>CM022955.1:38119080-38695681 GCA_012931725.1 Litsea cubeba | reverse complement strand
TCTCTCCTCTTTCATGTAGGCAAGAGGGTAGAACCGGTTTCCTTGAGTTGGGGCCAGGAATGCTGGCTTGGTAGATGTTGGGACCTTCTTTTGTTTTGGTTGAAGGTCTTGGGGACCAAGTCTTGGGATAGACCCTGGTTGTTTGCAGGTCGAGGCTTCGTGGGGGTGCCACGGGCTTCAGGCCTTCTGGTGTTCGCCTTTGGTGTCACGGTAGTGACACGTTTGAGAGGCGAGTTTCTGCTTCTTGGAGGGAGCAGTTTGTTCTTCGGGAAGTGGGAATGGTCCCAGCGTCCCAAAGACGATAGTCGGGGAGTCGAGGTCGACCCGGAGTTCAGAGAGTTGCCGAGGGAGTGACGCTTCGGCAGCTGATGGGGGCGCTTGTAAGTGCGCGTGGTTTGCTTCTGTTGAAGCATGAATTTTGGTGCTTGTTTTTATCGAAAGTAATGGTTAGTGAAGCTGCCATTGTTAGTTTTTTCGAAAATTTCTTGAAACAAGACCACATCCATTAGTAATCACAAGAATATAATGATCATAAAATGGAAGTTCTATGGTTTCGTCTTTTCAAATTGCTCGAGGAAGATGACCCAAGCAACATGAAGAAGGCAAAATACCATAGTGGTTACAATTGTTCTGATCGCAGGTATGGTAAGCCCAGAATGGGCATCCCAGTGACTGCTAGAAGCAATTGTGAACTTAAATTCGACTTATCGAGAAGCAGAGCTTGCTCGAGGTAAGCAGAATATTAAAGTTGGAGTTACAGATGTGCCGGTCGGCAATACAGTAGACCCTGAAAGGGCGTACTAGTACCGCTAGACACAAATGTTTTGAGACCGCATCTATGAGATGAGATCTCTGTTTTGAAAGGTCAAGATTGGATTCATCAAAGAGAGCAGATGGTATTCCGATCTAAACACTGGGCTCAGCGAATTCCGCGAGCGCCAGTGCTCAGAAAGAAATGAACCATAATTTCTCGGATCTGAATCTAAAATGACGAGTTTTTTTTTTGAAAGGCCAATATCGGGTTCATCAAAGAGAGCAAAAGGCACTCCAATCTGAACACGGGCTCAGCGATTTCCGCGAGCGCCAGTGCTCAGAAAGGAGAAGACCAAGATTTCTCCAATCTAAACCTAAAATGACGGAAGTTTTTTTTTTTTTTTTTTGAAGATTTTGAAGATTTTCTTTTTTTTTTTTAAATCTTTTTTTTTTAATTTTTTTTTTAATTTTTTTTATTTTTTTTTTATTATTTTAAGAATTTTTTTGAAAATTCTTTTTTTATTTTTTTATTTTTTATTTTAAAATTTTTTATTTTTAAAAAGTGCTATTTTTTTTTTAAAAAAATTTATTTATTTAAAAGACGAGAGAGTACACATAGGCCTCCTAACCCGGTCATACGAAATCTCGATTGATAGAATTGCCCCCAGGTAAGGGTAGGATTACTTAATGAAACCCGTTTGGAGGACCCTTGCCTAGAACAGTCAAGCTGTCTCTACACTCTGGACAAGGCTTTTCTTGAATCAACCGTGATCAAAGAACACAGTTGGTTTAACCTTAGTGGTCTATGTCTTTTTTTTTGTTTTTATATATATATATATATATATTTTTTTTTAATGAACTCATCGAAGAGAAACGATGGCCCAAAACCTTAGTCGAACAGGCTCAACATTTCTGCAAGCGCGATGAACGATAGGAACGGATCAAGGTTTCTCAATTTTGAATCCAAATTGAGAAATCTAAAAAAAAAAATTTATATATATTTATATATATATATTTTAGATCTTTAATGAACTCATCGAAGAGAAACAATGGCCCAACCCCCGATCCGAACACGGTCTCAGCGATTTCCGTGAGCGCCAGTGCCCAGAAGGGAGAGGATCAAGTTTCTCAATTTTGAATCCAAACTGAAAAATCTGATTTTTATTTTATTTTTTTTTTGTTTTTGAAAAGAGAAAGAGTGGAAATAAATTCAAAGAATTAGAAATTTCCAAACAAAAAATCTCATCTCATTTTTTTTTTTAGATCTTTAATGAACTCATCGAAAAGAAACGATGGCCCAAAACCTTAGTCGAACAGGCTCAACATTTCTGCAAGCGCGATGAACGATAGGAACGGATCAAGGTTTCTCAATTTTGAATCCAAATTGAAAAATCTGATTTTTTTTGTTTTTTTTGTTTTTTTTTTTTTTTGAAAAGAGAAATAGTGGAAATAAATTCAAAGAATTAAATTTTTCCAAAAATCTCATCTCGTTTTTTTTAGATGCGGAATCCAACATAGGCCACCAATTAGAAAGTAGCCAAGGAATCGAGAAAAGAAATATAAGCATAGAGTAAAATATATGATATGCAAATATTTCATTTCTAGCATTGTGTTCTCAAATAAACGAGTCCCACCGGGTGGAGCCAGCTTGATGGACCGCGCTCCAATGCTCGGTTCCTACCGAGGTCGGCGGACGTGGGAGTCCGTCGGGTCCGACCCTTTCGTAACCGGGGGGGGCAGGGGCGTGCATCAACATTTCTTTTTTTGTGTGGGTATGCCAGATTTTCTATTTTACTTGGAATTGCAAGTGGTGATCCGGAGATCAACTTTCGCAAGTAAAAAGGAAATCAACTTCTTTCAAGTTTTCCATTGCACATATATTTAAGAAAAGAGACATTTTCTTGGTTTGCCGTGAAAGGTGATTTTTTTGGCATTTATAGCCGATTTTGGCGCTTATAACCGATTTTTGGCGTTTATAGCCGATTTTGGCGTTTATAGCCGATTTACAATCCTTATCAATAATGAAAGACAAGAGTTGTGATTTTTGTCTCTTTTAAAAAAATACAAACTACAATGAAAAGCAAGAAAAGGAGGATCTAACTTCTTAGGAGATTGTGGGGGACTCGTTTAGATTGACGGTCGCAAGCCATATGTGGGCTTCGCCATCATCCATGCAGATGAGAACAGAGGATGCTATTGATTTGCTTGGCTTGGCTATAACCTCGGGTTTTTAGAGGACAAAGACCAAAAGGAGGTCATATGTCCAATAAAAAAGCCGAGTAGACGAGTTGAAAAGCCACATCTAAGCCATTGGAGGCAGGAGGAGAAGGCAAGGACCTTGGGGGGGTACCCCCAAGGGACTTTTGTCACCTTGTAGCGGTGGCCGGTGTAGAACTTCCGCAGAGTTTTCTCTCTTTTCCTTCTCTGAATTTATGTGCTTTGTCTGTATGTGAGTTTATGCTTTTCTCTGATGATCCTTTCTTCTTGGAGAGCTCTCCTATTTATAGGCTTTTAGGTAGCCATTTAGGAGGGTTTATGGGCTTTTATTGTCATTAAGCCGCATAATGGGAGGAGTTACAAAATTGAATTCTTTATTTTGTAACTCCTTTTTCTTGGCTTCTGATTGGCCGGAGGAGATTGAGGGCATTTAATCGCCTTTATTCGCCATGATGGGAGGAGTTTCATGGGTTAGATGTCATGAATCTCTTGACTTGTAACTCCTGAATGCTTGCTTCTGATTGGGCCGTCCAAAGAAATGGATTAATGACTGTAATAAAGCTAGTCAATTAATCACATTAAGTGGTCGTCGAGCAGCTGAAGAGTCGCGGGCCGTGCCGCGTCTTTTGGATTCTTCTGTTGATGATCATCGATGGATCTTCATGTAGATCGACATCAGATGACCATGTAATTTCAGGTGTTTGTTGCCAACAGCGGGTCGGTGCCATCTGTCCTGTCGATTTCTCGATCGGTCGGGTAGAAAGCACACTTTTTTTGGTTGACCGGGTGGCGATCAATATTGTTTTCAATACTCTTGATGATTGACCCGTGTTTTTGGACGGATGTCAGAGGATTTGTGTCTCAAAAGCATGAATTTTGAAAAGTACCAGAGGCTGGGCGCTTCGAATCGCGAAAAAACGGCGAAAACCGGGTTTCCGGGGCCTTCCCGGCGACCCGGGCTCCAAGGTGGCCGGCGACCCTGGCCCAGGGTCGCAGGGGCCTGCGACCCTGGGGGGGGGGTTTTCCCCCCTTTGTGTCCCGTTTTGTGTCTGTTTTTGCTATTTTTTTATTCTTTTTTCTCCTGTACTTTTCCTTGATAGTTTGACCATTTATTGGCCTGATTTCTTTGTAGGAAACCTGATGAGAATCCTTGCATTTTATTTTGCAAAGTTTCCAATTTCCTGAGAAAGCCGAAGACTTTGTCGCGCAGAGCTGCCGATTTTCCGTCAGAAGCTGAAATTGGGTCAAACGATGTCGGAATGACCTGAAATTTGGTGTGAAGCCTCCTGAGCAATAATTAAGACCAACCATAGGCTTTTGTTTGAGTTTTGAAGCCGTTTGGGGTCCTATCGCCAGTAGACTTGCTTTTGTCGCGATGAAGATGTCGCGGTTTGATGTGCGGTCAACCGATGTCCGATTGACTTGAAATTTGACAGGGAACCTATTGGAGTCATTTTAAGATGATTCATAGGCTCTGTCTTAGAAACCATGGTCCCGGAGAGCTTTGCCGCCGAGAGGCCTGATTTGGCTTCCGAGGGTTGATGTAGGGTCAAACGTTGTCGGTTTTGACTCGGAACTTGACGTGGAGCCTTTTGGAAGTATTTTGAGACCATCCATCGGCCCTGATCGAAGATTTGGTGTCTCCGATGCTTTTGCTGCCGAGAGCTCCTTTTCGGCTGTCGGAGAAGCGAATTTAGGCCAAATGATTTTGAAATGGCCCAAAACTTCTTGTGTACTCCTCTTTTGGCTGTCTTGAAGGATCTTGCAGTTTTTGTTTGATTCTGACAAGATTCGATTTTTGGAAGTAGCATTGCCTATTTACGGCAGGTTGCGACTTCATGTAGCTCTTTGGATCTTGAAGAGGCGTAGTGACATTTTTGATGTCAACATCTACATGTAATGGACATGGTCTATAGCTCTGTTTACTTTACTTTGTTTTGTTTGGGATCATATTGATGAACTTAGATGATGGACTTAGGATCCCTTTTGACGTTCCGTTTGTTCTGAGGTTTGTTTGATGTGTTGAGGCTATGTGGCTTTAAATGTAAGGCTTGAAGAGAACAACTATTGAAATTTGTTTGAATTCTGATTTGATCTGATCTGAAGCAAAGTAGTTTCTCTATTGTTTGATGAATCTTGTTCGCGCAAAAAAACATAGCCCCTCTCTGATTAGTCTGTTTAGGATTCTTTATGTCGGGCACCACTCAGCTGACACGTTCAGCACAGCTGGGACGCCACCTTTGTGAGGACTATTTGCTTCAAGGCAAGATTGTGAGCCAGAGCCCTCGGGGACCGCCTGGTATCTGTTATCTATTATTTGAACATGGGTTATCAGGGCCCAATTCATTTATTATTAGCATATGTGGATACCTACTTGATACTCTGTTTATGATTCGAATGTGATGCATTTCTTACGATCAAAATGGTATGCATTTCCTATGATTATGTTCATTCATTCACTCTTATTCGTACTGCATATCTATGGATTTATATATATATATTGCTTGCCAACCGTTGTGTTGATGATGCTACTCTTGGTGCATAGATACCGAGCTTATCTACTACGAGGAGGAAACGACGGAGGAAGTTCAGGCAGATCAGCCCGATGACTCCGTAGAGTATTGTACGGACGACATTGTTTAGCCGTATCGACTCTGTACGAGAGGGTCTTCATGTTATATCTATTTAGTTTCATCTTTTGGTTCTTTTATCATTTTGATTAGGCCTATGTTTTTGGTGTGGTCTAATGTTGTAATTAATATTTTGTTAACATTCTCAAACTTGAACTTTAGTTATGATATTCGGTATTTGCTCTAAACTATATAGTCTGAGATACCACTTGCAATTATAAAGCTTCCGCTATTTGTTATTTATATTTGAGGAAATATTCAGACCTCACAGTGATCTTCGATCCAGTTGAGACACGATTGGGGCCAAGCTACATTTGATTAATATTGAAAAATTTTTAATTAATCTTAATTTCACGCATAACTCCAGATTACGTTATGGGGGCACGACACGGTCCGTCTCAAGCACAGGCCTGCTCTGCTAGTTTATAAATAAATGCATTACAATTATAAATAAATAGATGCCAATGCAAGTCAGCATAGCAATAGGCTGTCTTGGTGAGGTGGTTTGAAGAGTCGACGATAACACATTATTATATCTAGGTTTGAAGAGTAAGCTCACGAGAATAGGATTCGTACTTCACTTCCCAGCAAACTGTGTGGGGTTCGATACCTAATTCTTCATTTCACGGGAGTTGACTTCTTTTGGCACTTCTCTTTTTGAAGGAGTGGGTTTCTTCCTCTGTGACTTGGTTCCTTAGTCTCAGCTTATATTTAGCGCTTCAGTAGTAGCAGGAAAAATTCGGGCTGAGGGGATGGCCTACCTTAGTGACCCCATAATTTAGACAACTCATGATCTGAAATTGTTTCCAGCAGCACACTTAGTGGGTCCCATGATGGAAGGATTGGAGTGAGTTAACCCAATCAATTACATTAGAAAGAAAAATGGCTAATGATGATGGATGGGTAAGAAAGAAGAAGTCACTCCTCTATTCCTGTCAAACAAACTCAGTCTTCAACACCTCTTGCATGGCCTAACTCAGCTGTAGGGCCCACTTCATTGGACGGTCTGGAATGCATCTCTTTCCAATCCAATATGTCATCCCCGTCCCATCAGGTGAAGCATCAGCAAGCAAGAATCCAACCTTTTCGCGAGAAGAACGCGTCCAGGTCATTCCAAGTCAGAGCTAAACTAGTCAAGGTCCACACACTTGTAGAGTAAAAACACGTGTACGAGATCCAACCCTTGGATAATCAGCGGTCAAGTCAACACACGGGAAAACCGTGATATTGAGAGGTCTGGATTAAAGAGGTGGGCCACACGTTCATTTGTCCTTCGACCTTGCCCCGTTAAAACGTGTACTGTAGTAGTAGTAGTCTCTTTTCTACATTCTTCATTTCACAGAAGAATTTTGTGTGTGGAATTGTAGATTCAATCGATCCATATGTAGTAGAAGCATACAGCTATTGTGTGAAACTTTTTTAATTTAACTCTATCCTCGAGCATTTTACATAAACTGAAATTATGTTGGAAAATGATATAACTGTTAGTCAGCAAAAAGGGGTGGGGTGGGGATTTTTTACGAAAAAATTAAGCTTAAATTGTAATTAAATGACTTTATTAACAAAATTCATAAAATGCTAAAAAAATTTTTGTCCATTTTTTTAATACTAAATTACTCAAATTCAATTGACCACATCGTCGACTGAATTGATGATATGGTCAACCTTTTACTACGAAAAACTCTTTTGGTTCATCTTCTTTCGCCTAATTTTTAAGAAACCTATGATCCTCTCCTCTAAACCTTATTTTCAAATATAAAACTCTTCACCTTTCTCTTTCCTTTCATTAATCTTGCTCTAAGTCGTTCCATTCAAAATCTATATCTTTTCATTCTACTCATTTTTCCCCCAAACCCTATTTTTCCTTTCAAGCCACTCTCTTAGACTCATCTTGTGTTGGGTTCTCAATCTAAGAATCCAAAATGACCCAAAGCAAGTAATTGAATCAAAAGGCTTTATAGACTGACAAAAGGCTATGTCTGGGAACTTGAGCTGTGGAAACTGCTTGTTTGGCCATGGCATTCTCTTCACTTTCCATCTTTATTTAACTATAAGATACTTCTCATCTATATTTAACTCTACCAAAAACTTTCAATTGGCTTTTAGATCCCAATTTCATCATTCATTCATTGAACTACATCAGTTTTTAGCGTTCTTAGTTGCTAAAGTCTTGCTATCGATTGACATGATGATAAGACACTTAGAAAAATATGAGAGTTTGATTTAAGTGAAGGTGATTACTCCATATATCTTTTTAAGAACTTCATATACATGCTCTAATTGGAGTTGTTGGATTGAGAACTCAAAATGAGATGGATCTAAGTCCTAAGAGAGTTGCAAGAAGAATCGAAGAAGATGAGTTGCAGATTGACGATGTAAGTGCAAAAAATGTAACTGACAAGAAGGAGGGGGTGCATGCACGGACTTATCCAAAGAGATTAGGAACACCGATGCCTATACCTGAAACCTGAGAAAAAGAAGAAGAATAGTAAGTCAGAGGACCCTGGCTTTGGCAACGCAGGGCTCTCCGATGCCAAAGTCAGTTTAAGAACTGAACAGTGGGATGGAGATTTTGGGGAAGAAGATGGTGTACCAGCATGTGGTGTATTTGTTGGCCTCTCCGCTTGTGGATTGTTCTTGTGTTTATATAGAGGAAGAAAGGAGGCAAGGGGGTGGTTGACTGTCTTGTCATAGCCCACTCTGTCAGGTACTAGGTAGGCGCAGTCCCATCGTAGCCTACTTTTCTTTAATTGCAGTCCCATCAAGCCTTGTCTTGGCGTTTTGGGAGCTGTGGACGGCGATCTGTCAGGGACTACGGGTGGTGCCCTTGTCTTGTCGCACGTGCCGTAGCATGCTTGAGCGTCCATGGGAGGACAGCTGTCAGCCCCTGCCTTGGCTAGCTCTGGCATTGTGATGTGCTGCCGAGGTTAGGGAGCCAAGGTCGAGAACGATCTTTACTTGGCTAGAGAGAGATCTGGCAAAGGCGTCGAGGTGGAGCACTTGGCCGAAGTGGGATGCTTTGGCCGAAGTGGAGTCTGCCGAAGTGGAGCAGTATGGCACTACTGGGCGTGCACTGCCGAAGTGGATGAGTTGTGCACAGGATGCATGGAGCTCTCATCCGAGACCAAGGCGGGAGCACGAGACCGAGCCTGCCGGGATGGACTTGCTGGTGTGGGGCCCGAAATGGAGCATCTGGCCGGGACTCTGATGAGGTCGGGAATATCCCCACACAATAGCCCCCCAGCTTCTGAGCTCATTAGACTTCCTTTTGAGGTCAGAAGCTAAGGAGCATGGAGGAGTTGTTGAGCTTGGTAGTCTTCAGTGTCTGGTTTGCCACCAACTGAGAGACCGTGACCAGCTGGTTCGTTGCCAGAGGTGTAGTCTCGTTGGAAGTATTCTAGTGATGTTGCCAGGGAGGCTAGCATTGCTGCCGAGCTAGAGACTGGCACTGCTGCCGAGCTGAGGACTGGCACTGCTGCCGAGCTAAGAACCGAGACGTGACCAACTGGCTCGTCACCAGAGGTGCAGTTTCGTTGGCCGGCGATCTGGTACTGTCACCGAGAATGAGTGTGGCCAAGATCAACATGAGGCCTAGGAGGTGATATGGAACAGTCTCTTCGGCATTCTCGTTGAGCTACCATTGGCCGAGGTGGAGACGTGGAGCAGTCTCTTTGGCCGAGGTGAACCCAAAATTTCGAGGATCTTGGCTGTGCGAGCCTGGTCCAGATCAATCTCGAGGGTGTATGAACCCAGAGTTTTGGGAACGACTGGGTGTATGAACCCTAAGTCAGTCCCTGCGTGCGTGAACCCAAAGTTTAGGGAAGACTGGGTGTATGAACCCGAGGTCAGTCCCAGGGTGTATGAACCCAGAGTTTCGGAGCGACCGGGTGTATGAACCCTAAGTCAGTCCCTTTGGCGCTGGCCGAGATGGAGAAGCCTGGACGGTACGCCAGAGCAGTCTTTTGGCGCTGTCTGAGATGGAGAAGTCTGGACGGTACGCCAGAGCAGTCTCTTTGGCGCCGGCCGAGATGGAGAAGTCTGGACAGTACGCCAGAGCAGTCTCTTTGGCACTAGCCGAGATGGAGAAGTCTGGACAGTACGCTAGAGCAGTCTCTTTGGCACTGGCCGAGATGGAGAAGTCTGGACGGTACGCCAAAGCAGTCTCTTTGGCGCTGGCCGAGACCAACATGAGGCCGAACCTGCATGGAGCGTGTAGCTAGCACGAGGGCAACACCAACATGAGGTCGTGAAATGCGGTCGAGACCAGCATGAGGCCGAAACCAGCGTGAGGCAGAAACCAGCACGTGGACGGACCAGCATGAGGTCGTTAAATGCGGTCGAGACCAGCATGAGGCCGAAAACCAGCATGAGGCGGAAACCATCACGTGAACGGACCAGCATGAGGTCGTTTTGAGGCCAAGAAGCCTAGGTGTATCTACCCGAGGACTTAGTGGTCCTGTTGCCGAACGCCAGTCGCGCCTGAGTGTATGGATCGAACCCAGGGTGAGCTCGGTGGCTCTGGATGACTGATAGCGGTAGAGGACCGTGCGATCAAGGCTGACAGCAGAGGACCGTGCCGTTGAAATGACGGTAGAGGGTCGTACGATCGAAGCCGACAGTAGACGGTCGTGCCGGTGTCATCGAAGCTGACGGCGCCATCGAAGCTAACAGTAGAGGACCGTGCCACCGAAATGACGGTAGAGGGTCGTGCGATCGAAGCTGACGGGTGGTCTAAGATAAGTGATGATAGGAGACATCTAGCTGCCTCCCGAGCTGGAGGAGACTTCTGCCGAGCTGGGGGCTGCTAGCGAGCTAAAGGCTTCTGCTGAGCTGGAGACATCCGCCGAGCTGGAAGCTGTCTAGTCATTTTCGTAGAGGTTGAAATGCTCTTGGGCTCGGGCTTCGTCTGCTTCTTGCCTGACAAACCGGTTTATCCTGGTCATCAGTGCTGCCATAGTGACCACGGGATGCATGACCAAGTCCCTCCGAAGCTCGTTGCCTGGTAGGAGGGATTGTTGGTAAGACATGACTGTTATTGTATCTGAGGCATTCTCGATCTGGCTGTAGACAGTCCAGAACCTTTTGGCGAACTGCGTGACGTTCTCGGTCTGCTTCATTCTGAGGGCCATCAGGTCGGCAGCTGACCTGGGGATGACCCTGTGAGCTTGGAACTTCGTCATGAAGGAACTCCGGAGTTGCTGCCAACTTTTGATCGATCCTTAGGGGAGTACGCAGAACCACTTTAGGGGGAGGTCCCAGAGGCTGGAAGATAAGACTCTGCAGTTCAGGTGGCCTGCATCGCCCCACACCGACATCCTCTGAGTGAAGTGCCGGAGGTGTGCTGCTGGGTCCGAGGTCCTATCGTAAACGACAAACCTCGGGACGCTAAAATCTTCAGGAAGGGGGAAGTTCTTGATCTCTGGAGAGAAGGGGGATGTGCTGAAGTCGTCAGAGTTTAGCCGAACTCGAGCGAAACCGGCTACCTCCATGTTCTGTCGTACTGCTTGCTTGATGTGTCGATCACGCCACTCTCTGAAGTTGCGGTTGTTACCCGAGCTTTCGCCATGAGCTCGGTTGCTTCTGATGTCCTTCAGGGTGTGCCTTTTGGAAAGGTGGAGTCGAGGTCGAATCCTTAGAGGATGAACCCAATCGAGAACCTATTGTTGGACACTTGCTGGACCAGATCTTGCTCCTGACCTTTTCCCGGCGGGGGACCGTCGGCAGCTCTATCGACAGTGTCAGTGGTTCCTTTCCCTTTCTGGTTCTTCTAGGCATGGTGTGTAGGGAAGATGGCCTTTTTGCTCGTTCCCCAGAGAGGGCGCCAATTGTAAGTGCAAAAAATGTAACTCACAAGAAGGAGGGGTGCATGCACGGACTTATCCAAAGAGATTAGGAACACTGATGCCTGTGCCTGAAACCTGAGAAAAGGAAGAAGAATAGTAAGTCAAAGGACCTTGGCTTGGGCAACGCAGGGCTCTCCGATGCCTAAGTCAGTTTAAGAACTGAACAGTAGGATGGAGATTTTGGGGAAGAAGATGGCGTACCAGCATGTGGTGTATTTGTTGGCCTCTCTGCTTGTGGATTGTTCTTGTGTTTTTATAGAGGAAGAGAGGAGGCAAGGGGGTGGTTGACTGTCTTGTCATAGCCCACTCTGTCAGGTACTAGGGAGGCGAAGTCCCATCGTAGCCTACTTTTCTTTAATTGCAGTCCCATCAAGCCTTGTCATGGCGTTTTGGGAGCGGTGGACGGCGATCTGTTAGGGACTACGGGTGGTGCCCTTGTCTTGTCGCACGTGCCGTAGCATGCTTGAGCATCCATGGAAGGACAACTGTCAGCCCCTGCCTTGGCTAGCTCTGGCATTACGACCGAGGTTAGGGTGTGTGCCGAGGTTGGGGAGCCGAGGTCGAGAACGACCTTGACTTGTCTAGAGAGAGATCTGGCAAAGGCGCTGAGGTGGAGCACTTGGCCGAAGTGGGATGCTTTGGCCGAAGTGGAGTCTGCCGAAGTGGAGCAGTCTGGCACTGCTGGGCGTGCACTGCCAAAGTGGATGAGTTGTGCACAGGATGCGTGGAGCTCTCATCCGAGATCAAGGCGGGAGCACGAAACCGAGCCTGCCGGGATGGACTTGCTGGTGCGGGGCCCGAGATGGAGCATCTGGCCGGGACTCTGATGAGTTCGGGAATATCCCCACACAGACGATATCGTCAACTTAGTTAATTTCGTAAAAAAAAAAATACACGAACAACTCTGCAGTCATTTTATAGTCTTTCTTCATTAAGTGGGTTGATTAAAATCTAAGTTTAATTTTCTTGTAAAAACCTCCAAAAAAATTATGTGTTCCCACGGTTAAAAGATGCATCTGCTATAGTCGGAGGATGACGAACTAGGGCTCTTATCTCGCTTTATACGTAGTTTTAATAAAGGTTGGAAAACTCGGTGAGTTGACTTTTGACTCAGCCGAGACATCTCATTTTGACCAAAAAAATAAAATAAAATATAAAGTAAGCTCGGCCGAGTAAAATATAGAGTAATTAATGCTTAAGATTTTGAATTAGCAATTTAAAAATGATTGATTATAATATAATAAATTTACTAATTTGAATTTATTATTATTAATACTTGTAAGTATATGTATATCTAAAATTTATAAGTATTTGACTTACTTTTAATTGCCATATTCTTGTGTGAACCGAACGTGATAACCATCGGTGGGGCCCACTGTCTGTCCAATCTAGACATAGGACTAAATGGACGGCAAGATTCGAGTGGGACCACCCCATGTATCAAGTCTAATGCCAATCCCATGCCTTTATCCATTTCATTCATGGTCCACACTTTTAACGGCTTAGATATATATATATATTTATAATCTTGGTTTTCGATTCAACAGTCCAATTTATTTGGATGGGTGTTAAACCTTGGGATTGGTGACTGTCGGAGGCCCTATTTAATAATAAGTTTGGATTTGTGATAACTGGGCTTTGAGTATTTCTATATTTCTAAATATTTTTAAAATATTGCTTTAAAAATATAACTTTCCAGAGTAGTCGAGTTAAATATTTTAGAGCTAGATGAATTGGGTCCGAGTCACGAGTTCTCCAAAATTAGTCCAAGGAGTGACACTTATATTAAAAGTCTTCTTTGTCCACGTACCCTAATCACTTAGGAGGTTAAGCCACGCGGGCTAAGATACAATATGCTAATTTAAGATTATCTCTCCACCCAACAGATCAAGTCTTTACCATTGATTGTATGCCATCCACTTGATCTAACTTGAAAACCATGGCATACTAGCCACATGATTTCTACATATAGGAATTCTTAGAATTTTTTTTTTAAGCTATATAAGTTTTTAAAATGCTTTCTAAAAGAAGGATTTTCAAATGCTCAAGTAAAAACCCAGCATTTAAGAAGTTAGAAATTAGAGAATTTCACAAGTAAATTAAAATTCCATTGAATTCCAGTCATTAAAACAGAAATTCCCAAACACTCCATTAACATTCACATTCATTAACAATGTTGTCAAAACTAACAACACATAAAATTAAATTCCATAAGATCTTGGTAAAAAATTTCCTCTAAGAAATTCAATTACATGCAACGGGCTCTAAACATATCATTAAGTGGGGGCCACTAAAAAATGATCCTTACAATTAATATTGGAATCCAATCAATGCGCGGATTAGAAGGTAAAAAAAAAAAAAAACTGCATGGACCCACATTGATGTTAGACTCTTCCATGTCCACCCTTGATCACCCAAGGATGGGCCACGTATGTGTAAGTGATTCACGGCTCAGGACCCTATCTATCGCTCTTCCTCTCTTATAAAAACATCCGTGCTGCTGCACCAGACAAGTTCCAAATAGGTAGATACCCCACGCCACCAACCATCCATCCCAAAGCACGAGAGCCAGAGCCAGAGCCAGAGAAAGAAAGAGAGATGAAGAAGCTGTACGGAAAGGGCAAGGTCCATCCATCTCCAACCCCATCGGGAGTGGCCCATCATCAAACGGACCACGTCGCTGCTCTTCTCTGCAATCTTCCTGCAACCATGATAACGCTCACAGCAGCCCTTCAACCAGAAGACCGAGAAGTCTTGGCCTACCTCATCTCCAGCACTTGGAAATTCTCAGAAAACAACAACAGGGAGATGAAGAAGAAGAAGAAGAAAGAGCATCCACCTCACTTCAACTGCATCTGTTTCAGATGCTATATGAGCTTCTGGGTCCGTTGGGATTCCTCCCCAAATCGTCATCTCATTCATGAAATCCTTGAAGCCTTTGAAAATAGCCTGGATTCTGCGATGATTCCGAAGAACAAGAGGAAAGTTGAGAGACATGGGTCTGAAAGAGTTGAGATGGGTGTGGAGATTTCAAGCACAGATGAAGAGATGGGTGTTTCAGAGATTGAAAGAGAATCGTCTGATGGAAATGGGACTGAAGGGGAGAAGGGATCAGTGAGGAGGTTTGTGAGTTATCTGGGAGAGAGGATTTGGGGTGTTTGGAATCAGTAAAAGGAAGATCAGAAAAGTAGTTTTTTTTTTTTCTTTGGGGTTTTTTCCCTTATCTTTTTGGTGTATAATATTTTGTAAGAACTAAAGAAGTTCTCATCTTTTTGCTATTTTTTCTTTTGTCTTTTTTATTTACATGATTTTGATGTAAGAACTGAAAGGAGTAAAAAGGAAAGATAAGAGTTTACATGATTTTGATGAGAAACATCTCGAATTCATGTGTTTAGTTTTCCATCTGATGATTTTTGCGTTTTGATTTCTATGATATGATGGAATTCAATTTTATGGTGTTTTTCTTTGGATTTTGATTTAAATGAATGATTGAATTCAATTTCAAGGCTCTTTTTTATGGTATTTTTTCTTCTTTTTTCTTTGAAAGCTATTTGCAGTGCAAAACCATGCGTACAGATTCGGAAAATTCAATGAAAAGCCGAGGGCTTGATGGTCACTCTTGAAGTTTCCAAGTAGGTGTAATTAAAGCAACCTTTTTCCATAACGATGGCGGTTGATATAGGATTTTCCATGGTTGCCGATAGCCTTGACTTGACTCTTGATCGTTGATCAAGACTTTTGAAGTCAATATCAAGTATTAATTGGACGGTCGAGATCTTTTTAGGCTTTCCTCTGTTCGAATTAGGTGTGCTTACTTTTGTACGGTGCTGATCGCCATGCACGTAATTCAGTTCTCATGACATCCACAAGTTTCCAAGCTGAATCCTCTAAGTCCTCCACTCGTGAGAAATTCGTGAGGCTCAATCCAAATGGTTTCCGTGTCAAAATGATCAAAAGAGATGGGCCACAAAAGAGAATCTGATGGACAGCAAAGGTCGACACGTCATGACATCAGGATAGGTAGATGCCGTTTATTTTTAGATATATTTGTGTGGCAGGCGTGGCAGCTCTCGATTAAAGCGAGCGTGGACTGTGGACGGAATAAAGAGCCGAAAGCTTTGTTATTTTTCTCCTCCAAATAAAAGGGGTTCGATTCTGATGCCCATGACCACAGTTTCCAAGGGAGGGCACATGAGTTGGTACACGAGACACTAAAATGTCCAGTTTTGGGCTTGTTTCCTCGGGCCTTGTGTGTGCTTGTGGGTCCCATCAATTTGGTGATAGACAGTGAATGATCTGTTGCTAGACACCTAGGAAAATCCTATCCAACTGTATCACAACATCGTCCAAACTATTATCAATGAGCCCGGCTCTAACATGGGCTATTTACATCGACTTTGTCTTTGTCATTCATATAATCATATGGATGGATTTTTGGTACATTAAATGAGTGGAGCCTAGTTAGGGTCAAAACTAGTCTTGGGCACGTAGAAGATTTTATTGTTAACTAGAAAGAATTAAGAATTGAGCTTGATCTTGAGTGAAGAAGGTCTTGGAGTGAGTTGATCGGCTGAACAGACCTAACACGAGCTTTTGTCTTGGTTAGCTTATGAGTCGTGCTTTGGCCAGAGAATGAGCCCCCTCAGTCTAGCCGTTTCATACAAGGGGTGACTATGGCCAACCTGAGTCAGAAGGCCCTGGCTCCCCCTATAATTTTGCAAACTCAACAGCCCTGTGGAAAAAATTAAAAAAAGTCATGTTGATGCCGCTGCTTTGCACCCACTATTCCCTCTTGGGTTGCCACCAGCCCAAATTTAATGATCATAGGAAAATTTCCAAATTCTGTCTTTTGTGAAATTTAACACTCACCGAGCTATATTCAATGGCTTATGATTTGTCAAAGTTTAAGGTCCTCAAAATCTTATGGATTGTTTATTTTTCTTTTTTTCACACGGGAAAGTCTTAAAGAGTCGTTTCCAAACTCCTAACCTCTCATGTTATGCATGCTTCCAACTGAGCCCCATTTAACCTTGACCATTAGGGGTGGTTATGGACTAGGCCACGATTTGGGCTTGGGCACTATAATTTAGTACACAGGCCGACTTGGATATTTTATTTAGGCATATGTAATAGATGGTTTAGGCTTGGATTTAGTTGTAGAAGGCCCAAAGCCCAGCCCAGCCCAGCTTGGCGCAATGATAAAAATAATAACCAAAAAAATATATAAAGCAAGGATTCAAACACAGGAAGTCTCACATAAAGATTCAAGACCAAACCAGTTTATATTATTAAAGAAAAAAAAAGCTCTTTTGGGCTTGGGCCTAATATTCTTCAGGCTGGCAAGCTTGGGCCTACAGTTTATAAGCTGGGCTAAGCCTGGATATTCCTTAGTCCGGCATAGCTTTGGCCCATGAACACCCCTATTTGCCGCATCCATTTTATAATAAGGTAACTACCAAATAAATTGACACCAAACTCAACTTGGTTTTCTTTCATAATGCCCACTTTTGGATTTTTACAATAGAATTTTTCTCTCGTTTCTTCTCATGACCTCTCATCTTAGATTTTAAACCCTTAATATGTAAGACTATGGAAAATAAAATAAGTTGAATTTTGTTCCACCTCTTATCAAATCATAGTATCTTTCATCGTCGTAGAGTGATTTTTAAGAGAATCCTAAAATGGTAGGTGTGTGGGGATATTTTCACTAAGCCTTGGCATCAATCCAGCTAATCATGCCTCCGCTCGGCTAGGACGGACCTCGGCTGATGGGTCACGGCACTTGCCGAGGTGAGCGCCCCCGAGGTCAGATGGCGCGGGTCCTTGTATGCCGACCTCGGCACGGCAGATTTGACAGACGCTGATGGGACTGTTGACAGGACGAAGGCACACGCTAAGGCGTGCCCTGCGGCCCATCATTCCTGACAAAATGGCGTTATGTGGAACACGTGCGCCCCCAAAGTATGGCTCCAGGCCAGGCCCGATGGGACGTGGCCCGAAAGTCAACCACCGCCTGGCCCGATAAGATTGGCATTTAATAAGGAATGGGTAGGTGATGCAAGCATTTAATGAAGTGTGGGCTGAGTGGACAAAGCCACTCGAGTGGCAAAAGCCCATCATGAGGCTTGTCCATGCACGTCATCTCCCTCTCCTATAAATAGACACTCCATCTCCACTCTAAGGTATGCAACCCCAAACACATACACTTACTCTGCAAATTTCTCTCCATCTCCCTTATTCAGTCCCTGAACTGACTTAAGCATCGGAGAGCCTTGCGCTGCCCACAGTTAGGGTCCTCTGACCTGCTTCCTCTCTTCCTTTTCAGGTCTAGCCGGAGCCACATTAATCCTCATCAAGATTACTCAAAACAGGGGTCCCAATCCCTGCTTCAAAGCCCGTAATTTTTAGGTACTTACAATTGGGGCCGTCTGTGGGAAAGTAATAATCCAAACCCAAAAACCTTTCCCAAAACCTTTCCAGTCGCCATGGCTCCGAGAAACAAGAGAGGCGGAGAACACCCGAAGTCCCTCCCTCCAGGGCCACTGGTTCTCCCTGGACCATTGCCTTATGTAACCCATCCAGAAGAGCGCAACGCGCGAGGGGAGGCCGCAGAGGTGGAAAGTTACCACACTGAGTCTGCGTCGTCCCCATTAGAGATGGCAAGCCCGCCGCGGCGAGATGCTCCCATGCAGGAGCGTCTTTCGAAGGGTAAAGCCCCGGCAGCGGCGGGATCACGCCGATCCGAACGCCGCACGAACTACGAAGATGACAGAGCCAACCCCGCTCAAGCGGCAATCAGGGCTCAGAACCTCGCCCTCCAGGAGAAGGACGACCTTATCCGCCAGCTCAGGCAGCAGCTCCGAGAGAAGGGGACAGTCCCCGTGGGCGGTGACCTCATAGGCAGAAAGGATCCCGTCACCGGCAGAGATTTGAGAGAACATCTGAACGAGAAAAGCAGCGAACGGAGTCACGCTGGGAGCTCCTGCAATAACCACGTTGACAGGAGGTCAATGCCGAGATCAGAAGTGGGAGATCAGAAGGCGTTGATTGACCACCTGGTCAAGCAGGCAATCCAGAACAATCTAAAGGAGGCCGGGTTCGCTCAGAACCAGCCAGACATCCCCGACTTCGCCGGCCTCGACTCGTCCCCCTTCTCCAGAGAAATCAACAAGTATCCCCTCCTAAAGAAGTTCAGTGTTCCGAGGTTCGTCCTCTATGACGGAACCTCGGACCCGGCAGCACATCTCCGACATTTCACCCAAAAGCTGTCCGTTTGGGGTGATGTCGGACATCTCAATTGCAGGGTCTTCTCGTCCAGCTTGGGAGATCTCCCCCTCAAGTGGTTCTGCGCACTCCCGGAGGTGTCAATCACGAGCTGGCGCCAGTTGCGGGACTCTTTCCTGGGAAAATTTCAGGCGCACAGAGTCATCCCAAAGACTGACAGCGACATCATGGCCCTCAGAATGAGGTGGAATGAGAGCGTCACCCAGTTCGCGAAGAGAATCTGGATGGTATACAACCAAGTAGACAACTCCTCTGAGGATGTGGCGATCAGATCTTTCCAACACGCCCTCCTGCCAGGATGCGAGCTCCGAAAAAAGCTCGTCCGAAACCCTGTGCCCTCCGTAACAGCCCTGATGGCTAGGGTAAACAAGTTCATCGAGCAAGAGGAAGACGAGGCGCGGGCCAACGAGAGTTTTGGTGTCACCAAGAACCGGTCTCGGCAGGAGAACCGGCCTCGACAGGAAGATTGACCGCGGCAGGAGGACCGGTCCCGGCAGGAGGATCGGCACTCCGGAGGGGAAAAGAAGACATTCCGCAGAGAAGAAACGAGCCGAGACCACCACTCGGGCGGCCAGGCTTCAGCCCCGACTCACACCTCGGGAGGAGGAAAGAGACAAACCGTCCTACTCCTCGCGCGAAAGGGTCTATACAGTCTTTAGAGAGCCGATTCACCAGATACTGGATAAGATCCAGGGGAAGCCGTACTTTAAGTGGCCGCAGCCCATGCAGGGCGACCCCTCCAGGAGAGATCAAAGTAGGTTCTGCGCCTACCACAAGCAGAACGGACATCATACCGAGGACTGCTACACTCTCAAAGACTGTCTCGAGAGGCTCGTCAAGGGCGGGCACCTAAAGGAGTACTTCAAGGGAGCTGACAGCAGGGGCAACGAGCGACCTTGACGCCGAACGGAGGAGGATCATGACAGCGAGGAATCGGAGCGGATCATAAGTGTCATTCACCTGGCCCCCACTAAGCAGGGGAGCAACCAGGCCCATGCCGAGGCCAGGAGGGCCTCCCATGGGAAACAGGTGATGGCAGCCGAGCTCGGACCTACCTCCAAGAAGGCACGGAGGGAGAGGCCAAAGATCTGGTTCTCAGACGAGGACCTCGAGGGAGTCCAGCTCCCCCACAACGACCCGCTGATTATGACCCTGAAGCTGAAGAGCTGCAAGGTACAGAGGATTCTCGTCGACCCCGGCAGTTCATCCGAGATCCTTTACTTCGACTGTTTTACCAAGATGGGGCTCACCGAGGAAGATCTCCAGGAAGTGCGTACCCCCCCTGATAGGGTTCAGCGTGAAGCCCGTATATCCAAAGGGAAGAGTCTCCCTCAAAGTCCAAGTCGGAGGCGCCTCAGTGATGGCTGACTTCCTCGTCGTGGATGCGCCGTCCCCCTACAATGCTATAGTAGGGAGGAGTTGGCTGCATCAGCTAGAAGCTGTTCCCTCCTCCTACCACCAGAAGCTCAAGTTCCCTTTGGAAAGGGACGGCAGGATCGAGGTGGTCACGGTCGAGGGCGACCAACAGATGGCCAGGCGGTGCATGATGCCCGTTGTACCCGACGAGGAGGAGCCAAAGCAAGTACACATGGCCGAACTGGAGGCCGAACTGGACAGAGTTGGCCGCGATCCAGAAGAGAAAAGCATCGAAGATCTTACCGAGGTCAGGATCGACCCAAATGATCCCGAGAGGTACTGCCTGCTTGGGAGTCAGCTCACCGAGCTGGAGAGGTCCGAGCTGCTCAGCTTCCTGTTGCGAAACAGAGAGGTCTTTGCCTGGACCCCACAAGAAATGCCTTGGCGTAGACCCCGAGGTCATGAGCCACAAACTGAACGTGGACCCACAAGTCAAGCCTGTGGTCCAGAAGGCACGAAGATCGGGAGTAGAGCAATCTGTGGCCGTGATCGAAGAAGTGGGGAAACTGCTCGAAGCAAGCGCCATCAGGGATGTCCAGTACCCGAAATGGCTGGCGAACACCGTGGTAGTGAAGAAGAAGACTGGGAAGTGGAGAGTCTGTATCGACTTCACTGACCTTAACAAGGCATGCCCCAAAGACTGCTTTCCACTCCCAAAGATCGACCGAATGATCGATGCCAGCGCCGGCCACGACAGGATGAGCTTCCTTGACGCCTACCGCGGCTACCACCAGATACCCATGTATGGGCCAGACGAGGAGAAAACGGCATTTATCACTCCCAGGGGGACCTATTGCTACAAGGTGATGCCTTTCGGACTGAAGAATGCAGGAGCGACCTACCAGAGGTTGGTCACCAAGATGTTCCGAGACCAGCTCGGTAAAAGGGTCGAAGTCTACATCGACGACATGGTCGTCAAGTCCAGACAGTCTCGAGACCACCTGACGGACCTCGGCCAGGTGTTCGACGTTCTCCGTAAGTTCAGATTGAAGCTGAACTCCTCCAAGTGCACCTTCGGAGTCGGCTCCGGCAAGTTCTTAGGAAGCCTCATCACGCGACGGGACATCAAGGCAAACCCAAGTCATATCTCTGCAATCCTGGGTATCCAGAGCTGTCGACAACGAAGCAGGTCCAGAGGCTCACTGGCATGGCTGCCGCGCTCAACCGTTTCATCAGCAGGTCCTCCGACAAGTGCCGTCCTTTCTTTCAGCTGCTGAAGAAAAACTTGAAGTTCGAGTGGACCCCGGAGTGCGACTCGGCTCTCCAAGAGCTCAAGGCTTACCTAGCCTCACCTCCATTACTGTCAACCCCGAAGAAAAGAGAAGCACTGTACTTGTACTTGGCAGTCTCGGATCATGCTGTGAGCTCGGTCCTAGTCAGAGAAGATGACGGGCAACAGAAGCCCATTTACTACACAAGCAAGATCCTCCTCGACGTCGAGACCAGGTACTTGCAGATGGAGAAGCTCGCACTGGCCCTCGTCAGTGCCTCTCACAAACTCTCGCACTACTTCCAAACCCACACGATAGTGGTGGTCACTGAGCACCAGCTCAAGTCTGTCTTCCGGAAAGCTGGTTTCTCCGGATGAGTTTCAAGATAGGCAGTGGAGTTGGGACAGTACGACATCCAGTACTAACCAAGGACGGCGATCAAAGCGCAGATTCTGGCCGACTTTATCGTAGAGTTCACTTCCCAAAATTCGGCGCCGAGCCCACTCGACGCCGAACTGGGGGGCAAAGGCCATGAGGACTTAGTCTCGGGGACTGATTACGAGCAATCTCGGAATACGTTTCGTGATTCAGCTTGGAAGGTCTTCGTTGACGGATCCTCTACCTCTAGGAGGGCTGGCGTCGGCATAGTCCTCCTGTCTCCAGAAGGTCTAGTCATTGAGCAGGCCCTGACACTTGACTCCAGAGCATCAAACAATGAGGCCGAGTACGAAGCATTGCTAGCAGGGCTGAACAACGCCAAGATTCTCGGCGCTCAACAGCTGGTGGTCTTCAGTGACTCACAATTGGTGACAAGCCAGCTCACCGGAGACTACCAGGCTCGTGACGATAGAATGACGGCCTATTTGACCCTCGCCAAGAAGCTCCTCTCTCAATTCCCGGAAGCAGAAGTCAGACAGATTGGCAGGGATTCTAACTCACACGCCGACGCGCTCGCCAACCTGGCTTCCGCCGTCGAAGCTGGAAGGAAGAGGACTGTGGAAGTAGGATTACGGGTATCACCGAGCATAGAGCTTCGCCCACCTTGGCAGGTTATGAGCATTGATCTCGGGCCCAGTTGGATGGACCCTATCATCTCATACCTCAAGGACGATCAACTCCCTGAGGATAAAGCTCAAGCTCATAAAATCAGGCTGAGAGCAGCCCGGTTCTGGCTCTCTCCAGAAGGAAAGCGGTACAGAAATTCGTTCACAGGCCCTTATCTCCAGTGCGTCCACCCAAGCCGAGTTGAAGACTTCCTCTTCGAGGTACACGAAGGCATCTGCGGGAGTCACATCGGAGGAAGGTCATCAGCATACCGGGCTATAAGCCAAAGATCTGGTGGCCATACATGCAGAAGGACGCACAGATGTACGCCATGAAGTGCAAGAAATGCCAGAAGTTCTCACACAATCTCCATCAACCTGCGCAGGATTTAAGCCCGCTCTCCAGCCCGTGGCCCTTTGCCCAATGGGGGCTGGACATCATGGGACCTCTCCACCGAGCTCCAGGGAATAAGAGGTGGCTGATAGTGGCCACTGACTATTTTACCAAGTTGATAGAGGCAGAAGCATTATCTTCCATCACCGAGTGAGACTCCAAAAGCTTCGTATGGAAGAACATCATCACGAGGTTCGGCATCCTGCGAATCTTGGTCTCAGACAACGGGACCCAATTCGACTCCAGCCTTTTCAAAAACTTCTGCAAGGAGTTTGGCATCAGGAACCATTACTCAACTCCAGCCTATCCCCAGAGCAACGGCCAGGCCGAGATCTCCAACAAAGTGGTCCTTGATGGACTCAAAAAGAGACTCGACAGGGCCAAAGGGAGATGGGTGGAAGAGCTACCTAGTGTCCTATGGGCGTACATGACTACCCAGAGGCGCTCCACTTCGAAAACTCCATTCTCCTTGGCATATGGAATGGAAGCCGTGATCCCGCTTGAGATCGGCCTTCCAACGCTTAGATCCGAACTTTTTGACCAAAGCCAGAACGAAAAGAACCTGACCCTGGGGTTGGATCTGGCTGAAGAGCGCAAAGAAGCAGCGGCCTTCCGTTTAGCAGCCTATCAGCAACGGCTCGCAAAAGATTACAACCAGAGAGTCCGGGAAAGAAAGTTCTCCATTGGCGAACTGGTCTTGAAAAAGGCGCTACCAGCGGACGAGGATCCGAACCAAGGCAAGCTGGCGCCGAACTGGCGTGGCCCATTCAAAGTGGTCTTGACTGCTGGACTGTCCGCGTACAAACTCGAGGATATGGATGGAAAGCAACTGCCACGACCATGGAACGCCTCGCACCTCAAAAAGTTTTACTTTTGATATGTACTCAGATTATGCAAATCAATGAAAACGATTTCTTCTCAGAGATTTCTTTTACTTTTCTAAGTCAAGGACCTCGGCAATAACACAATTCTCCAGCTCGGCAGCAGTGCGCAGGGTCATCCTAGCTTCGGAAATAAAATCGGCAAAGGAATGACTTCGCCCTCTCCAGCTCGGCAGAAATGTCTCCATTCGTGCGATAAGCGCATCTCAGCCCTCATGCCAGATAGCCAGCACGGCCCCTGGTGAAGAGCCAGATGGATCTCCATCTCGTGCGGTAAGCGCATCTCGGCCCTCGTGCCAGATAGCCAGCATGGCCCCTGGTGAAGAGCCAGAGGGATCTCCATTCGTGCGATAAGCGTATCTCGGCCCTCGTGCCAGATAGCCAACACGGCCCCTGGTGAAGAGCTAGAGGGATCTCCATTCGTGCGGTAAGTGCATCTCGGCCCTCGTGCCAGATAGCCACCACGGCCCCTGGTGAAGAGCCAGAGGGATCTCCATTCGTGCGGTAAGTGCATCTCGGCCCTTGTACCGGATAGCCACCACGACCCCTGGTGAAGAGCCAGAGAGATCTCCATTCGTGCGGTAAGCGCATCTCGGCTCTCTTGCCGGATAGCCACCACGGCCCCCGGTGAAGAGCCAGAGGGATCACCCTACCTGCACAGCTATTCGCTGGGCAGCTATCCTACCAATACAATCCCGGGCTAGTTTGGGGCAGCTCGGCACCTACCGAGCTCATATACTTGTGCAAAATATTGAAAACAAGAACGCACGCAGAAAGGGAGAATATCCCAAAAATGCAAAAGAATATTACTTTTTATTTTTAGTTAACATCATTCATTCTCCATTACGTTACGGAAAACACTCAGTGCCTTGGATCACCCCTACAGCAGAATGGGGGCCCCACGCCGCATTCTAAGGGCTACAACTACTGAGCACAGCTAATCGGTCGCGGATGTCCAAGGTATGGGGAGCTCGGCCATGAAACCGAGGCGAAACACTTAGCACATTCAAATCAAAGAAAGAACAATAAAGGAGAACACAGAATAAACAAAAGAAGTTTTCATTAAAGCTGATAAAGTTCTTTACATAAGGGCGCGATGCGCCTAGGCCAAATTACATCAAAAAGAAAAAGAGAAAAAGCAATCGAAAAGGAGCTTCACGCAGCCTGCAGCAGGCGCTTCGGATGAAGATGGGGGGAGTTCCGGCTCCGGCTCGATAGCAGGATCCCTCTCGGATTCCACCGCGGGGATGGGCTCAGTGTCCGGGCGCGGATATTCATCCAAGCTCACATATGTCGGGTGATCGCTGGGGACTCCCGCCTTCACCAGAGCGGCTCTCCATCCCATCTCCCAGGTCGAGACCCTTATGTCGTCGACCTGCGCCGAGTATTCCTCCCCGGCTACGTCTATCCCCTCCTGAAACGCAGCATCAACCGCGGCTCGACTTTTGGACTCGAGCTCTCTAGGTCGGCGATCCTCCTCTCCAGCTCAGCATCCCTCCTCTTGACCGCCTCAAAGGCAAATTTCGCCTTGTCAAGCTCAGCAAAAAGGGTTTGGTGCGTCTCCTCATACTCCCTCACCCTCGCTTGACCCTCCTCCAAGGCTTTCCTGTGCTGCTCACAGTTCGCCTGGACCCTCTTGAGCTCGGTGTGGCACTTCTGGACTCGCTGTACCGAGACCTGGGCCATCTACACAATCTGCAAGAAAATCAAGCCACCAGTGAGCAAAAGCTAGAGTTGAAAGGAAAAAGGTCAGAAGAGTTTGTACTTATGCTCAAGCTTGCCTTCATCTGCGCCGCCAGGACTTGAGATGTCATCCATCTCGTCGTGCTTCTCCATATCCCGCGGCAGAGCGCAGGCGATCCAGCGGGCCCCCGGAGAGACGGTCCTCTACCGTCATCGGTCTCCCGGGCTGGAGCATAGAATTCAGCCTCTAGGGTGTAGGAGGAGCCTGCATTGCCGTGCCGGCAGCCGAGCTTTCCCCTGCCGAGCCTTCGACCCTGCTCCTTTTCCTGGCCTGGTCATCCGTCTGCCTGGCCTGGGGAGCGGTGACCAAGGGACCGGTCGCGGCAGGGGGTGGAGATGTCGGAGCAGGGGGAGTGGTAGAAGAAGAGGGTGCGCTAGACGAAGGAGGCGCGCGCGAAGAAGATGCAACACCTCGGCCTTTGCCTCCTACGGGCTGGGCCTTAAGGTTCTTGAACACCGGCTTGGGGCGGGTCCTTTCCATCGCCTCGTCGGGGTCGCTCTCTGATGATAAAACGATCCTCCCGATCGTCTCGGCGTTATCCGCGTCGGATCCCAAGGTGGATGCCTCAGTTTTGGATACGGCACGGTCTTCAGAGTCAGCCGCGGCTTGCTCGTCTTCCTCTCCGCTCCCCTCGTCTACTTCCGTCGCGGCTTGCGAGCGGTGAGCGGTGTATTTCTTATAGCCGCGATACCTGGGCTTGTATCCAAAAAGCTTCCACGCCGACCTGTCCTCGTGGCCATGGTAGCTCTCTAAGGACTTAATCCAAGAATTGTTCCTTTTCCAGCCGTCTACGGCTAGCTGCCGCCCTCCTCTGACGAACACCTGCAGAGCAAACGAACAACATAAGCCTGACAATACAAAAAAGCAGAAGATATAAAGATGCGTGCTAGGACTGTAATTACTTGGAGGAGTGCCGAAGTGACGAGGAATCTTGAAAAATCTCTCCGTAATGGGCTCGTCATCATCGAATTCTCAGTTGCCCGTAACCATCAGACGATCGTCCCCGGCATATTTATTGGAATCCTCCAAGGATTGGACGAACGGCCTCCGACCCGGCTTGATACGGAGGTAATACATATCCTTCCCAGATTTGCATATGTCATAGGCATCCTCGATATCGTGGACGCCGAAACCAATGCCCAGGACCGTACTGAGCGCGTCCGTGCCCATCACGATCTTGAAGCTGTTGGGCATCAGCTGATAGGGGCAGAGGTTCCATGCCCTGAGCCATTCCCTAAGTAGAGGGCGAAGGGGAAACCTAACCCCGCCCTCAATGACGGCCACTAAGGGGAACGGCATCCAGCTGTCATAGAAGTCACCAACAGCATGGACTATGGGGGGGGGGGCCGCCATGACTTGGACTCTGTCCGGTATCCTATACCTAACCCTAAGGTCAGCTAACCCCCTCTCGGACTCTATCCAATGACTGTAAATGCCCATCTCTCGAAGGAAAAAACTAGAAGAAAGAAAGACAGTGCTAGAAGAACAGAAAAAACCCTAGACAGAGCCCTAAGCGCAGGAAGAAACAGGAACGAAAGGAAGAAACAGGAACAAAAGGAGGAAGACTTACGAAAGGCCAAAAGCAGAATAGTGGTCGAGCCTGCGGAAGCAAATCTCTGGCAGCACCTCTCTCCGGTGAAAGTTTTCCTCCGGGAAATCTCTGCAGCAGTCTCTCTCTCTCTCTCTGTTCTGGGAGGCGAAGGCAGAGAAAGAAGAAGAAGGCTCTGGAAAGTGAAGGTAAGGAAGGAAGAAGAAAGGAAATGGGCGCCTCCCCTATTTATAGCAAAAAACAGGGCGCCCAATGATGGCGCCTTTTCGAAATTCAAAAAGGACGCGTCTTTTCACTGCGCGCACCGTTATGAAAAGACGGGCCAACCAAGCCAAAGATGACACGTGGAATCGCCAGCCTAACTTCCGTGCACCATTTAATGCCTCGGGCATCGAAGCGACAGCGGATAAGAGCAAGGCATCCACAACCAAAGCCGCGATGAGATTACAAAATCGTGAGCCTTTTGGGCTTCCTCCGGACCCGGATGCATGGCAGCATGGCATTACGGCACACTGCATCTCGACAATCCTTCTAGGAGTTGTTCTCAGCTTCCGACCTCAAAGAGTTAGGATACTCTAAGAGCTCAAAAGCTGGGGGGCAATTGTGTGGGGATATTTTCACTAAGCCTTGGCATCAATCCAGCTAATCATGCCTTCGCTCGGCCAGGACGGACCTCGGCTGATGGGTCACGGCACTTGCCGAGGTGAGCGCCCCCGAGGTCAGATGGTGCGGGTCCTTGTATGCCGACCTCGGCACGACAGATTTGACAGACGCTGATGGGACTATTGACAGGACGAAGGCACGCGCTAAGGCGTGCCCTGCGGCCCATCATTCCTGACAAAACAGCGTTATGTGGAACACGTGCGCCCCCAAAGTATGGCTCCAGGCCAGGCCCGATGGGACGTGGCCCGAAAGTCAACCACCGCCTGGCCCGATAAGATTGGCATTTAATGAGGATTGGGTAGGTGAGGCAAGCATTTAATGAAGTGTGGGCTGAGTGGACAAAGACACTCGAGTGGCAAAAGCCCATCATGAGGCTTGTCCATGCACGTCATCTCCCTCTCCTATAAATAGACACTCCATCTCCACTCTACGGTATGCAACCCCAGACACATACACTTACTCTGCAAATTTCTCTCCATCTCCCTTATTCAGTCCCTGAACTGACTTAAGCATCGGAGAGCCTTGCGCTGCCCACAGCTAGGGTCCTCTGACCTGTTTCCTCTCTTCCTTTTCAGATCTAGCTGGAGCCACGTTAATCCTCATCAAAATTACTCAAAACAGGGGTCCCAATCCCTGTTTCAAAGCCCGTAATTTTTAGACACTTACAGTATGTTATACTATCATTGACACCATCTTTACTCAAAAACCATATGTAGTCCTTACCAGACGCAAAAATAGGTGAGAAGGGGACCGAACATTTTTACTCAATTGAACAGAGGGTCGAGGAGAGTTGGAATCAGCCGTCCAGTTGAAATTTGAATGGGTCGGTTGCGACGGTCAACAATCACAAACCGACAAGGGAGACAATAGACTGTAGATGACTTCTTACAAAAGGCTCCTAGATTTTCACACAAAAGACTCCTTGATGAAACGACCACAAGCTTTTACTAGTTAGAAAGAGTGTACATTCAATCCAACGATCGATGGTTACAAAGCTCTGAAATCGGTGACTAAAAGTGGATTCCTATTTTGTGATCCACTCGGATGATCATAAAATACGTACCCCCACCAGGAGTTGAGCGCACCATAAGGTGCACTCATAGGATTCTCTATTTGAGAAATGCTCCTTTTTGGCTTGAATATAGAGGGCCCACCATTGACCAAACCAACCCATTCACACGGAAAAAGACTCTTAGTTGGAACTAATACTGATTCACACTATTTTGACTTTATCCACCATTCGGTTTTATCTTGAAAAGTTTACACATTATATAGTTAATAAAACTTGAGGACATAAAACTAAAAGCTGGGATAATTTGATCATGTTGATATTAACTATTTCACTAATCCAAATCGAGCCTTTCAACTGTTATGCTTCCTTAGGTCAGCATGCATCCAGGTGGCTTCATCTAACTTAGTTTGAGTTGGGGAGATTGACTAAGCTTAAACAAAGTGATTTTTTTTTTTGTCATTTGTCTATAAAAAAAAACTAATAGTGATTTATTTTGACCAAATAAGTTTTACTAAAAATACAAAAGATCCAGGCCTTTTGAGGTTTGAAAATCAAGGGTCTTTTTTTTTTTTCTTGTTAAAATATCACTATATATATATGGGTGATATTCAAGTGAGAGATTCCCTCACCATAGGGTGAGGGTGAGGAACATTTTCCCTTTTGGAAAGTTTCAAGTACAAAAGTAAATTTTCAAGTACATAGGAATACTCCTTATATACTTGAGACTTCCCAAAAAGGGGAGTGTCCCTCACCATTTTCACGAGGGAATCCCTTACTTATATATCACCCTATATATATTATAAGTCTAGCTACGCAATTAAAAATCTCATTTTGTTTGTTTGTTTTTGATCCCTTACCTCAGGAAGTCTGTGTAAACTAACTACAGTACAATCGAATTTGGAAGCATTGTGTTAGGAAGGTTGAGAGAGCCTGAAAGTTTAGTTTGTTGATTTGATTTGTTATCATTTAATATGCATTGACAGGACAGGTCCTCCAACTGACCCATTTGAAATTGAATCTTCAAACCCCAACATGTTGACGGGCTCAATTTCAGTTCTTCTCTTTATTTTCCCTGTTTTTTTTTTTTTTTTTGTTAGGGTTGGAATCCATTTGAGAGCACTCGCACGAACAAGAAGACATCCGAACACCAAGATGTAATGCGCACTAAGCACATGGGATGAGAGGAGACCTACATGCGCAGGGAGGAAAGACTTGCATGAGTAGAGGAGACTTGTACATATAAGGAGGAGAAGAATCTTGGATCAATCCTGTTCATCTAGGTGAGAGGCAGGATTCTCAATCAACTTGCTCAATTTGTGTTCTTGATATTAAGAATTTGAAAAATCACTTGGGCCCGGTACTACGTTCCTAGAAATCTTAGGATGCGTTTATGCCATAGAATTTTATAGTGCTGTGAAAAAGTGATTCTCATCTCTTCTCATAGAAAATAGTTTCTCGCAAAATTAAGGAAAATAGTTCAATTGTTCCTTTTTGTGCAAAGAAAATCACTGCATCAAATATCAAAAAAATGTCCTATGAAATGCCTTGTATTAACAAGGTTGTTAAAATTGAAAGAGTCATAAAAAATGATTGCACAGTCATCATCCAAATAAATCTTACTTCCCTCTCAATTTCTACCTTATGTCATTCATTCATCCTCGATTATTACTCATTTTTTAGACCACACTTTAAAATTTTCTAGGAATTCAATCTCATGTAAATAGATGGACCTTTAGCTTTTGAGATTTGTTGACTTTCCGCTATTTTTTAAGTTTTATCTACCTAGTTAATATTGAATATGTAAGAATCTCATAAAATTATTCATAAGAAAGTTGTTGAAATTGAACAAATAAAGGTGAAGAAAATAAAAGATCATTAAATAATCTTTCCTTTATAGTGAGAAATGGAAACACAACCATTACCGGAATAAATTTATCCCAGGAAAGTGAAGGTCTATCTACATCTACGCTTTGCATCCTTCACTATTTATCTCGTTTACATTCCTTTATTGGAACCAATTTTACCACATATTGCTAGGAAGGGAAAAAAGCACTATACCTACCTGTACTTTGGTATTTTTACAGAGTACCCCCTGTACTTTGGTATTTTGGACTAAATCTACATGTAGTTTTAGTTGACTTGCAAATACAAACGGCCGTGACGGAATAAAGGAAATGACGAAATTATCCTTCCATATATAAGGTCTCTACTCGCGTGTTTTGTTCATTTTCCCATTTTGCTCTTGCTGTTAGGGTTCACATGGTCTGGTGATTTTGGGCGATTTTGGCTGAACTCCCTCATCTCTTGTTAGGGTTTCCTATTCCCTCGTCCCCATCTCTCCACATCCGTAGAACTCCCTCATCTCCACCTCCTACAACCCATCTTCCTCCACCATCCTGAACAGAACTCTCCATCTCACACCACAAACGCATGCAGCACCTCCTTCCTCCTCCTCACGCCGCCGGATGCCTCCCCTTGCCCAGGTACACACCTCCATCCCCTGCCCCCTGTACTCCGCCTGCACACACGCATGATCAGTGCACTGCCGCCGTACCCTTTTGTCTTTCTTTCTCCCTTTCCTCTCTTCCTTCTCTTTCTTTTTCTTTTTCTTTCCTCACATCCTCTTCTCTTTCTTTCTTCTCTTCCTCTCCCCACTTCTCCTCCCTTGCATCTCCTTCCTTTTTTTTTCTCCCCTTTCCCCTCCCTCTTTCTTCTTTCCTTTTCTCTCTCTGGGATGAGATTTTGCAGAAACCAAGACAAGGCATACAGCCCTCTTCACTTTCGTCCACGACCACTGCTATCTTCCTCACTTTGGTTTCCATCACCAAAATCTTCAAACCAGGAAGTGGTTTCTGGTTTTCTGAAATACCCTTTGAGGATGTGTGGATGTAGATCAAGAAAGGAACCTAAAAGGATCTACTGGCCCACCCAGTAGAAGCCAAAATAACTGATAGCTACTATGACCAGGATGTGTGTATAGTGCTTTTTTATTGATTTTGGTAGTTCGGACGTGTATGGTTGAAACTATGACCAGCTATCATTTATCAGCTACCACTAGAGAGATCATAAAAGGCTGTGTGTCAGGAATCAATTTTATTGATTTGTGTGGTGATGGACGCAACATTTTCTTGACTAGGTGGAGTTTTTTTGCTGTTTGTGTTTTTCAGAGAGTGAAAGGCGATTGACAGTAGGTTTGAGTATCTCAGGCAAGGCAGGAAGGTTGAAAGATTTGGCGAAGGAAATATCTTCAAAGGATCTTTAGAGAGTGTGGAGGAAGTGCAGAAAGGAAAACAGCATGTACCAGTTGATGAGAATTGGGTTACAGATGATGAGGATGAGGATGAGGAAGTTGTAAATAAGATGATGGAGCAGCATAGATGACTGTTTGGGTGATGATGGTGTTTTAAGAAAACTTGTATTAGTTTGTTTTTTATTATTTTAAAAAACTGTTATGTTGATGATGACTGTTTAGAGCTGCATATATGACCCTTTTTTATTATTTGCATTGACTTTTTAAAGTTGGAGATGTTAAAGGGTCTTGGGTGGTCACAGAGTGACATTTTAGAGGCTTTGAGGAGAATGCCAATATTTCTCACGTATTCAGATAAGAAGATAAGAGCAGGGATGGATTTCTATGTGAATACTCGGAAGTGTAAGCCTTCTGAGGTTGCAAACAGTTCATGAGAAGAATGGTCAAGTTGCCTGAGAAACAGTTCATGAGGAGTTATGATGGTTTGAGGCATTGGGTTTTTTTTGGATGAAGTTCACTAACTACTCCTATCAACCGAATAGCTTCGCTTTGGTAGTCGCTCTATACTTTGCTTCAGTAGTAGAGAGAGCACTTGTTGATTGCATTATCAACTCCAATTTGTGTGGACCCCTGAAAGTGCAGGCATGTAGCCTGTAGTTGACCGTCACTTATCCAAACATCCCCGGTTTGCCAATGCACTTTATTACACATCACAACACTCGGAATTGTGTCTTGTAGGGGTAGAAGCAGAAGTTATCATCATTTGTGTTTTTTCATTCAAGAGTTAGAATAGAACCATTTAGAGTATGAGAGCATAAAAATGACCCATTACTGTTCATGGATAAAATAGCTCACATCTAAGTACGCAGTGTAGAATGCAGGACTTTTAGATGCAGCTTGCTTGGAAATAGAGGGTGATGATACTGATGGGGTTCTTTTAGTACAGCAGTTCCCCAACTTCAGTAGTTGAAATGTTGAGAGGAAGGAACTGTGGTGCAGAACTTTTTTAAATACATCTGACAGTCCCATCTTTCTTTTCCATCTTCCTCAATTTAAAAAAGTTCAAACAATGTAGCTTTGGACATACTTAAAAATGTTAATTTGTTGGGTTGAGTTCAAAATTGATATGGCTGGAAAAGGAATGAAAGAGCTGCTCTTATGCCTTTTCATGTTTTATAGCCTTGTTCAGGGGCAAATATGTCCTTTTGGAAATCCAATTTGGCGCCAGTATGCACCAGAGACGTTTTATACAGCCTACACCGTCAATACTAACAGTTTCCGTTCATTTTACATGTCAACTAAAACTACAAGTAGGTTTTGTCACAAATACCAAAGTATATGGGGTACTCTGCAAAACGGCCACAGTCCAAGTAGGTATAGTGCGATTTTCCCTTGCTAGGAATTCATTTCCATGCAAATAAAAGACCTGATGCTTTTTTAAAAGGTAACTGAAATATTAAAATTTAGAATATCTTAATAATTATTTTAGTCAATCTCTGATTTTAATATTCTCTACACAAAATTTGAGGTATTTGAAGGGCAAGATCTAACTAGTTTTTAAAACTCTTAAAACATAATGAATTTTATTAAACAAAAAAACCCCACAATTCTCTGACCTCGATATAGGTCTGTCCTAGAGCAAATGAGCAATATCCAAATCCATTCAGTGTCCCTGGTCCAGTAAGATTATCAATTACGAGTCCCGATCCTCTATGGCTCGAATCACAATAAATTTGAGGGTTCCTCTTTGGGGCCCACTTATGAAAGATGCAAGCCACTAAAAAACAAATCTACCCCCTTTTGTATGAGCCCTGGCTAAAGTTCCAATGTGATAGAATTTGGACCCACCATTAGATTAATCATTTATACAAATAATTAAGTTTTTTCTTTTTATATTACGAAGAAGTCTAGTCTTTTGTAGTGGCCAATCAAGATTGGGCCCAACTCAAGCAATTAATATTTGACGAGGACCCATATAAGAGGAAAATTTTTATGACTAGTTTAACATTTTCATAAGTGCGCCCAATTGTGAAGGATGATGAGCTTCTTCTCGTGATCCAGAGGCCATACATCACATCTTGATCCGAGCAGTTCTGATCATATCATCCAGCTTAGATGTAAGCGTTAAATTGCATAGGCCCTCCTCAATTTTATTTTTTGTGCAGAGTGGGCCCCTCAAGAAAGATTTCCTAACTATCTTAAGCAAAAGCTTGGGCATGTTTACACCAGCGGTAAAGATGAGATAAGGAAGGTGGGATGAAAATTGTAGTTATGTGGGGAGATTTTCAAGACACCAGGATTATGTTAATCTCGGCTATAAGATGTCAATTAGAACCCTCACGTGCCATCCACGTGCCATCCAGACACGCCTCGGCTGCCGGGACAGAGGCCTCAGCCGAAACCAGACTGACTTTGGCTGCTAGCGCCGAGCTCGGCTACCAAGGATCCACTTCGGCTAAAGAGCTTGACCCCGGCCAAAGGAGCCGGGACGGAAGCCGAAATGAAGAAGAATCCCCTCTCGCGCCCCACGCCCGCCACATCATCAGACACGTGGCAGAATAGGGGCGCGAGCCATAGGGACAGATGCGACATCCCAGCCGTCCTCAATCTTCGCCAGATCGTTGAAAGGGCGGCATCCAGCGGCTGTAGCCAAATCAGGGCAAGGCCTGAGGATGGATCCGATGGGACCTCTACCGCCAAAGGCGTCCAACATGATCTGGCCCAACATGACATGCATTTAATGCAATGTAGGCTGATCAAACTGGCAATAAATGCAATGTGGGCTGAGATGGACCCACATTTATTACTTTGTGGGCTGATAAGAACTTCCCTATCAAATCAAGGGACCCACTCCAAAATATCATCCAAAATATCATCAAGAGTCCTCTATAAATAGGACCTCATTTCATAACCAAGGTACGCAACCTACACACTTGAGAGCTGTTACTCTGCCTCTCTTCTTCCTCTCCTTCCTTAGTTCAAGTTCATACACTAACTTAGGCATCGGAGAGCCTTGCGCCGCCCAGGCCAAGGTCCTCTGACCGTTTGTTCTTCCCTTTCAGGCTTTGAGGCAGCTCATCTTCTTAATCTTCTCTAGATAAGTCCTATCAGGCACCCCTAATCTTATGAGTCACATTTTTTGCACTTACAATTGGCGCCGTCTGTGGGAAAGTACTATCCCAACCTTCCCAATCTTCCCAGATACCATAACTCCAAAAGCTAAAAAAGGCGGAGAGTCTTTAAGAGCGATGCTCCAGCGACCGGGCCCGTCGACGGACGCCCCTCCTCAAGGGCGATCCGGAGCGGGACTTGGCGCGTCTACAGGCGAGGAGCGCCTAGGCTCGCACCTCTTGGTCGAAATTCCCTTCCAAGAGCAACTTGAGGACTCGTCCCCGGGCGACGAAGTCACGCCTCCCCGACGGCACGAGCGGCGACACGAGCGTCCCCAAAAAGACAAAGCTGTAGTAGTCGACAAGCCACGCCATCCGCGACACCTCGATGACGGAGGAGATATCGCGGCTCAAAATGACCTCATCCAGGAGCAGGAGAGAATAATCCGCCAACTCCAGCAGCAACTGAGAGCAGCAGGAGCCACCTCAGCAGGGCAGCCCTCCGGGCCCTAAGGCAAGAAGAGAGCCGCCCAGCCCTCCCGCGAGGATTTGAGAGCTTTTCTGGACCAGAAGTGTAGTCGGGCCAACGACGAAGTCTCGAGCAATGATCGAAGCCATCATGGCCGAGACAGCCAAGCTCGCAGCCACCACAGTCGATGCCATTCGAAGCGAAAGTCGGAAGCAGTGGTCGAAGAAGTCGACAGGTTGCTAGAGGCAGGCGCAATCAGGGAGGTCCAGTACCCAGTGTGGCTGGCCAATACAGTGGTAGTGAAAAAGAAGACTGGCAAGTGGAGGGCATGCGTGAATTTCACAGATCTCAACAGAGCTTGCCCGAAGGACAGCTTCCCTCTTCCAAAGATTGATCAGGTGATCGACGCCACTGCTGGCCATGACAGAATGAGCTTCCTCGACGCCTACAGAGGCTACCGTCAGATTCCGATGTTTGAGCCGGACGAGGACAAAACTGCATTCATAACCCCTCGCGGTACTTACTGTTATAAGGTGATGCCTTTTGGACTGAAGAACGCGGGGGCAACCTATCAGCGCCTCGTCACAAAAATGTTCCAGGCTCAGCTCGACAAGATAGTCGAAGTTTACATTGACGACATGGTCGTCAAGTCCAAGCAGTCCAGCGACCATCTGGTGGATCTGGCCCAAGTCTTCAGCATCCTCCGAGAATTCAAGCTCAAACTGAATGCCTCCAAGTGCGCTTTCGACGTCGCTTCTGGCAAGTTACTCGGAAGCATAGTAACACGGAGGGGGATAGAGGCCAACCCGGACCAGATTACAGCAATCCTCGGAATCCAAAGCCCATCTACTACCAAGGAGGTCCAAAAGCTAACTGGCATGGCTGCAGCACTCAATCGCTTCATCAGGAGATCATCAGATAAGTGCCGGCCTTTCTTTCAGCTTCTGAAAAAGAATTTAAAGTTTCAATGGACCCCTGAGTGCGACCAAGCATTAGAAGCACTCAAAACTTATCTATCTTCACCACCCTTACTCTCTACCCCAACTCAGGGGGAGATATTGTATCTGTATCTTGTGGTCTCGGATCATGCAGTGAGCTCCGTCCTCGTCAGAGAGAACGATGGAATACAAAAACCAATCTACTATACGAGCAAGATCCTCCTTGATGCCGAGACCAGATACCTTTTGCTCGAGAAGCTTGCGCTGGCACTCGTCAGTGCCTCCCGTAAGCTCTCTCATTATCTTCAATCCCACACCATTGTAGTTATCACGGAGCATCCACTCCGATCTATATTCAAGAAAGCTGACTTTTCAGAGCGAATCTCAAAATGGGCAGTTGAATTGGGGTAGTATGACATCCAGTTTCGTCCCAAGACTGCGATCAAAGCCCAAATTCTAGCAGACTTCATTGTAGAGTTCGTCTCTCCAAGCTCGGCTTCGACCCAGCCTGGCACTGAACTGGGGGGCATAGGGCATGAGCATGAAGTCACCGAGGTCGAACAACTTTCTCAGAGCCAAGTTCCTGCCTCAGTATGGAGGGTCTTCGTCGACGGCTCGTCCACCTCCAAGAGAGCTGGCGCCTGCATTGTTCTCCAATCGCCAGAAGGACTGGTCATAGAACAAGCCTTCACCTTGGACTTCAAAGCAACAAACAATGAAGCGGAGTACGAAGCTCTGATAGCAGGGCTGAATAGCACCCGAATCCTCGGAGCCCAGCAATTGGTGGTCTTCAGCGATTCACAACTGGTAACTAGCCAGCTCACTGGAGACTACCAAGCCAGGGACGACAGGATGGCGGCCTACTTAGCCCTCGCGAAGAAACTGCTCTCTCATTTCCAGACAGTCGAGGTCAGGCAGATCTCTATAGATACCAACACGCATGCTGATGCGCTTGCAAACCTGGCCTCCGTTGTCGAAGCAGGAAAGAAAAGGACCGTTGACGTTGGATATATACCGAGATTAAGCCTAGAGCTCCATTCATCTCGGCAAGTCCTATGTGTTGATCTCGGCCCGAGCTGGATGGACCCGATCATCTCTTACCTGAAGGATGACCAGCTCCCCGAAGACAAGAATGAAGCCCACCGAATCAGACTCAAGGCAGCTCGATTCTGGCTATCCCCTGAAGGCAAGCTCTACAGAAAATCATTCACAGGTCCCTACCTCCAATGTGTCCATCCAAGCAAGGTGGACGACTTTTGGTATGAGATCCACGAAGGAATCTGCGGAAGTCACATCGGAGGGCGGTCACTAGCCTACAGAGCTATAAGCCAAGGTTACTGGTGGCCGTATATGTAGAAGGACGCACAGATATACGCTAGGAAATGTGAAAAATGCCAGAAGTTCTCCCATTCTCTTCATCAGCCAGCATAAGACCTGAGTCCCCTCTCTAGTCCATGGCCCTTCGCTCAATGGGGGCTGGACATTGTGGACCTCTCCACCGAGCTCCAGGGAACAAGAGATGGCTGATAGTTGCTACAGATTACTTCACGAAGTGGGTAGAAGCTGAACCGCTGTCCTCCATCACTGAAAGGGACTCCAAGAATTTCGTATGGAAGAACATCATAACGAGGTTCGGTATCCCCAGGATCCTGATTTCGGACAACGGGATTCAGTTCGACTCCAACTTCTTTAGAGACTTCTGTCAAAAGCATGGCATCAGGAACCACTATTCCACTCCGGCGTACCCACAGAGCAATGGTCAGGCCGAAATTTCGAACAGAGTACTGCTCGACGGCCTGAAGAAGCGATTGGACAAAGCGAAAGGGAGATGGGTAGAGGAGCTCCCCAGCGTGTTGTGGGCATACAGGATGACTCCTAGACGATCCACCTCGGCGACACCCTTCTCTTTGGCCTATGGGATGGAGGCGGTCATTCCCTTGGAAATTGGTCTCCCTACCCTGAGAACAGAGCTTGTCGACCAAGGCCGAAACGAGATGAACCTGGCAATGGAGCTGGACCTAGCCGATGAATGTCGAGAGGCAGCGGCCATACGACTGACCGACTATCAGCAACGGCTAGCCAGAGGATACAATGAAAAGGTCAGGGAGAGAAGTTTCTCAGTAGGAGAACTGGTCCTAAAGAAGACCCTGCCAGCTGACAGAGATCCAAACGAAGACAAACTGGCCCCAAACTGGCATGGCCCGTTCAGGGTGGTTTCAATGGCAGGACGATCTTCTTATAAACTTGAAGACTTGGAAGGCAGGCAGTTGCCGAGACCATGGAACGCATCTCACTTGAAGAAATTCTATTTCTAAGATGTAATGAAAGTCTCATGATCAATAAAAGCAGCATTTGCCCTGTCATCAATCTGTTACATCTTATCTGAGTTTGGCAGCTCCGGGTTCATACGCCCTGGGATTGACTTCGGATTCACACATCCAGTCTTCCTTAAACTTTGGGTTCACGCGCCCATGGACTGACTTAAGATTTATACATCTAGTCGCTCCTAAAACCCTGGGTTCATATACCTTGGGACTGACTTCGGATTCACAAATCCAATCTTCCCTAAATTTTGGGTTCACGTGCCCATGGACTGACTTAGGATTTATACATCCAGTCGCTCCTAAAACCCTGGGTTCATACACCTTGGGATTGACTTCGGATTCATACATCCAGTCTTCCCTAAATTTTGGGTTCACGTGCCCCCATGGACTGACTTAGGATTTATAGATCCAGTCGCTCCTAAAACCCTGGGTTCATACACCTTGGGACTGACTTCGGATTCACACATCCAGTCTTCCCTAAACTTTGGGTTCACGTGCCCATGGACTGACTTAGGGTTCATACACCCAGTCGCTCCTAAAACCCTGGGTTCATATACCCTGGGACTGACTTTGGATTTACACATCCAGTCTTCCCTAAACTCTAGGTTCATACACCCCCCGAGACCAATCCCGGACTCTGGCTCACGCAGCCGAGATCCTCGAGACTCTGGGTTCATCTCGGCTAATAGCAGTCTTTGAAAGACGAAGCAGTGCAAGCACATAAGTGCAGAAAAATAGCGCAAAAAAAGAAGAAAAGAGCAGTGCAAGCACAGAAGTGCAAAAAAAAAAAGCAGCACAGAAATGCAGAAAAAAGCAATACAAGCACAGAAGTGCAGAAAAACAGTACAGAAAAGCAAAAGAATGCAAAGATACCGAATACCATTCCTTTAGAAACTTCATTTTTTATTAAATGTAATTTCTTCATTACATGGGTTACAGAAAAGAAAAACAGAATACAATAAGGAGGCTCGCAGTCCTCTAAAAACAGAAAATGAAGGGCAGCTTGGAGGTCTTGATCTTCACCGGCCCGCTGCTTGGAGGCTCTGATCTTCACTTGTCCGCAACCCGGGAGCTTCTCGTTCGGGTGCTCTGTGCCAGGAGCTCTGCAATACGCTATGGTTGGTCAGACCAAAGTTTGCAAACAAGCTCAAGCTCCTGGTTCACAGCTTGGAGATCTTCAGCCCGAAGGCTTCTCGATCTGGTCCTCAATGCCACACAGGACCCTGCAGGATCAAGACAAGACCCTGCAGGATCAAGTGCGCAACCAACTCCCAGAGAATAATCACCTCCCAGCCGCATAAGCAAGAATTGATATCCTCGCAGCCGCATAGGAGGGAGTTGGCCGTGGACCCGCGTTCAGAGAACGCGCAGTCCACGGGGACCGTCTTCAGAGAACGAGCAGACCACGACTTCCGGCGACAGCCCCTCCCAGAGGAAGCTATCTTCAGTCGCATAAGGCTTGGTCAGAGCAAAGGTTCCTAAACAAGTTCTACAGGGTGGAACTGCCAGAGCGCCTGGCAGACGCGGACAGATCCTCATCAGTAGGAGAAATAAAAAAGAAGGAGGGTCTCTGGTTCAGGTTCTTTTTTCTCTCCCATGGCAGGCCTGATACTTTTATTTATAGAAGGAGGAAAGGCTCGGTAATCAAAGACCCATCAATGAGGCGAGGTCTCCCATGCCTCGCGTGGAGCGCATGTCTTCTACAAGTTGACTAACGACTCCGATGGTGACACGTGGAGCCATCTGCTCGTTTTCCTCATCGGCCGTACCGCTGAACTTACTGCTATTGATGAGCATCGGAATGCGGGATATCGGAGCGGATAACTATGAAGACCATTAGGTACCTTCTCTCCAACTCAAGGCTCTCACGCCACGTCACTCAGCCGGACTCAAGCACAAGGGAGCCGAACTCAAAAAGAAAGAGAAAGAAAAAAACTCAATTGAGTAAACTTTGCTTTTTCATTCCAAGTGAAAGGGATTACATGCAAGTTCACTTTACATCGACAAAAAACAGAAAAGTTACAAGTCTGAAAGCAGGAAAAATACAAGAAAGCTACAGGGGCTTCGACGACTCCACCAACACTATTACTGTCTCCGATGGACCGGCGGTCTCGGCGACAACCACAGCCTTCTCTGGTGCATCACCCGCAGGAGGGTCAGAAGGAGCGTCGCCCGCAGAAGATGCAGCCGGAGCGTCACCAGCTGGAAGAGTAGTTGGAGCACCGTCCGGAAGAGGGCCAGCTGCAGGAGCATCCACCTGGGCACTCTCAGTCTGCGGAGCGGAACTCGGCTCTGATTCCGGGCCAGAGTACTTCGGCAGGTTCTGATAGACCGGGTGGTCTTCAGGAAACCCCCGCTCGCTTCAGTGCGGCCAGGCACCCATCCTCGAACAGAATGGAGGTGATCTCCTCCACCTGTCTCTCATACTCCTCTGTGGCCTGGTCCACCCCCTTCTGAAAGGAAGATTGGGCCTCAGCCTGCAGAGAGGACTTGAGGTCAGCGTTCTCCTTCTTCAGTTCGGCGTTTTTCTTTCTGAAGCTTCTTGACTTCGGCACGCCCAGCTAGCACTTCAGCACGCTGCCTCGTCGACTCTGCTGCCGAATCAGCCTTCGCTCTGGCCAGCTCCGTCTCCAGCTCGGCCAGCCTTTTCGTCTTGACCCATATCTCACCCCTCAACTGATGGGTTGTCGATGTGAGATCAGTAATGCTGACCAGTGCCACGTTCAGCTTTGCAGTTGCCTCAGCGCTGTTCTTCCTCAGGTCCGCCAGCTCCTTCTTCAATCTATCCCTCTCAGACTCCAGTTGGGTGATCCTGGAGACGTTCTTGTCGCTCCTTTCTACTACCAACTGGAGCCTCTGCACATTCTGCAAAAGAAAACAAGTCAGATGGAAGCAGCCGAAATAAAATACATCAAAAGAGCATCAAGGGTACTTACCAGGAGAGCAGCCTGGATCACCGAGCCCAGCAGACTCTCGTTGTCATACTTCGCGTGCTGCTCCATGTCACGCGGCAGAGCACGGGCTTTGGCGAGGGCCCCGATGACAAGAGAATTCCCATGCACCCGGTCCTCCACGTTCAATGGTTTCCAGGGCTGAGTCTCCAACCTAGGCCTCCATGCCGCCAGGGCAGCACAAGGTCCGGAGGCCGATCCGGACCCTTGCCCTGCAGTGACGCTGAGGTCGCGAGCTGTCTAGACAGCAGCCCTGCTCGCTGGCGCACTCTTCTCGGCCGGAGCCCTGCCTCCGGAAGCACGCACAGGCATCTTGCTTTTCAGGGCCTGTTCAGCCCCTGAGTCTTTCTCCCCCGCCTTGGACCTCTTCCTGGGCGGAGACCCCTCTCTCGAGCGATCCGGTGAGCACCTCCACGCTCGCTAACTCGGAGTAGTGGCAGGGGCAGAAGTAACAGCAGCGCCCCCCGAGCCCGGAGCCACACGGGTGCTGACAGTTGAAGGCGTTGCAGAAGAAGAGGATCCGCGCCTAAACTTGGCCGCCAGATCCTTGGTTCCTGGCAATCTTGAGCTGCCCTCCATCCTTCCTTCTTGGTCAGAAGAGTAAGCCTCCACGACCTCCCTTAGACTCGGAAACCCCGAACTGAAAGAAGTAGATGCCTCAGCATCAGATGCAGCTCGGCTCGCAGCAGGATCGATCAGAGGAACGCCCGTAGGCACGGCCACAGTAACAGGAGGGAGATCAGGCTGCAGCTCGTCCTCTGACACCGCCCCAGTCCTCCTGTAATGGCCACGGTACCTCGGCGTGTACCCTAGCAGTTTCCAAGCCGATCTGTTCTCGTGCCCGGCGTACTTCTTGACCTTCCTGTGGTCGGCGATGTTCTTTCTCCAACCGTCGCTTACCACTCGGCACTACCTCGCTCGCAGTTCTGCACAGTAAACAACAAGATTATCAGTTCGGCAATAAAAAAGTTAAACAAAAGGAGCAGAATGAAGAGTCGGTGTTTACTTGGGACAGCCCCGAGATGGCGAGGGACCCTGAGCGTCCTGTCCTCACCAGCGCCGAACTCCCATTCCCCCGAAACACAGAAAAGATCTTCCTCGGCGTTTTTACTAGAATCCTCAAAGGCCAGGACGAAGCCCTTTCGGAGCTGCTTCACCCAAAGATAATAGCTGTCTCCCCCAGCCTTGCAGATGTCATACACATCCTCGATATCGTGGACGCCCAAGTTGATCCCCAAGATCTCGTTCAATTTCGCCGTGCCCATGATGACTTTGAAGCCATTGGGCATCAGCTGGCAAGGGGTGATGGACCAAGCGCTGAGGCAGGCTCTAAGCAGGGGATGCAGAGGGAATCTGACCCCGCCCTCGATCACAGAGATCAGAGGGAACGGCATCCAGCCGCTGGACCAACAGCGCAGGGCGTGGTCGCAGGGAGTCGCCGGCTTGAGGCGGACCCCCTCCGGGATATTGAACGTTGCCCTAAACCTAGCCATGCCCTCAGGCGTATCTAACTGAAACCTAGGGGTGGCCATCTCTACAAGAAGAAGAAGGCGAAAAGAAACCCTAAAGGCAGAAACCCTAAAAAAGACAGGGGCACGAAATCACTTACTGAAATAGAAGGGCGAATCAGGAATCAGTCTGGGCACGCCTTACAGTCGTCCTCGCTAGAGCACTATGGAAAGATCTTGAGAAGACAGACGAAGACCAGAGCAGGAATCAAAGGCAGGGGCAAAGAAAATCAGGAGAGAAGATAAAGAAAGAAGAACGGAGGAAGACAACCCTATTTATAGGGGAAGGAGGCCCTCTTTGGGCGCCATTTACGAATTCGAAAAGACAAGTTTCGCGATCCGCGCCTGTCTCATTAATTTGACGGCACAATCAGTGAAGAAGCGACACGTGTAGCCACCGGTTCGTTTCCCGTGGCGAACAGGACGCGACATTTATTGCCTCGGGGAAGTCGAAGCGGCGCCCAGCAGTGATCAAGACATCTCCAGGCGGACTCTCTAGCTTCCGACCCTTAAAGGCTAAAGCCCTTAAGAAGTCGCAAACTAGGGGGCAATTGTGTGGGGAGATTTTCAAGACACCAGGATTATGCTAATCTCGGCTATAAGACGTCAATTAGCACTCTCACGTGCCATCCACGTGCCATCCAGACACGCCTCGACTGCTGGGACAGAGGCCTCAGCCGGAACCAGACTAACTTTGGCTGCTAGCGCCGAGCTCGGCTACCAATGATCCACTTTGGCTAAAGAGCTTGACCCCGGCCAAAGGAGCCGGGACGGAAGCCGAAATGAAGAAGAATCCCCTCTCGCGCCCCACGCCCGCCACATCATCAGACACATGGCAGATGAGGGGCACGAGCCATAGGGACAGATGCGACATCTCAGCCGTCCACAATTTTCGCCAGATCGCTGACAGGGCGGCATCCAGCGGCTGTAGCCAAATCAAAGCAAGGCCCGATGATGGATCCGATAGGACCTCTACCGCCAAAGGCGTCCAACATGATCTGGCCCAACATGACATGCATTTAATGCAATGTGGGCTGATCGGACTGGCAATAAATGCAATGTGGGCTGAGATGGACCCGCATTTATTACTTTGTGGGCTGATAAGAACTTCCCTATCAAATCAAGGGACCCACTCCAAAATATCATCCAAAATATCATCAAGAGTCCTCTATAAATAGGACCTCATTCCATAACCAAGGTACGCAACCTACACACTTGAGAGCTGTTATTCTGCCTCTCTTCTTCCTCTCCTTCCTTAGTTCAAGTTCATACACTAACATAGGCATCGGAGAGCCTTGCGCCGCCCAGGCCAGAGTCCTCTGACCGTTTGTTCTTCCCTTTCAGGCTTTGAGGCAGCTCATCTTCTTAATCTCTTCGGATAAGTCCTATCAGGCACCCCTAATCTTGTGAGTCACATTTTTTGCACTTACAGTAGTGAAGTAATGTTTGTGTTTGTTTTGCATGAAGTATAGTGTCTTTGTGTGTGTGAGAGAGAGAAGTAAAGTATAGTGTCTCTGAGAGAGAGAGAGAGAGAGAGAGAGAGAGAGAGAGAGAGAGGAGTAAAGTATAGTGTCTTTGTGTGTGTAAGTGAGAGAGAGAGAGAGAGAGAGATATATATATTTAAATTAGACGCATTCTAAGAAATGACATCCAAGGAGAGGTGGGCCATGATATTCAAGAGGAAGTCTTCATCAAGAACAGACAGCCAGAAGTGGAAAAAATAAATATTCAGGTGGTGAGAAGCATTTAAAACATGTTCTCGGGTAGATTTACAGATCCGAGACTTCCTCACTATCTTGGGATTTTTAAGGGCCCATTTGCCAGCTTCTATAAAATTCAGTGGGTTTCATCATACAAGTATTAAAGAGGTGAAGGATGAAAGATGCAAGATCTAGTTGTAAATCAGACGATCACTTAGCTTTGGGTTAAAGGGTTCTTAGTTTTGGGGTAGAGGGTTTTTATTATTAAAAAAAAGTTGTTGATTAGAGTGGGGACCCCAAATTGATGGAGTTAAGGCTTTCTTGATATAGATGATGACAAATCCAAGAGCACCACCTCATGATTCTAAATGAAATGAACGCTATTTACCAGGTATATCAAAGAGGGAAGCACATCAATTTGCTAGTGTGGTGGGGGTTGTGGAATGCCATGACAACATGATCCACCTACAGAGCCAATCACGACAGAGTCTCAGTGGTTGAGCTGTCTTCTTCTACCCACCTACATTGTGACAACTGACGTTACTCTGTAAAAATAACAGGGCCTTCACACTTTTGGCCTTTGGGTGTTTTCTGTGAGAAAATACGGGAAGGTGATGGTAGGGGTGACATCATTGACTGATGATGCACTCCTATTCCACCTGCTCCAACTTTAATTGTATGTAAATCAGTAAATGGCTGTCTGAATTAGAAAAAGCAGAATGACTAGGAAGATGGCATAATAAATCAAGGAAATGGAGATGAGATATTACTGTTTCTTCTTCTCCAAGCAGGTAGGAGATGTTGTATTGTGCTGGCATGCCTATATTACTATGGCGGTCAATGCATGTAAAGATGGCAAGGCTCCCAAATGGGATTTTCATTTCTCAATGAATGTTGGCTGATTTGTTTAGCAGTTGAAGGAATATAAATGGTTCAACTTCTGCTTAAAAATGGTAAATGTCTTCAAGATGGGTGCAATTTTGACATATGGGTGGTGCGTGTGTAATTATCCTATGCACGCCCTGTGCAAAGTGCGCACCCATAGTGGAGCCCACCTGATCCCCCCCCCCCCCAACAAAAAAAAAAGGAAAAGAAAACAAAGTCCCCTGGGTTTGCACCCATTCTAATGTATTGGACCGTGTGCGCACCTCATCAGGACTTATTATATGTAGCTCATCCTATGCGCAAGGAAGCTTCCATGCACACCTCGTTGTGAGGCCCTCATGGGGTTAGGTCAGGGATATTTGAAGATCTCGGTAGGGGCCAACTGGTGTATGGTGACAGGGAGTCGTGTGATCATCCCAACCCGTTGATCAAAGCGACCCTTGGTTTTGGCAACTATCCGAATTGATTGGACCATTGACTAGATTGTACACTCGTTTTAGAAAATAAAAACTTGTCGGCCGTTGATCAAGTGGTTGAAATAATGATTCAAGCCTCCATCACCATACACAACCCCCGGTCGCATCTCCGAGTGGGGCCCAGGTGTGCCCCATAAGAAATGATGCTCACCTTATCCTGAGCACCAATGAGGTGAGAGGGGTGCATGTTGAGGAATTCTACAAGCTACCCACATTCTTGCCCCTCTTAAAATGGCCAAAGAAAATAAGACACATCATTAGCAACTCTTAGTTTCCAATGTCACTCTGCTCCTAGTTTCAATTTCACTTGGGATTCGTAACAAATTTGTAGCTCTCCCGTCCAACTTAAAAAAATAAATGGCTTCATCTTGTATAGACCCTTGTTAAATCTGGTATAAGCCCTCACCAATATTTACTCCAATAGTAGTTGGGTCAATGCTGAGATTATGAAAGTTGTAAGTTTTATGTAGTTATAAATTTGATATTGGGCCCACTCATATTAGAGTGAAGCATGGGGCTAGCCATAAGAGGGGGCAATTTGGTTTGAAGGCTTTTGATCATGAGACCAGGGGATGAAAAGAGCCATATTTGATGGGCCCGGCTATCAAATTTGGGTTCAATCTCGTGCCTTTAACCTCTTTGATTTTATTTTTTAATGTTCTTTAATCCCTTGGGACGGTGAGAGTTAACTCTCACAGGAGCATGAGCATTACTCTTTTATATATATATATATATATATATGGGGCCAGCTCTCCTAAGCTGAAGCTCAGGATAATATAAGCTGAAGTAAGCTCAATTGTGTGGTGGGGCCCTCCTGGGGACCCACATGGGGATGGGGGTGGGGGGATTTCAAGGACTCCATGGGACCCTCCTTCCTGCAAAAAATCAGCCCCAACCGTGGTTTCTATCATCTCCATCTGGACACTAAAAGTTTAATGGTCAACGGTCCATTCGGATCGGTATACAGTCGATCCAACGGTCTAGTAAATTTGGATATGACTAAAATTTGATGGGCATGTACAATTTAGCTATCATCTCCATCCGGACACCAAAAGTTTAATGGTCAACGGTCCATTCGGATCGGTACACAGTCGATCCAACGGTCTACTAAATTTGGATATGACCAAAAGTTGGTGGGCATGTGCAATTTAGAGGGGTCGTGTGTTTGGTTCATTTGGATGGATCAAGGGTGGGCCCCAGAAGTGCTAGCTTACGGAATCTTATCATAAGCTTTTAAGCTTAGGAGAGCCCTCCCCTATATATATACAGTTAAACCTCTCTAAATTAATAGCCTCGGGACTGGCAAAATCTATTAATTTAGCGAGATATTAAATAATCGATAAATTAATAATTTATTAATTTATTCATCAATTAATAACTTATTAATTTATCAAACTATTATTTATTTTCTTAAAAAATTCAACAAAATATTTATTGTTGTACCTTGTTTAAAGGGTTGAATTATCGTAATGGAATGGATGTCGATTACCTCTTCAACTACCCTGAAGAGAATAACACAACTTCAGAGATGTTGACTGATGAGGAGATGATTGAGAACATCATGGGAAATGAGCAAAGTGATGAAGTTGAAGATGAAAGTAATGCTATGGAGCCGCCTTCACGAAAGGAAGCTCTCAAAGCAGCGAAGACATTGAATAATTTTTTGTTGCACCATGAGAAGACAACACCAGAAATTCTCACCATGTTAAGAAAAGTCCGAGATGAGATTCAATGTGACATAAATTTCAAGAAGCAACAAGTCACAATTGGTTCATTCTTTATGAAGTCATCCTAAATGTATAATCAATTACATATGTATTAAGGCATTATTAATTTATATATTGCATGGGATCTATATGAATTCTCAAATTTCTATTATCTTATAAATTTAGCGAATTATTAATTTAGCATGTTGTCCCCAAGTCGGGACCAGAAAAAAATATTATTTTGACGAGGTTATTAATTGATCGGGTATTAAATTATCGAGGTTCTACTGTATAGGGGGGATGTTCCTGTGCATCCTTCCCTCACCATATGGTGAGGGATAAACTTAATGGGACCTACCTAGAGACCCACTAATCATGGGACTTGTGGGTGATGTAAAGAGACATTTTGGATAAGACAATATATCAAATTTGGAGTTAATCCCATGCCTCTAACCCCTTCATCCGTGGCCCACAAACTTAACAACTTTATATTAAAGAAAAAAATTTAACCCTCGATCCCACGGTCCAATCCATTTGGATAAGTGAAAATTCAATGGGTCTAGTGTACTTAAGGGGATTCCATGTGTGTGGATGATTCGGATGTGTTATAAAGTCAACCCTACTATGTTGTCTCCCACCATAACATGGTGAAGGATAGATGCATATGCATATTTCCCTATTTCCCCATATATATATGGGATATCTTCCTATGAGAGATATCTATCACCTTATATGAGAGATTGGGGTGGGGGCCCTCATATTTAAGTTGTTGGCATTGGATATGGATATGAGGGATGTGAGGGCCCAAATCTCATTGAAAATTAGAGATATCTCATAGGAGCATCTCCATATATATATATATATGGGCCAGCTCTCCTAAGCTCAAGCTTAGGACAAGGTAAGCTCGAGTGTGTGGTGGGATCCACCTGGGGGCCCACATGGGGATTGGGATGGGGGGATTTCAATGACTCCCTAGGATCCTCCTCTATGCAAAAAATCAGCCCCAATTGATATTTCTATCATCTCCATATAGACCAAACATTTTAACGGTCAGCAATCCATTCGAATTGATACATGGTCATCTAACGGTCCAGTAAATTCGGATTTGGCCAAAAGTTGGTGGGCATGTGCAATTTAGGGGATTTGGTACATTTGGATGGATCAAAGGTGGTCCCCACAAGCATGAGCTTATGAGATTTTATCATAAGCTCGAACTTAGGAGAGCCTTGCTCATATATATATATATATATATAAAGGAGTGCTACAAAGCGACCGGGCATTTATTTCTAAAAAAATTTTATCCTAGTTTGGCTCATTAGGATGCATGATGATCATGGAAGTTTATTGGATGGAAAGATTCATATGAGGCGTAACTACATGCAAATCTTGAGCCCTTAAGGTCATCCTAACCATTTGATCCATGGCCTTAAAATTTAATGGTTTAGAGACATCATTTTATTATTATATCAATCCAACGATGAGGCATAGTTGGATGAATGTCAAACTTGGACTTGTGACTATTCATTAGGGGGTAGTGTGTCTGAAAAGACTTGATTGACACAATATGGCCCTATGACGAAAAAAAAGAGCGGCGCAAAAAGGGGCGTGGCGTTTTTTAGAATTACCCATATATATATATATATATATATAGGGAGATGCTCTCATAATCTCACCTTACTGTGAGAGATAAATGTGGGGGCCCTCACATTTAAGTTGTTGACATTAAATATGAATGTGAGAGCCCCCTCCTTATCTCTCATAAGAGCACCTCCCATATATATATATACACTCCTAAGGATAAGGCCAGCTCAAGTATGTGGTGGGGCCCACCTAGGTACCCACATGGGGATGGAGATGGGGGGATTTTAAGGACTCCCTGGGACCATCCTCTCTGAAAATCAACCATGATTTCTATCACCTTCATCTGAGCCCTAAAAGTTTAATGGTCAATAGTCCATTCGGATCGGCGCATAGTCGATCCAACGGTCCAATAAATTCAGATTTGACCGAAAGTTGGTGGACATGTGCAATTCAGGGGGATTGTGTGTTTGGTCCATTTGGATATACCAAGGGTGGGCCCCACAAGCGTAAGCTTACAAAATTCTATCATCAGCTTGAGCTTAGGAAAGCCTTGCCCTATATATATAACCAAAAATCCCATACGAGTGACAAAAAACAGAAAAAGAAAAAAAAAAGAAAAAAAAAACCCTCTAACCCCTTGGTCATGAGCATGAGCATGACAAACAAAAACCCCTCCCCCAATTTACACGGGCCCCACTAAGTTTGCACCCATGCAAATGGATTGTACACTGTTGGATCGATTGCACATCCCAAACGAATGGACGAAACTTGTGGGGGCATGGATGATGGGGTTAGGATGACAAGGTTAGGCCAAAATGTGGGCCCCATAGTAAGATACATACACATTCATATATGTTCGATGTGGGGCCCACATGCTGGCCCACCTTGGGATGGAGTGAGGGGAATTTGAAGATCTATGTGGGCACCTCCTTTCTTTAAAAAATCAGTCTCATTTTATCATCCAAACCCCATTATCTGTTCCCCATGAGTTTAGTCCATCCGCCTAAGATGTGCAATCAATCCAACGGTGAATAGTCCATTCGCATGGGTGCGAACTTGATGCCCGTGTAAATAGTGGGGATTTTATTTTTTGGTACACTTGGATAGACCCCTAGGTGGGCCCAACCCCCACACTGGGCACACCGGATAACTACTATATATACACGAGCACTAGAAAACTCCTAGGGATTTTTTTTTAATGCCCCTCCCAGCGGGCACTAGGGATGTAAATGGGTCCCCGATTCTCCGATCACCTGGAGGTTCCGACCCGTTAAAAATCAGGTCTGGGTCCTTATTTAGGCCTCGATAAGTAAATGGGTTCAGGTCCGGTTCCCCCTTGGTTCAGACCCGTGGACCCTAGACCCGACATAGTACCTCAATTTTAAAAAATTTCTCATAAAAATCATATTTTTTTAATATCATTCTCTACCTATATTTAAACTTTCAACTCCATTAAATCATCCGACCACCTTAATCTATGGCCCTAAATCTTAATAGTTTTAGATGCATTATTTTCTTAGAATTTTAATCCAACGTTTGAGTAAACGTTACAATTGGTTCAATCTTTTACCTCCAATATTTCTCCATAATGCCCCCTCTAAAGAGAGTGCCGCCTCCTTGTCATGGCCCTCTCCAAGCGTATTTCTTCTTCTAAAAGTAGCAGCCCTTCTTCTTCTTTTACTCATGCAGTTATAAACAATAATTCCATTCTTTGTTTACCTACAAGCGGCTTTCTTCTTCTTCTTCCATGATAAAACCCTCCGTGAGCAAGCACAGGTCTTCTTTAATTCAAGCAATTGGCTAAAAAAGGGGCGTGAATAGGTGAAAACGCTCAAGCACTGTGAAGCATCCCCTTCGATATATAGTTTGGGGTGCGCGCAACCCCCCTCCCCCCCTCCTCTAGGGGGCCTATAGAAAACAATGCTTACGTCCACCACACCTAACTGTGCATGGTGACAGAGGCTTGAATCATCATCCCAACTTTTTGATCATCAGCCGATTTGCTTTCATCATCTAAAATGAGTACACAGTCAACTAACGAGTGATTCCTCAGTTGGCCAAGGACCTTGCGCCTTAATAAGCGGAGAAGTCTTGTGTTCGATACCTACCTCTGCTGGCCCCACCTCCCATAGTTTTACCAAGTGCATGTGGATAGGAAGGTTTGCATGTGCCCCTAGGGATTAGTTCTTGGCAGTCCAAAACCGAGTGTCCCTCGGGCTCAAGACGAAAAGCTCGGGCTGGGCTGGGTGGGAGATACCCTGGATTATAAAAAAAGAAGAAGAGTACACAGTCAATCAAACATCCAGTCAATAAGGATGGGTGCCAAACCCGATCCCCCTATTTTATGGTCCACTCAATTAACAGATCACCAGGTGGGACCCACTAGGTACTAGGTATTTAGGCACTCACTTGAGGTTTATATATATATATATATATATATCGGCCCCCCTTGTCACGCCCCGAGCCCGAGATTTCACACATCCCGAGGCGCGACACACGCCCGCGTGGAAATTTGAGTCAAACTCGTTGACTCTAGGTCCCCACGTACGGAAATTTACCCACAGGATATCACGTGTGAGGTTTATATTTCTCAATATACCTGTATAAATCTGTCAAATAGATATCCAATTAACATACCACAATCATCAAGATATAGAGCATAAGGGTCCATGAGTATAGATTTAAGATTCAAGTTTAAGAGATAGAAAGAGAAGAAGTAAGTTAATTAAGTTTACAATCCCAAAACTAACAAGTTTATAAGCTACTACAAAATATGTGGCAATCCTAGCCACGGTCAGTGGGTCATTTAAACGTCCATTTCTCATCATACGGATGTCTAGAAGACATCATCAGGAGTCCACTCTGCTACGTTCTGGAGAGATTCCTCTTCCTCAAGGATCTCCGGGGCAATGGCGTCGATGTATTCACCTGTAACGCCAAGTGTAGCACCATTAGACTAAGCTAAGCAAGACAAACATATACAGTCCATATAACATGTATCAAATGAATAGTCAGACAGGTATAAATCATAAGAGATCAAGGAATAATCACTAGGCATATCAGTGCATGAATTTAGCATGAGACATACGAGTCATAGATAACAGATAAATATATTAACAGTACTAGTTGGCACATCCACATAAGCTATGTTCTCTCAAGTTAATCATATAACATGAAATAAAATGAGAGCAGAATATCAGGACAGGACAGGGCGGTGCTACTAGGAGACAGAGGTACCCAGAATTCTCCATCGTAGACCTAGGGTGCCGGTAAACCCTCAGAATATATTCCCATCTGCAGAGGGCCGGAAGTTTACTAAACCCACACTTAGCCGGGTCCGACTTAGATAGGGTCGAAGCTAAGTGGTGCCGACTCATAGAGTGCAATATACAAACAACAGAGCAGGTGCAGAACAGTGTAAATCAGATACAGGACACATACAGGACATATCATATAGGTAACAAATCGGAACTTACTGAAATATACTGAACAAAGCCAGAAATAAATGTGACATAACAGATGTGTAACAGAAAATATATAACCGAACAGAAGCGTGATCAAGTCACACTAGAATACTGGAAACGGAATGCAATGCATGTACATACAGATCATATACGGAGTCAAGACAGAAATCAAGCCAAGCCTACGGTCTTGGGAACACATGTGGTCTTCACCGTCCAACTCAGGGTAGTATTAAGAGTTCGACATTATCGGGCTACAACAGGGGCGGCCCTGAGTTTTCGGGGGCCCTAGGCGAGTTCATAAAGTGTGGCCCTACCCGTTTACCTACCAATAAATGATAAAAAAATAAAAGATATTTTTTTAATTATTTGATCGAAAATTAAGTCTAAACTCCTTACCTACTCTTACCGAATCAGAATTGTGTTTCACATTAACCAATTAACACCAAAATTCAATTACAAAAATTAAGCACTACTGAAAAACTACTAGTCTTCGTGCATTTCTAGCTGCAAAATCACTAATTAAGTCTTCATAATCAAGCTTTTCTACCAAAGACTTTTCAATAGATAACATAACTAAAGTAATTTAAAGCCTTTGAGTATGGAAGTGGCTGATTCACAACCACCCACGAGCAAGTTCTATAAACCCAGGAGCAGAGATGACTCTCTGTTTTTCTATTTCATCTTTTATTCAAAAGATCATCTCACCCAATCATTTACATCATCATCTCTTGAATAAAAGAAGACTCCTATCCTTATCCTATTCCTATCCTCTTCAGAATAGAGAAAATAGAGATGGGAGTAGGAAAGAACAGAAAGAAAGTACCTTTGACAATGGGTTCGCTGCAAGATATGTTGTAGATAAAGGAGATGATGCGAATATGGGTGATGAAGCCACACGAGCCGGAGAGAAGAAGATGATGCTAATTTGTTGATCTTTGTAGCAAGGCTGGGAGAGAAGAAGGCGTCCAGTGAAGAAAACGTCCTTTCACTAGAGACTAAAGAGTGTAGCAGTTTGAGTAAAAGAAAAGAAAGTAACCTTGCTAATAGGTTTTATATCACCAGTCTGCCCAGTCCCATCTACTATCTGCATCTGTGAAAAAAACTGGCGGTTGATCATTTATTTCTTTCAAATACAAACAAGCCATAAAATTTGAATTTGGGCCAGGCTTGGATCAAATTATTAGCTTCAAGATTTTTTCAAAGAAAATTGGTCCAAAACCAAGCTCGGCTCGGCTCAACCTGATTGACTAAATGGGCAAGCTCATGATTAATATGTTTTAGACTTGGGGGCCCCCATTTTGGGCCAAGTTTTGGGGCCCCAGCCGGCCGCCTGTGTCGGCTGTCCTCAGGGCCACCCCTGGGCTACAAGGACCCCTTGGCGTTACATAATTTGGATGTCGAATCCCTTAATAGAACACATTTGGCACGGTTACAATCCGAAGAACACAATGCCCTTTTGTGGGTACGGGTGCTCAATCCATATCCACAATTAAACAAACCATCGGTCATGATAAAAGTTCAGGGTGCACATCCTACAGGTCCATCTATCAGGCCAATCAATTAGAACAAGCTACGGTCCAATGTCCGGCTCATGGAAACGTCCATTTGTCACAATTATGTAAAATCCAACATATAATATTTTCCAAGGCTCAAATCAAATAACAGTACTTTTTTTTGGGTTCTACACATCATGAGCTTTCCAACGGTATGTAGATCTCCAAAAACAGACTTACGGTTGAAAAGTTATGGCCATTGGAAAATCTGCATACTGCAAGTATCAGGTTCGCTCGAGCGTTCAGATGTTCGCTCGAGCGGACCCTAGACAGAGAGTTGTTCGCTCGACCGGACCTAAAGTTCGCTCGAGCGAACTCTCCCAGAAAGCCCTTCGCTCGAGCGTTCACTCACGCTCGCTCGAGCGAACTGTCAAATCCTGGGTTCCGAAAATCTGAACTTCTTGATTTCTCTCAAGCCATTCAAGGCATTCCATCAGGTTTTAAAACACTACCAATAGGTATCTTTGAGCTTCCAAAATGCTCATCAAAACCATCAATAAACCCATATACATTAACAAAAGAAATCACCCACAAAAATCCATTTTTGAGCAAGAAGAAGGGTATCTAAGCAAGATTTATCACATTCATGAATCAAGTAAAGAATCATGCATACAAATGTATAAGTTTAACTTGCCTTGGTGCTTTGAGCTAACTCTCACACTCCAAATCTTTTCTAATCAAGAATCCCCAAAATGCAAGCTCAAATGCCCTAAAATGGTGAAAACGAAAATGAATGAAATGAATGAGGAAGGAGATGATGCATACATGATTTGTAGCTTTCCAAGATGAAGGAAATCAAATGGAAATGCTTAGTGAAGAAAGAGCTTACCAAAAGCAAGAAGAAAGAAAGATGAGTGGATGCTTGAGCTTGGAAGATGTTGTCTTGGTGGAGAAGATGAAGGGGTGGCTAGCTTCTACTCATGTAGGAGTCTTGGTTGATTGCTTGAGATGAGGAAGGAAGAAATGAAGAAGAAGAGTAGAGAGGAACTCTCAGCTGGAAATGAAGGAAGAAGAAAGAAGAAAGGAGTAGCTGAAATGGGTTTTAACCCAATTTTATCCTGCACTTGCATACAAGTCCATAAAAAGGACTGAAATTTCAAATAAGGGCCTGGGTTAAATGAATGGGCTGGGAATGGGCCTAAATGGATCCAAATTTGATGGGTCAAGACATGAAAGTTGAGGCCCATAAAATGCTCTATGCAATGCATTAAAAACCCAAAAATTTCTAAGTACACACAAAAACCCAAAACACTCCAAAAGTCATAATCTACCTAGTAAATGGTCAAACCCCACTAATTCTACCTAATCAAGTCCAATCAAGATCAAAACATCCATTAAGCAATTAATCTAAATTAATTAACTCTAAAACGAGATTAAGGCGGGTCGGGGTGTTACACCCCTTGTTGAGCATCGATGCTCAACATAGTCCACGTGGGGCCCACCTGACCAAGGATGAAAATAATGGTAGCGGCGGGGCGCTACAAAATGCTACGTAGCAGGCGTTATGTAGCCGCGTCGTGGTGCGTTTTCTGAAAAAATTCCAAAAAACGTAGAATATTGAAAAATGATATAATATATATATATTTTTTTTGCAAAAGTAACTAAGATAAGGGGGCATAGCGGTCCCCTCATTATATGAGATCCTATATCGCTGTATGTATAGAAAAAAGTAGTAATGGTCATTTTTTTTCACATGTATTCATGTTTCTTAATTATGCTAACTTAGAAACTAAGGAAAAGTTCATTAAAAAAAAAAGGTCATGATGTATAGGCTTAAGACTTAAGAGTTAGGTATCCATTTAAGTGAACAATCAATACTTCAATCAAGTTGGCTATGGGCATATTTCCAATTAGAGTGAATTTTGACAAAGGCGTTAATTTCAATTAAGTAATACTTGGCTAAGGCATGACTTTTTCTATTACAAATTTTGGGCCTCAAGATGGAGCCCACCCGTGGCTAAAAAGACAAGAAGTTCTTCGGCTTTTCTTCTTTTGGATGAGCCCATTCGATGAGCCCATTCGAAGACTTCGGTCTGGCCTCCGAATGAAATATTTCGGCCAATTCGGAAGCTTCGGTGAAAATTTCTGGACTAATATTTTGAAAAAAAAATATATAAAAAAAATATGTATATAAAAAAAATTAAGAATAATATTAAGATATATACATATGAATTGATATCAAACCAGCGCACACTCCCCAGCCCAGGCCCAGCAGCAAAGAAGGAAAAATTCCCTAGCTGAAGCCCAGCCAACTACTGGCAGCAAAAATGGGAAAATTTTAATAAAAAAGGAGCAGCCCAGGCTCCCAAGTCCCGACCCCCTCCCAAGCCTACTCCAAGACAGGCCCCAACCAGCTGTCAATCAGCATGTCAGGAGAGAGAAAAAAAAAATAGAGCAACTCAGGTCATGAACAACTAGCCGCCGGTCAACTCCCAACTACTTAAGACTAAGAGAATAAAATAAAATAAAATAAAGCGAAACAGAAGAAGAATGAGATATGTAAGTATGCAACTCAGGTCATGAAAAAGCACAACGAAGAAAAGGCCCCCGAGGGGTTGGGTTTTGGTTCCCAGCCGATACATGGCGGCCGACATGGGCCATTACAGATGCGAGCACCGATAAATGGCATGTAATGTGAATGTGGCCACCGCTACGGCCGATATTTTCATCCATGCACCTTACCCTTTTCTCTTCCTCCTCTAAACACACATCCACACCCCTACTTTTGTATGGTGTTTGAGGCTCGAATTATAATACTAATCATTTGATCGACAGCCCACACGTTCTTACCATTCCAACGAGTGCACAATTGATCCATTGGTCTAGTTTATGTAGATGTGTACCAAACTTGTGATTGGTGACTATCGGGTCTTATTTTTATGGTCCACTCACATGGATCATAAGGTGTACCCACTAGGTGCGATGCTCAACAAAGGCTTATCCAGAGCTCGACACGCGCATATATATATATATAGAGAGAGAGAGAGAGAGCAAGCTTATCCAGAGCTCGACACGCGCATTGGGACTATACGCACCGGGCTATGGGACCCACCTGCGGCTAGGGCTGGGACCCGGGGGGATTTCAAGATCTCGGTGGGATCTATCTACCTATCAAGTTTAGGTCCCATCTGATTATCATATCATCTGCATCCGGGCCCCACAAGTGTGTACAATCCATTTCGATGGGTATTCAGTCGATCTGACGGTCTAGTCTATCCAAATGGATCCAAACCTGAGGGGACGTGTGTACTACGGGCAAGGGAGGGGGTGGATTTGTTTCACTCAGATGGACCTCCACGGGCCAACTATGTTGGAGTCGGCAATATGAATTTTGTTTCTCCATTCCGATCTATCTTGAGTAAAATCCTAAGACAAGTTGCACTTCTTCATATTTATTTTTAGTACCTCCATTCACGTCCTTTTCAACATACACATTTCCCTTGGTGGGCCAGCAACCTACAAAGCTAAACTTTTCCTTACCAGCACTGTTGCAGTCCTGTATTGGACATTGCCCAAACGATTTTCTCTAATTGTATCCCCTATTGATCTACCCCTAAATGCTCTCGAAAACGCTCATTTCTAATGTTATCATTTTTTTTTTAAAGGTGACTTTTCATTGCACAAAGACTATACAGTATAAGAGGGCTAAAGCGATCAAAAAAGCCCCTACAAAAACACGGCGAAGGCTGTACACCAACAAAAAGAAAAGGGACTTAAGTAGAGCCAGAAATGAGCAAAGAAAGTTTAAGAACTCCCTCTTTTGTCCGCATCTGCATTTACTGATCTCATAATGTGAGTGAACAAAACGTTCAAAATCACCTGACTACTGAAGCACCTCTTCAATAATGTCTGCCAGATACCACGGGGGTGAAGAAGACCGAGTCGCCCACTGTATAACACAATAAGAGTCTCCTTCTACAAGGAGTCGTTGAGGTTGAAGTGCAAGGCAAGTAGTTCCTCTTTGTTGATTAAACAAACATTTCTAATGTTATCCTTTCTAGTTTTACCGCACATCCACCTCAACATTCTCATAATTGTGTTGTTTCTCAATAACACTATCAATAAGTTTACAACAAATCGTAATCCCACAGGCATCACTTATTATATTTTGCACTAAACTGTATTGGTCATATTAATATATTTTCAAAAGCAGTTAAAAATAAAGTGGTCAAAGATTTTGGATTTGCTCACAATCAAATTATATCCGATTTTGTTTCCACTTTTCCAGTCATTCTAGATAAAAAATTAAAATATTGGACCTTCCATTTTACAACAAAATCGGTACATCTGTGTAGACCATGGATCCATAGGTTAAGAGGGATGGGAATGACATCCCTCAAGTCCTATCATCAGTGCTGCGTGGGCCCCAACGACCACATATCTATAGGTTCTCTAAACCCCCCAACATGCACCCAATAAATGTTATTTTCTTCTATGGCCCAGGACTATAGTATAGTGAATGTAATTATCAATCTGACACCTCTTTTGGATTATTCGTGCCTTCTGAAGTCGGATCAATTTGCTCTAACATGATCTTGGTTATTGCCGTAAATGAAAAAAAACTTATAGATTTCTAGATGCCCCCCTTAGAGTGATCTGGATTGATTTAATTGATTATATATACCCATTGCACAATAGTAAGATGTTCTAATTATCCAACTGTAAGATTTTATGAGATTGACTATGAAGAGTCCACCCACACCGTGTTCAGATTATGTCAATCGAAGTTGTGATTCAATGAATGGACGGTAAAGGATTAATAAGCATAAGAATGTTAATGCACTGCTGACAATGATAAAACCCACCGTACAGGACACATCATATATGTATTTATCGCATATAACATTTACATGATGATAACAAAGCTCCTCTTTAGACACAATAGTTAAAAAACAAGACTGTAAATTATTAGATTGATTGAAATCTTGGAGCTCCAGTTTTGAAATTCTAGATAATATTACATGTGCTGATGTGGACTATTCTTCCATTTTATTGAGCCCGACAGGCAAGATAAAAGTTGGTTGTGTATAAACATGCACAGGAGCTAGTAACTTCCGAAGTGAAATACCATATACTGTAAAAGACAAGTACTTTCCAAAACAAACTAAAAGAAACAGGCAGTTACAATCTTGAGGGGGTACCTCCTGCAACCACCAGAGTTTCACCTGTTATGAAAGCAGCATCATCAGAAGCAAGAAAAGCTGCTGCAGAAGCCATGTCCTCTGTGGTCCCTAGCCTCTTGAGTAATGCTCTATCCTCAAGAGCCTTCCTCTGCAAGCATACCATACATAATCCAGTTAATGGCAGTTAAGTAGGAAGCGAATCCAAGAACCCTCAATCAACCATAGTCAAGAAAACGATTACGCCCTACAATCTATGCATGAGAACAAGATAAGTTTAAAATTTTGGAACCCCCAAAAGATCTACTCTTTTTTTTATTGGTTATAACAGGCATTTTATATACAAATCATTCCATAAAGCTCCAGCCGGTGAAAAATGCCATGCAAATAGACCATTAGAAACAACTGAGATGGCAGAGATCGTTCAAGAACGGTATATTCTATTATGTTTGTCCATTGACTGTGCGACCTACAGATGAACTGCAAACTGAGCATTGCATAGTACTATTTTAAAAGTGTAAGCATGTTGGAAAATTACAGTGGAGCCAATAAAATGAAGCAGATAAACCAATATGCATAAAGAAAAACTCAAATGAAGAACAAAGGTTAAACAAGGATAAGAGAGAAAAATAAAACTAGAAAAAAAAGATGAGGAAAACACAACATGGAATGAGCAAGTAAAATATTGAATGCAAGCAGTTACTTACAGTTTCCTTGCTTCTTGTTAGAAAATCAGCAAAGCGTGTGGGCACAAACCCAGGAGCAACGCAATTGACTCTGGTAATGGGGCTCATTTCAGATGCAAGAGCCTACATAACAAGATAATCATTACTAATAACAATAAAGCATTGTAAATCAATAGCAAAAAAACATGCTTAGACTTTATTGTAGAAAGACCATATTTCTCTTTTCTAATCCAATAGCAAATACCACAACCACCCCTGCACGTTGAATTTTATACCTCACCACGGACTTCGATCCTATGGGACATGATTGGGGCCACGTTGTATTGGTTTAATGTTGGAAAATTTTAATTGGCCTTAATCTCACACATAACCCCGGTTCCACGTTTGGGGGCGTGGCAAGTTGGTATCAGAGCAGGCACGTTTTTAGAAATAAAATCTACTAGAAACAAGAGGACGCGTGTGAGAAATCCGATTCGGTAGTTGGCATCTATACGTTGTATGTATGGATCCTATAGTATTGTTTGTTAGTACAATAGGTGTTTAGTAATTTCTCTTATAGAAATGAATTTAGGGACCAAATTCCTCGTTTGTGGGGAGAGAATGTAATGTCTCATTACCCACTGGTTGTGGTTTCAGTACCGCAGTTGTGCTAGAATAAGAGTTTCTTAGTTTTAGTTAGTTTCTTTCTTAGGTTTGTTCGAGGAGTTGCAACCGTCTTGAGACTTTTCCAGTTCGCTAAAGAAGGTTTTGTAGCAGATCTCGTTGAAGTTTTAGAGTTGTTCTCGATGTTCAGTTCCATGTTAGTGTCAGAGATTCATAGTTTTCTCATATTAGCAGGCTATAGTATATGATTTGTTCTGGGTTTTCTTCGATTGCAGATTCATTTGTAGAGTTGATCAGGTAAGTTGTGCTTTTGTGTGGATAGAGAGGTGTGAGATTGACTACATAAATGATCGTCGAAGAACAAGAAATAAAAGAAGACTTCTGAAGAAGAATCCTTCTATAACATCAAGTAATTCAGTATGTTACATTAGAACAAGCGATCAGAAAAAATTTAAAAGGAAAACAGAAAGAAAGAAAGTTAACTGGATAAGATTCCAAAGCTGGACAATGAGAAGGAAGAGCCAACACAAGTTCACCTATGGAAACAGAAAATGACCATAGAAAAAATTTCCCACAACTCGAGTCAAGAAGTTACACCTGATGATTCAAAATCAGATCAGATGGGTACAAAGTTGAATCCAAACAATGAGTTTTGACCAGCAGTAATCAATATCTATCACGCCACAGATTGCCTTAGGAATTGAGAATGGACATCAGAAAACAGATCAACAATCAGATCGAAGGATAGATCCCAGTCAAGGAAGAGCATATATGATGCATACCTCTAACCCATTGTTAAATAAAGAATAAATTGCATGTTCCGGGCACAAAGCGACTGATGAGTGATGAACTGTCTAACTGAGAATTTGTACCATTGATATTTGACAAAGGACAGCAGTCACCGACCAGATAAATGCGCTCACATGACACCATACCATGTGTGTACCATTCAATGGTCTCCCATTGAATGGTATCTGCTATCTGCGGTGATGATGTATTTTTTCTTCAGATTTGCTACCCCTAATTAAGGGATTGTGATAAGCATTGAGTGCCTCTCCTGTCAATTTAAATAAAGGGCTTTACCAGTTACCAAGCAACTTGGCCAGCACAGCTTCTTACAAATATCTATTTCTTTACAATTGGCCTTTTGTTTGTTCCTAGTTCTAGAGTATGACCATGTCTACCACGGTATCAAAGCATGGTACAGTGCAGGGCCATTGAGAAATCATATCCATACCATATAATCCATCATCTATGGCCCCATCCAATGTTGAAGCCAAATAACAGGCTTTGGTTATTTGCTCTCCTGAACTTAAATGGCCCAAGTCCTTCAAGATTGTGTTCCTCCACCTCCAATGACACTTTTATAATGACATTACACCACCCATCTAGCTGCAAATCACATCCACCATGCACGCAGCGAGCACATCAAGAATGATAACCATTTTTACATGATAGGGTGGCTAATGGTTCTCTTTCATATTCACTATCTTAATTGCTGAACATCCAGCTAATGTCTTCACATATCATTTATCTGCTCATTTTCACAGTTCAACATCCAATCTTGCTCATTTCCTAGGGTTGGAAAAACTTGACCCAACTTGCTAACTTGATCTTGAATTGACCCGTCAAACTCAACCCACATAAAATATAGGTCAGCACGGGTCAGGTTTTCTTAACCTGCATTAAAGCGGGATGAATTAGGGTTAACCTGTTTAACCCACATGACCATACCAGTATTTGACACCAAAAAGCGATTAATTCATATAGCTCAAGCCAATGATTGATAAATTGGTTCCGTGCATGGGATAGAAAAATATTAATGGACCCTGGCCCAACTTTCTACAAATGAGAAACTAGGCAAAATGGACCTCATATAGTTCTTGGACTAGTGTTGAGCTTGGATCGGAGCTTTTACAAGTCGGGTCGAGAGATAGGTAGGAATAATTGGGTTGAACCACATAGTTTGCGGGTTATGTGGGTCAATAACTCAATATGGGTCCATTGGGGTTGACCTGCATGAGTTGCAGGCAAGTTTCAAAAATTCGGACTCGGGACCTGACTCGACCATGGCCGAGTCCGAGTTGACTTGGGACTCGGCTGAGTCGGGCCAAGTCCCGATTTCCAATAAAATGGTTGGAGGGCCTAGTCATGTGATTCGAGTCCGAGTCCCATAGGACCCGACTTAGCTGATTTTTTAAACCATTGTTACAGGTCAAAGGGGATCGGGTTAGGTTGACTTGCACCGGGTGTGGGTGGGGGAAATTTGACCCATTTTAAAAATGGGTCAGATATGAGTTGGGCTCCAAACCATGGACCTCACCTGTTGAACTAACCCAACTTGCTTACCTTCCCTATCGTCTCCATAGTGGACTAGGTAAGATACCAAGAGGATGCTGAAGCATGATATCTAATGATATCATTTTTAAAGATTAATAGTATTTTTTCCAAATGGATAGTTGATTCATGAATATTCTTGTTATCTGTTAGGATGATCGGTATATTTTTATTAGACCATTGCAAATCTTCTTCCATTCATCATCACCACCACCACTATCAACAAAGCGTTGTCCCAATGTTGGGTTTGGTTACATGAATTTTGTTTCTTTATTCTGATCGATCCCGAGCCAAATCCTAGAATAGGTTGCACTTCTTAAGATCCAACCTTACTACTTCCATCCACATCCACATCCTCTTCGACCTACCCTCTTGGTGGGCCATTGATAAGTGCTTAATTATTTGCAATCGAAACCCTAATATTTGATTCATCTTGTGCTAGCCATAGTTATTTTATTTGATTTTATATAGTTTTGTTAATTTTTATGCTAAGGTCAAAAGGAGCAAAAAGTGAGGAATTAATGAAGAGGATGATGGGCGTGAATCCCAAAGAAAGACCATGGTGGGTCCCATCCAAGCTATTCCAGATTTCAAGATTAATTTCTAATTCATTGGGAACTTACAATTCAAAGAAGGAAAGAATTAGAGAAAGAAATTATAATCAAAGAAGAAAAGCAAAAGAAAGAATGAAGAAAAAGGAAGAAACCCAATTTAGGGTTACACGCCCAAGGGGGGTCCACATCTATCATAAATAGAAGAATTTCAGAAATTAGAAGTCTTATTCAAGTTAGAAGTGGAGTTCAAGAATGGAGAAAAACAAGGAGAGAATGAAGGAAAGTTAAAGCAAGTCTTATTCAAGCCAAGATAAAAGTCCTAAAAGAGGGGTCCCACACTCATGTTGCACACACCATGTAGGGCACACTTTTATGTTAAAAGCTCAGATTTATCTCCTACAATTAAATCTAAGATTAGTGAGACCAGATTTAGAAAGCTTACTAGAACAAGAAAGAAGACTCCTAATGCATTCTAATTAGGAAACCTAATTGTAAGGAAGGTTGAAGATCTATTTCTACAAGGGAACTATTTCTAAAAGGAGTTGTTGCAAGATTTATAAATAGCATGAAGGAAGTCGACGTGAACAGTAATCCCAGCCACCATCATTCCAGAATTCAGCCACAACCCAGCCAAGTCCATCCATCAAAATTCCAGCCACCATTCCAGCCATAAAGCACCATAATTCCAGCCACCCATAAACCACAAAACACAGCAGCCGTACAGCCCTAATTGGAGCATCTTTGAAGCCATCTTTGGAGAGCTTTTGGAGGAGGAAAAAGGGGAACAAGCTGCTGACCGATCACTTCATCTTCATCCTCTTTTAGAGTTTTTATCATGAACCTCTTTTCTATGTTATTTTTCATTAAAGACATGAGTAGCTAACTTTTTAGGGCCAGGGTGTAATTGAAACCCTAGCCTAGTTCTATGTAGTCTCTTTTGGCGTCTTTTAATTCAGATTTCAGTTTATTAAATGAGATTCTCAACCATGTTTTTACTTGATGAGTTGTGTATATGCCATGCCAACCATGTGATGTTCAATTAATTTTAAGAGTAGCTAACTTAATTTTCATTGATCTTGATCTTATGCATCTAGGGTTTAGAACCATGAATAATTTAAGTATATGCCATGCTTAGACTCGTGCATTTATCTTTCCCATTGTTTTATGCATTATGTTTCTTTTGACTAAGACATATGCCATGCTTAGTTTTTGCATCATAATGAGCAATTCAGGTAGTATGCCACTCATGAATTAGGTTTAGGGGAACAATAATCTAGACGCATATGCCATGGTCTAGGTTGATGATGTCACTAATAAAATCTGATTTTTGATTAAAAGATAATAAGGGACATGCATAGGATTGGTTAGGGGAGTAGATGAAACCCTAGTTCATTCATTCATTATTACTGTTTTTCAATTCTCATACTAGTTGTGTTTTAGGTTACTTTCAAATTAGCTTTTGATACTTTAAATTACTGTTTTTAATAGTTTAATTCCACTTTTCATCATTCAATTATTCCATTTAATATTCTGATTTTTAGTTAATTTTTAGTTAGTTTTGACTTTTGACATTATTTTATCACAAGTCTTCGTGGGATCGACCTCGTACTTACAAATCACTACACTACATAGTGATCTTGTGCGCTAGCGAGTTTTTAATTGTGTGCATACTAGTAACTTATTTCTAGGTTGTTTGGTGCATACCAGCCATCATCTTACATAGAAAAGCTTTCTCTTCACCAGCATATCCACTGGCATGCGTTGGGCATGTCCAAACCATCTCAAACATGTTTCTCTTATTTTACTATCTATTGATGCTACTCCTAAATGCTTCCCACAAACGCTCATTTACCTCATCTTGAATATGACCGGTGAACTCAACTATAATCAGTGTAAATAGATAAGGCGTTGGGCATGTCCAAACCATCTCAAACATGTTTCTCTTATTTTACTATCTATTGATGCTACTCCTAAATGCTTCCCACAAACGCTCATTTACCTCATCTTGAATATGACCGGTGAACTCAACTATAATCAGTGTAAATAGATAAGGGCTTAAGGTTGACCCCTGATGCAAACCTATGGTCACTGGAAAGTGGAAAGTCACATGTCCCTCCACAGGTAGTTCGTACACTCATTACTGTTGCATCATACATGTCTTAAATGATTTCAATATAACCTCTTGAAACACTCCTTTTGTTTAAAACCCACCACATTACATCTCTAGGTACCCTATCATAAGCTTTCTCTAGATCAATAAAGATATACAGATTTTTCCCATCGCTCAGTATTTTTCCATAAATTGCCTAAATATGAAGATAGTTTTCATAGTTGACCTTCCTGACATGAAACCAAACCAAATTGATATGAAGATAGTTTTCATAGTTGACCTTCCTGACATGAAACCAAATTGATATTTAGATGTCTTGGTCCTTTGTCTAAGTATTTGCTCCACTACTCTCATGAGTTTCTATTTCTTTTCTTTTCTTTTTTTGCTAATTGTGTGATTCATAAGTTTAATCCCACAATAATTGGTACAGGCTTGTATATCTCATTTGGTCTTGTATATAGGTATTACAACACTTCTCCATTCATCCGGCATTTTCTTTATCATTAATATCTTATTGAAAAGCCTCGTTAACCAAATCCACCTAATTTCTCCTAGGTCATTTCTAAGCCTCTATCCGGATGTCATTTGGTCCCATAGCCTTCACTGTCTTCATTTGAGTCAATGTTGTCTTCACTTCTACTACCCTAATTTTGTGGTAAAAGGTATGTCCTATTAATAAAGTATCTTCTCTTGCTCTTATGCCTCATATAGGATCTTCATTTGAAAGTTTGTTGAAATATTATCTCCACGTTTCTTTGATATCATTGTCCTTCACTAAAACCTTTTGGCCATCACTCTGACATAATCTAAGTCCCCACTTATCCTTTCCCTTATTTTTGCAAGCTTAAAAATATCCTTCTCTTGTTCCCTTATTATATTTGTTCCCAAATCTTCTTGCATTGATATGTTTAAATGGTATTTCATTCTCTTTGAAAACAAGGTTCATAAAGATAAACGTGTTACACTTTTTCTTTTTTTTTCCATATTTTCCACTACCCTAGACCAACATTGAATCGCATTCCTACAGGATTTTACAACCAAACAAATTCATCTCAAGTTGAAGAAATCTCCACCTTCTACTTCCTTGTACCTTAACAAGCCACTTCTTCACGTCAAGGTTGTTGCCAATCTTCGTGTACATGTCAAAACCATCTCAAACAACATTAACTGATTCTCTTTTATTGAAGACATGAAGGAAACATGACCAAGGATCATAGGTTCAATGGAAAAAAAAGAGAGGTTAGTTGTTGTTGATCCAGCTACCTATGTCAGTTATATGAAACTGAATTCTACTCATAAGACTTCATATTGGAAAATCCTCAAATTCAAAAGAGAAAAGAATGCTTGCTACAAGGAGATTTGAAGAGATCAAGGGCATAGTAAATATCTATTATGGACTTGCAAGCCACATAGAAGCCTTGAATTCCAGCTTCTTAGATCCACTTTCCAAATCTAATAAATCTTGCAGGTAATCAAAGGAGAGATCGATTGAGAAGAGACTCTCATTCTAGAGAAAAAGAAAGAAAAAAACTTCCAAACTTCTAATCCAAATGGCCCTTCCTTTCCTCCATTTAGCCCCAGTAGTGTTAACCAGAAGTAAATTAATGAATATGAAGCAAGACTGTTCCCTCCTATCCCAAGAATAACTTAAGAGATTTATCTACAGTCACCAACATTGGCACATAAAAGGTAGGAATGGATAAATAACACATAATTAAAGGACCATATGGATCTCTAAACATGCATAAAATAGAAAGATGGACAAAATTACTTCTGGAAGTAACTACAGATAACATCACTACAGTTGGGCTATCAAACACGAGGTCAGAAGTGGAATATGAGTCGGGCAAATCTGTGAATCGAGCAACAGCTCCCAATACAATGATGCAGTAATAAACCTCTCCTTCTAATTCAGCACTCTTTGAACTGCATGGGAAATTTTTCTATCACACTGCTCCCCAAGTTGATCTTCCACTGGGAACTTATGCCCAAATAGGCTTGGAGAAATACGTACAGTCTGATATTCTTATTCCTCCTATTTACTCATTTCTTATTCTTCCCTTTATAGTTGCTACAAACATTGTTCTTAAAGTAAAACACAATATACCGTTCAGAAAAAAAAAAAAAAAAAGTAAAACACAAAATGAGGGGTTGAGTTTTACAAATGACTGCGGATCAAACACAACCTCCACCTTTACCATCCATGGAAATAGGAAAAAACACATGGTAAGCACTCGACCTTTTTAATCCACTGAAGGTATGTCCTTGATACAAGGAAGCTACCAAGATAGTGCCTTCGTTGGCAAGATGACAATCACTTATTTTAAGAATAAAAGACATGAAACATGCCTACAGACTCATGGTTGAGTGGTGTTGCCACCTTAGTATGACTCGCATGCCCAGGAATTAATCAATCCCTGGGCCTTCCAGCTAAAAGTATCACTCCTGACTAGTAGCTAAACCCACCCCTCCTCTTCTGAATCCATAAATAAATAAAAACAAAACACCTTCATTGCTGGGAAAAAAAATAGCTTATGAAGGGCAAGGACTCCATTGGCCAATTCAAAGATAAAACAATCTAAGAAACCAAGCTGCAGAATGCCAACAATTAGAGAATCTATCTTTCGCACGAAAGTCACTTATAAAAATCTCCTACTTTCCACAACATATGCACAATTGTACAATTGTATTCTCTCAACCAATACAAAACCATGTGAATCACTGAATAAAAGATGTAATAGTAAAAACAAGAAGTTCCACGAAACCACCTTGGTAAGCCCGAACAGTGCTGTTTTTGTGACTCCATACATGGCTAATGGCACTTCCGGCTGATAGCCAGCAATTGAAGAGATAAAAACCACTGATGATCCATTCCTCAAATGAGGAGCAGCAACCTGAAATGAGAAATGATTAAGAACACTTCCAGATAAAAGCAACTAAACGTCAGCACAAGTAAGACTTGATTTGAATCATACCTGAAGGAGGAGGATCGAAGTCTTCACATTGACTTCCCAGAGCTTGTCAAGAACAGATTCTTGCATTTCCAAAATGGTGCTTAAAGATGGATTTGCAGCGGCATTGCACACAATCACATCGATATGGCCATATTTCTGCAACAACCAAAAATCTTTTTAATGCCGCTGTGCACTAATGCATCCAAATTCTTACGTTAATTAATAATCATCATGCCTAAAGATTATTGCGCAAGGACAACGAGTACAAATCACTAATAATTTGGCCCATCCAACTACATATCCAATGGGATACTGTTTTCTACCCTTTTATGCCACATCAGTATTACCAAAGTAACTAAAGCGGATTTATGGCAAAAAAAAAAAACCTTTATAATGCCACTGTCCACCTGAGAACAATCTTCAATTCCATCCCACCCTAAACATGCATTGCATGTGACAAATAAAACCATCCATTCCAGGAATATACGCAAACAGAACCATGATCTGGGGTACTTCCCCAAACACCCAAACACCAGCTAAATCTAAGATGGAAAAGAGTTAAAAAAAAAAAAGGAGCTCTTGTTTTTCTCTCTTTCAAGTACACAAAACATATAGATAGAAATGATGTTCCTGCCAGTAGATCGTAATTGTTGTGGAGGAACCCCAGAAAGAATCTAGGGAAGGCGATTCGGGGTACATCCAAAAACACCCAAAACCAATTAAATTTAAGAAATCAAAAAAAGAAAAAAAATATTGGAGTTCCTTCTTTCTCTTTTAAATACAAAAGCCAATACAAAGAAGATTGTGTTTCGGTGCAGGCAGAGCCCAGAATGAAATCTCATCTATGAAATTTAATGAATGAATTCTGACTTGTTGGGTTTGTTTGAAAATACCCGAACAGTCATATCAATGAGATTCTTCCTTTGTTGGGCGTTGGAGACATGGCAAACCACACCGATGGCATCGATTCCTTGGGCTTTGAGCTTTTCAACTGCCTCATCTACATTCTTCTGCAAGTAATTCAAACGAATGGAAAGAATGAAGAAATGGGAAAAAAAGTAAAGTATAACCAATGTTTTCCTTACTTCCTACAACAAGAAGAAGAAGAAGATTTAGAAAAAATTGGAGAAGGAGACGACCTGCTTACGAGAGGAAATGACAACAGAAGCACCTTCTAAGCCAAATCGCTCTGCGATGCCGAAACCGATTCCCTGCGTCGATGCTGTTACGATGGCTACCTTCCCCTCGAATCTATTCGCCTTCACCTTCTTCTCCATATCTCTCTCTGGTTTTGGTTTGTTTCTACACTACACAGGCTGGGGCAGGGTTGACCGAGCCGACAGCTTTCTTTCACCTTATATTGAGCCAGGATTTCATTGGGATGTGGGCTCTTATTATTGATTTCATCACTAGATTGGCCGGTTCACATTCACACCAGGATATGTATACTTTATAAGAGGGTTGGGATGGGCCACCATATTTTTCATTGTTTCGATTAACAACCACGATGGCATTGTTGGGTGGTATCCTCTAAATCTCAATCGGTAGAAACTAAAAAGAGAGTTATGTTATGATTGCATCATTCAGATTGCCTCTTGATTTCATGTTTCACCTAACTTCAACGCTAGGATTAATATTTTAGCTCACTGTTAGTTTAGTACTTTTCTAGTAAAATCAGACAAAAATATCATATCAAAAGCACTTTAAATCAAAACTCCTTTCATCTTTTTCAAAAAATATAAAAAAATAACCACCATTTTCCACTAAAATACAAAAAAAAAATTCACTTTCTCGTATAAAAAGTCAAAAATATTTTATAACAAATAATTAAAAACAAAATATAATCATAGCTCACTTATATTTTGTTCTTTTTTCAAAATCAACTTTATATTAGCAGAGTTGTCAAACTGGCCCTTTTTCAAGAATTTATGTAATGATCAAATGAAAAAAGGTTTAGGTGGGAGAATATAAGCTAAGAATTTATTTAGATAACTTTTTCAGGATTTGGTCTACAGTGACAGCCGGATATCCATTTTATCCTGAAAATTATCCATTACTGAATTTTCACCCATGTTTGTTCAATCTCAGCCACTTTTAAAAATACATTTCTTAGAATTACAAAGAATACAGATGTAAAAAATCCAAAGAATCCAGTATCTTAAAGCCGGTCACAGCAGCACCTTGCACCAATGCATGGTTTTCGGAAAACACAATTGAGGCAACCCTGGCCATCATTAAACAATACGACATTACGACGGCATAATATTAATTAAAAAAGTCCATCCACCTTCCATGAGCTCTTTGTTTGTCAGGGAAAGGAATAAACATCAGCATCATCCAAACTTTGTTATGGAAAGGAATAATAAAAACCTCAGCATCATCCAAAAATGTGCACTAGGAATCACAGAAGCCCAGAAGAATTCAAAGCTGTTATGCCAACCAAGAATTCAACTTTTAATGTGAGATTGAGCCCAGCCCGTCTACACATCTATGGACCCAGATGGGTTAGCCTAGTTTACAACCCTTTTACTTGAAGAGACGTTTCTATTATTGGCTAACATTACCAGCCTTGGTAGTACGAAGTTACTGCTGGGGTGGGCCGCAAAATCATCCCAATTAAAACTTATCCAGAACACACAAGAAAATTTTATCTTACCCAATAAAAAAAATATATATATATATATATATATACAAGAAAGTTTTTGCAAATCATATTTAAGTAAACCAAACTACATTCATATCTGAGTAAACCAAACACCATTTTAACACCCCGCAACTGGCCTTTCGTAACAAAAATCTCATAAATAATATAGTAGTGGATCTAAACAGTAACACTAGAAACAATGGATTGAAACAAAACACAATAAAATCAGATTTATACAACACTGCATATTTAAGTGACATATTCGAAGGTAATAACTTTCCACTTCGTTTCATTTAATTTATATGGGTTTCTGAAATTCTTGCAACTAAGTTTCACTTCATTCATATGGGTTTCTGAAGTTCTTGAGCAGGTCTGGAATATCGTATCCAAGCATATCATCAACAGCTTGTATCATCTTTGGCTTCAGCTTCTCAAACTTGTCGATACTGTAACCACTCAAGACTTCTTTGAAATGTTCAACATCAGGGAAGTCGCCTGCAGGAAGATGGAATTCCCTTTGGACCTGTTTTCAATATAGGAAGAAAAATGGTTAAGCTGATTGTGTTATGGTGGGAGTGGGTCATCATGTTGCATGCACCAGATTAGAAGTGATCTAAAATGTGGTAGACCACCTTGTAACCATTTCTTATTTCAATTTTGACAACTTATTTACATTTTCGGGAGAGTACTAATTGAATTAGAAGATGAGGAAACAGGTTTAAATAAAAAGATAGTTTGCCCGTAACCTTTTTTAAATAATCGGTGTTCCTCTAAAGCTGTAAGAGGCGAAATGGGTTGATTTACATTCACTATGAATAAAGATACATATTATAAAATGGATTTATCCCATAAATACCATTTGTTTATTTTTCTCACGTTGTCTCTTTTAGAAAACCCTCACCACAAATCCCTCTAAGCGCCCATTGCAAGTACAGCTCTCCCTCCCATAGAGGGATCAACTACAGTCTCCATCTGAGTCTCCCACAATTATAATTATGTTTTGTTACTTTTTTATTTTTCCAATTACTCCCGCACAGTTATAGCTGTAAGCCATTTTCTTATAAGACTTATAGTAACAATGTTTATGAAGATTTTTTAAAATTAAAATAGAAAATATAATTTTTATATACAAAATGAAAATATACAACTCTAACCTCATTTTATCAGTTGTCTCTTCTATCTTAATAATATTTTTTGTTAACCTTGGATCAAAATTATGAAAAGATTTAATAAAATGATTTAAAATTCAATTAATCAAACAGCAAAGTGTAATTCACAAGTCTTAGCCATTCAAATTCACGTATCCCCCATGAATTGACACAGACCCAATTATGGCAAGCCCTCTCTCTATTTAAAACTATATATTTTAAAACTGACAAAAGATGCCCCAATAATAAGATCTTATTTGTATGTTTACCAAACATGCTGCAGTTAAGTTAGGGCTTTCTTTAGAATTTTAGCAAAGAAACCAAAGTGAATTAGAACTTAAAGAGTTAAGGTAATTTGATCTTAGACTAAAGCTTCTAAACAGGGCTTTAGCTAATGACTCCTATCAGATTAAAGTTTCTAAACGGGGCCCTAGCTAATGGTTGGACAATACTAACTGTTTATACATTTGTTCTACTGTAAGTGAACTCTGTCCACAATTGCGCTCCACTGAAATAGCTGACGTAGTCCAATTGCCCGAGTTTTTACCTAGGCCCCCTCCACATGGTAGTCCAACCAGTCATTGCTCTGATCACCATCCTCTAGTACCACATGTATGGAGCCATGGAGGTGTTATATATACACATTCCATTGATGGAACCCTTACATGGTGTTCTTTTTATCGAAACGAAAATGGAACACTTTAGAATCCAAGCAAGTAACACTAGGATATTAAATTCTTTTCTTTTCTTTTTTCGAATGATAGGATATTAAATTCACTAAAGTAAATACTCTATCACATCCATAGATGCAGAACACACACACGGACATGGTGGGAGAAGTTCAAACCTTTGCAAATTCATCATCTAGATTGTCAATTAGTCGTTGTTGAGCCTTGGCCTTGCCCATCATTGCAGGCATCTCTTTCTTAAGATGGCTGATTATGTATGCATGAATCTTGGCAGCTCTAGCACGTTTTACAAATTCGTTGATCTGCACTTGATTAAGAGGTTAGTAATTAACTCCATTGTCACAGATAACAAAGAAAACCCCAAGAACATTAATTAGCTTTCAAACATGAAAATGCATCAGATCGTAGTAGCATCATGGTACTATGAACATACCCGACGATCACAAGCCTTTTTAGGAATATCTTTTAGATCAGACAGAAGATCATCTTGTTCTCTCTCAAACAGCTCCTTCCCAATTGGACCGACAGCTGTTTCATTCACAGGTTTATCATTGAATGAGCTGTCAAAGTCGAGAAGTAATGTGTTAAACTCTGATCAATTAAGTCAATCAGAAAAAACCAAATCAGCTAATCAAATGACAATCATCCAAATGAGAACCTCACTGTATGAATAAAAATGCAGGGTAGCAAAAAGACATTGGCTTAGACATTATCAGGAGAAAACATTGAGACTTTAAACATTTAAGAATCAGAGTAGTGCTTTTGATACAAGTGCACTTCACAAATGACATAAAATAGCTTACACGCATACATCCAAATCAAAACAAATACCATGAGGCATACACAGACCAGAATAAATTACGAAAATGAGCACTGCAAGACTGAAGCTACCAAGCAATTCTGCAAGTAAAAGATATAAACATGTGAGAGATTGTACCCAATGTAAACACGCATGACCTCAGGAGTGTTCAAAACTTTCCCAAGGGACCACATCAAGGCTCCATAAACTCTCATCAGCTACAATACAATACCAACCAGAAAACCGATTAATGCCATCACCAAACATTCGAAAAATAATAAGTAAATTATATGGGATATTTGATCGAAATCAATGCCAAACTTTCTTCTAGTAAAATATAAATTCCAGACTTTATTTCTTTCGATTGGGCAGTATGGGTCCAGAATCAGACCACTTTTCACAACTATAAACTGTTCACCATGTGCAGCCCACCATAGAGTGGAGCAGCTGAGCAGCCCTGATATCAACCTTATTGGATGAATCTGGGTATCTTAAAAATAAAAAGAGTAGAATAAAAACAGTTAGAATCATCCATTGGGAGATCTTTCAGATATTTTCCATTCACAAAGGCCACAACATCAAAACAGTTTGGGTCACCCCCACATGGCACAAGTGCAGGGGAGGAAGCAAATGATAGGACAATAGAATTTTACCTGTTGTGTGTCAATTTGGTCTGCCTTGTTCAGAACCACGCGTATCTTGTCATCATGACCACGTAGAGATCCAATCACACGCTTGAATTCATCACTAACATCGAGTTTATGAGGATCAAACAAAAGAAGAATGAGGTCACACTTTGCTGCAAACCATGAGGTAACACCTGTAAAATCATAGCTGCGTTGCGTTCGTTGTTTTTCTCCAGAGAGAACTCCAGGCGTATCCACAAACGTGATGTGCTCAAGCAGCTAACAGCATACAAAGCCATGAGTTTCCAACGATGGTAACGAAAGAAATCAAAAAGCTTCCTGTTAGGTATAGGATGAAATCTTACTGGATGTGGCATCTGAGAGCACTGAAATTTTGATAAAAATGCACTTCCAAATGTTGTCAAGCCACTGAAAGGCATGTCAGCTTGTACAGCAATAGTGTTCCCTGGTATACTCCTTTCATCAGGTCCTGACTGTAAACAGCACAATTAAATTGTAAACTTTTCAATTGTCTTACTGCACAAGAAGTTTTGTGAAGTACATCCTATGAATAAGATCGACACATGTAATATAATAACAGTTATATTGAGACAGCAACAGAAGAACAGGAATTCAATCTTCGCAGCAGATTTTTTTATCCTTAAAACATATTAACAAAGACGAATAAAGATGCAAATATGAAGAACAGGCAGAGAGCAATTCAATGCTCATGCCCTGACCCTAGGGCATGCATCAATGCCACAATTAGCCTAAGAGCTAAGACAGATGCGTGGCCACAAGATTCTCTATGATTATACCCAGATGCAAATTTTGAAAATGGAAAGGATTGTCACGTCATGTAATAGTGATAACTTTGTCAGTTTAAAAATGCTTTCACGAACAGAGTCCTAAATCTGATACACCTGCAACTCCCTCTAATTTTTTATTGTGAGTAAGCCCCGATGCACAGACGGTCCCTCTCATGGAGAGTGCCTCTGCCTTGCAGAACCTTATCACAAATCTTCTTAGTCTGCATCTCTGTATATCAAATTGGGTTCTTTGTGACATTCAAAAGGGATTTAGTCCCTTCTCTTGCAACAAAGCATTTGCAGAGAATCCCATGTGATTGTGACTGGGTTTCGAGGATGATAGATCAAGGCCTCTTGTTTTGACTGAGTTGTGCCATTTCATTTGTGGACACTTTGAAAATAGAACTATCACTTCCACATCTCGTCCAGCCTCCAACTAGCTTACCCGTTCACTAAAGCCATGACTCGTCATCATCACAACTTTTTAATTAGCAAACTGATGCTCTTTGATAATCAGCAACAATTTGAGGGAGAGGGTGAACAGAATCCTAATTCTGATACACCTGCAACACAGTATCTCTACAAATTTAAACCAAAGAAAGTATATCATCCTATATTATCGTGTAGATTGGTCTACAGGATTGAACCAAAGATAGTATATCATCCAGTATTTCATCCTATATTTCATTTGTAGACAGCTGTTAGCATGTAGATAGCTGTCGTAAGTCGTTGCTTTCCAGTTCTACCGTTCTACTTATCTTTTTTCTAAAAGGGGTATTTTTTAAATTGTATACAATGAAGATTGATGTATAATCACGCTCTCCCACAAAGAGGGATAAAAGTTTTTCCTGCAATTCTTCACTTATCAGTTCTAACTTCTACAGAATAAAAGTAACCCATGCATTAATTACTGCTCTAACCAAGCTACATGACCAATAACATATAAATTACATGTATTTTGACTTCTATTTGTATGAATCTCATCTGCTAGACTGAATGATATAAATTAAGTTCAACAGTTTCAACAATATAGTTCTTACATTTACCAAACAACAATATACTTCCTACAGAATTAGAGAGCAATCATCGCGATTCGCAGTCATCGCATCACGGTTCGTGGTTATCGCGGTCATCGCGTCACGGTTCGCAGTCGTCGCGGTCCATCGCTAACCGAATTTTTATTTGACCCAAAAAAAAATCAGAAAAAGTATCCAAAAAATTCAGAATAATATAAAATGATAGAAAACAATGTTTATTTTCAGTAGTGTAAACTTTAAAGCAAAATAACGGTCCCCTCAAGTTATAACATCCTATATCATGGATGTATCGCTGTATATACTGAAATAAGCTAAAATATCATAAATTTTACATAATGCAACCATAATTTTGGACAAACTAATAATGTTAAACATTTAAAGTCTATAATCTAGCAATAATACTAATAGAGTTAGTGCATGTGCAGTACTCAACTCAATAACTCAATCATCAAGGTGTACTCGCCTTCAAGTTTCAAGTTTAAAGTAACATTTACCACATCAAAATGAATTAACTTGCTAACCTAAAGTAGTGGAGTTTGGACAATGGTAACTTACCTTGGCTTGATTTTTAGGACAATAAAAGTATTTAACTCAATAAAAGACTTAGATAGATGTATTTTATACAAACTTTCAAACAAAAAAAAATCAGATTTAAATAAATAAATTCAAAAAAATATATCAAAAGTGCTAAAATCTACAATATGGTGATCCAAAACTCTAGATCTAACAAGCCTCAAGCATTTCTAAGCTATTTTGAGGTACAATCTTGGAAAAAACTCAAAAGTCACAAAAATCTTACCAAATAATATCTCTTGACTTCCTTATTCTTTCCAGCGGAGAAATCCACCAAATTCTTGAGAAAGTATAGAGTTTTGGAGCTCGAAGAGGTCACACACAGTGAGAGGAAGGCTTAGGCTCGGTTTGGAGAAGAAAGGAATGAAAAAGGAGTGAAAACACAACTTCAAAAAAAAAAAACTGTCGGCCGATATTTTGGCCGATATTTTCAGCCGATATTTTGGCCGATATTTTGAAAATATCGGCCATTATAACGGTAACGGACGATATTTTGAAAATAACGACCATAACGGGCGTTATTTGGGCGATATTTTGCCCATAACGCTAACGCTAACGTTATCGTTATGAGCAAAATATCATCGCGGTCGCAGCCGTTACCATTACACAACTGCCGTTATAGAACCATGCTTGAATGTCATTTATGCATATGATACATATGTATATACTACTGAAGAATGCTTATAAATATAAAAATCCAACAATTACTAAGGTTAATATATATATTGAAGTTTTTTGGTGTAATGAAAATTTCACTCTGATAACCAGTTTGTAAAAAAAATAATGGATACATATCACTTTCCAGACCCGCTAGTGCACCTTCCAATCCCAAGGTTTTGAGCCTTGACTGTCTCTTATCATTTCTTTATATCAAATATACAGAAGGCAACATATTGAGCGCATCTTGGCCCAGGCCCATTTGGCCTAGACCCAACAATGTCACCACCTGTATATTTGATATTTTATTATCTAATGAACAACTCCATGCAGAAGTGGTAGTCTAAAATTGCCTTCTAATAAAAAAATGCCCATATAATTTTTTTAAGTCGTAGTTTGACAATTGTACAACATTTCACTGGCTCATCTCCACTTTGCCACCCTTCTGCAATATCCAGCTCAAACCCACTGTTTGATTTACCAAAAAAAAAAAAAAAACCTCAAACCCACTGTTTCATTTTATGGATGCTCCCATATATTGGAATCCATCACGTTGTCGGAGTAATTTATTTTCAGTTTTGACAAAATCATCTTCCCTACTCCCGAATCCACTAAAATGCACCTCCATGTAACTAGTGAAGCCCAATTCCAATATGGAAGCAGTCGTCTTTCTGTACACAGTTCTTACACATGTTACCGCCACTTCATGATCATCTTATATAAACTCGATATATCCACAAGGGATGAGTTTTCTCTTTAAATTCTGCCATAGCAGCTACTATGAATATGATACCCAATCATAGGCCTTCTATTAGCCATACAAAACCTTTTCCCTTTGTTGTAAACCTTGTCATCAGTTTATATCAGTGTGAAAATAACTCTTATTGCAGGTCTATCTCCCATATGCCCAAACTTGTCTCTGAAATATCATATTCTTGCCTCAGGTGTTGGTCAATGATTCCCATGGTAGTAAACCCCGTATCCTTTATTCTTATAGAAAAGGGATGATCTTCTCCATTCTTCGGGCATTCTTCTTGTACCCAAAATCTTAACAAAGAATCGGGTTAAAGCAAGCACCAATTTCCCTATCAAACCCCATATTTCAATGTGTATACCATATGGTATTATTAACACTATTCTTCATCTTAGCCAAGCTATCAGTACTTCTTTTCAGATATTTTTTCTAATCACACCTTGAATTATTTTTTATTCATTATCTATTTCACTTGCATATTTTGTATCTTATAGGTCCTTAAAATACATTCCCACTGACCATTAACTCAATATTCTTTCACTGAGACCCTTTGGTTTCATCTTTAATGTACCTTACATGACCAAGAGCTTTAATTCTCAATTCTCTTAACTTGAAAAGCTTATATTGTTATGATATTGTAATTTAGAGAAATTTTCAAAATCCTCCATTCATCAGAAGCTAATCAGATGAAGGGTGTGGACCCCGAAAACAAAAGACTGTTACATTATGTTGACACTATAGAAACTGTAAATGTTTTGTTGCATCACAATTGAATAATTCCACTCTGGAGAAAACTGACTACATAACCATTCAATATATATATAGAGAGAGAACTAATTAAATATCAACTCAAATGAAACAATAAAATTCAGTAACAAGAATGGAACAAAGTAGCTTCATAATACCATAACAACAACAAATCTATCTGTTGTAGGTTCTGGTCCAATGTGAGCTCCTGCACGACATGAAAGAAACGGTAAGCAGATGCCTTACTTTGCCTTCCATGAAGAAGTGATGAATACACAAAATAGAAAGTTCTATATACCTGGATAGCCACTTTTAAGCAAATGCTTAATAAACGTGGTTTTCCCAGTGGAATATTGGCCCAAAAGCATAACCATGGGCTTGGCATCAAAATCACTATTTGTCTGGAGATAATGGACAGAGAATTAACACAAACATCCATAACTTTTTCACCAAAAACAAAATGTAAATTATAAGAAATCAAATGAAATTAACTACATGGACAAGTAGCAACAAAATTAGATTGAAATGTCACACTTACGCTCCACTCACCAATAAAGGAGACGCAAAATCATTAAAACGGTAAGTAACTTCCAGTGGCTTTAGCTTTTCAATGTACAACCTTTTCAAGCCATCAATGATTGATGTAACAGAGCTTAAAGGTACCTAACAGTGCAATAAAGCAAGCACTAAAACAACCAAACAAAACAGTATACACATGACTTATGCAGGTAATATAAATATACAAAAATGATTGGAGTGATTAACAATCAACTATACACTAAGATTAATCTTATGCAAGACCTGAAAAATGCAATAAAATAACACCAGGGAACCAACGTAAATTTTCAACAGGAGAACAATGAACTTTGAGCACTTACATGGGTGTAAAATTTGAACCTTGATGTGAGATGCAAATGCCACATGATTTAAATACACAAAACAAAAATGCATCTAAATTGCATGCAAGAAGACATCAACCAAACCCAACCACAATCCGGCACATGTGATATTTATTTATTTTGTTTGTTCTGAAATGGATGGCTTTACCAAGGTGGGAAAAAATTTTATTTATCATTGCCCCTAAAAACATGTATATGTACACTTCAAATTTTAAAGTTTGTATTTATATTCACAAAACATAAAAACATGTATATGTACACTTCAAATTTTAAAGTTTGTATTTATATTCACAAAACATAAACAGTGGGTTGTTATACTTGTGATTCAGATAAATTTATAACGGGTCCATACCCATGCTTGATTTTCTAGGATAGTCCTCTGAGTTATCAAGTATTCAGAGAGACATTCTATCCCCTAAGAGAATAAAAATGTTTCTAACCAATGTGGTGGAAGAAAGCAACTTAAATTCTCCCACGAGTAACATTGATTTAGCAAGTAGGTTCAAGGGCCACAAGATAAGAGTGAGTTTGTTTGGGATGTCAGGCAACACTACATGGCCAGTTTGTTTCAAGCACTTAATGGAAGAGTACCGGGATCCCTCATAGAAAAGATTTTTTTCATGAGTTGGCACAATAGATCTTCTAGACCCCATCAGTTCTACACAAGGTGTGCGCTTTCTATGAGAAACCACATATTTAATCATACAGCACAAGTGTAGATAGACCATGGGTCTTGTGTTGTGTGTTGTTAATGTCCAAGCATGGAGGATGGTCAAGTGAAAATGCTAGCAACCAGAGTGTGATGCCAAAGTAGCAAGGAGACAAGGAGGATTAGAACTCAAGGTCGAATTCAATCCCACAAGAAGGGAACAAAGACAGACTTTGGGAACTATGCGACGATAACCGTGAAAGCATACTAAGACACATTTATCATGACGAAGGGCCCAAGAAAAGGACATCTCCATGTTTATTTTATCTTGCTTATTTGATCAAGAAGTATAGTGATATGAGTATTTTTGTAATTTTTTTCTATGACAAAGGTTCCTGATTAAGCTCAAAATATCTTAACCTTAGATTAGAAGTACGCATCTTTTAAAAGTTAACTTTCCATAAAAGTGATAAATAACATGCAATAAGCTAGATGGCCATGTCGTCAATATTATGAACAAAAATTTGAAAATGTTCGTCAAGGTTTGCAAATGTAGATCTTCGTATTATTGGGCATGGATTTGCAAGAACTTAAGTGATAAAGTTGTTTTGTCATTTTTTAAATTATCTTTGATTGATGAGTGAGATAAAAAATTAAAAACCGCTCAAGCCTAGATTTTAGATCTCTTTTAAACTGACTTCACAACAAGACGTACAAATCACATAAAAAATTGTGAGATGCCAGGCAATCAATATGGTGAACGAATTAGAAAGCCTTATTAAGGGTTTAAATTTGTAAATCTCTGTATATTGGAATTGATTTGTATTTCAGATATTGGCTCCTATGTGTTTTCTATTTAGTTTTCTCTTGTATAATTCCTTTCGCCAATAGCATAGAGCAATACACTGTCAAGGATCCAATTCCTACCTCCCCGTCCACTTCTTTGTATGGACCAATGCCTCGACAAACTGGAGGTTAACCAGCAAGAAAATTGTTATGTTCAACAAGAGCAAGTAGGATATGATCTCCGGTTTATCAGTCTACTGAGAGCACTGAGTTCTTTTTTTTACCCCATTTAGATGCATTTAAGAGAGACCATTTCTCTGATGTACAGTATGGCACTGCTCTATAGCCTTTCTAATTTACCTATAAACAATTAAACTATTATAACCACATCACTAATGAAAATGAACCTTCTAATAAAAAATATACATGAATAAAATGATATTATATCACGCAATAATGATACCAATGATGAAAGTGTCAGGCATAAATAGAGTTTACACAAGGTACCTTTACCACAAACAAGTAGAATCAAAAGAGAAACCTTAACTGTGGAGAAACTATGTGGAACAAGAGAGGACAACCACAACATATTAAAGCAAGAGAGGAGTACAAAAACACTGACATTAATTTTTTTTTATTCTTTATTCAACATACCTGTTGACAACTATTATCTATAAGTTGTTACCCCTATAAAATAGAGACATGTTGTATAAACTCTTTAAATTGCAATATTTAGTCAAACAAATGAGAGAATTCATAATAGATCCATCATCTGCATATTTTCAGAAAGCCTCAAAGGCAAAAATCAAAATCCAAAGCTCGTGGATAAATAAAGAAAAACAACGAGGAAAAAAGGGGAAAGTGTTATCAGACTTTATTTTGTAATGACTTTATTTTGTAATAAAATGTATGAAAAAAATGGAAATGTTGTCCATGACATGATAAGAATACAAATATGGTTAGCATCAAGCTTATTTTGTGGTTATGTAATATAACTTATTCTGCCAACCCCAAATTGATGAAAAAGGTCATGAAATGATGATTATGACAATAACGATAAATATGGTTACCACAAAAGAAGAATACCTTTTTTACCGACTTCGAGGAAAACCACTGGGATGATAGTGTTTGGTGCTGATGAGTTCCTGCATCATTGTTCAATACAGTTAAGCTGATTTAAAACCAACAAAACTAACATGATTGCTTGCTCAATCCTTAAAATACAGGACATATTCCTTACCATTAAGATCAGTATCACTTCTTTTCGATGAAGACTTATTTCTCTGAAAACATTAGAAAGTTACAAATCAATACACGCATTACACATACACTAAATAGAGAGGAGGAGGAGGAGAAACCGAAGAAGAAAAGATGCATACATTTAACAAGACATCCAAGCCTTCCATCAATGGAGGTTCCAAATTCTCCAAATCTATTATGAAAGAAGTACAAAGTCTTAATATGGTTTAAATAACCGAATCAAGAATCCAAACTGATAACAAGTACATTCATGTTAGTTCAAAATAAATAAATAAAAATTTCTCAAAAATATATGATATTGCAAGAATGAAAGTTACCAGCAGACTTAAGGATGTCTAGAGTAAGCTCATTCCCTGCTTGAGCGAAAGCAACCAACTGAAAATTTCAAAGGTTAGCATTGCTCCAAGATCAAAATCAAATCCTTTTCAAATGACATCAATGTAAAATCCTAATATCAAAGGTGCTACAAGTTTTGGATTATATTATATTATGTGTGTGTGTGTATATATATATAGAGGATTTTACCAAAAAAAACAGCATAGATGTCCACTGTGCTCAAAAGGTAATATTAACCTCCATTGCACCAGATCAGTCATTTTTCACGAAATGGTATTTTTTTTTTAGCACTTTCAACTAGCGACCCTAGTTTTATAACGTTAAGGGTCGCTAGGGACCCTGCGGTTTCATGTTTCGTTTAGAAATTTTAACTAGCGTCCCTAGCAACCCTAGTTTTATAACGTTAAGGGTCGCTAGGGACCCTGCGGTTTCATGTTTCGTTTAGAACTTTTAACTGGCGTCCCTAGCGACCTTGGTTTTATGACGTTAAGGGTCCCTAGGGACCCTACAGATCCTTCAAATTTCAGTTGCAGGAAGCCATATCCGCCTCTCTCCTCCACCAACAACCACCCTCCTCCTCCTCCTCTCTCCCCTCTCTTCCTCGATAATCACTAGGAAGAGGACAAACATCAATTTCAAATATTCATTCATCGATGGATTCCTCTTCCATTTTTCATTTGTGTTTATAGCTTTTAGATCTTAGGGTTAGGGTTTGGGATTCCTTTGCTATATTTAATCATCCATCCCATCCCCCTTTCTCACTAGTGTTGACAGGAATCACTCATCATGGCAGATGGCAAGGCTGTCACGATCTGAACAAGAAAGTTTATGACAAATCGCCTCTTCTTCTTTAAAACAAATTTTCATTCTTCTATTTTGACATTTTGATCTGCATAGGTAATTGATGTGCTCCATCCTGGCAGGGCCAATGTTTTTCAGTTTTTTTTTTTTTTTTTTTTTTGGTCTCATTTTGCGCGTTTTGAAGGCGGAGTCGCTAAATTTGGAATCTGAGGTTGGATTAGGGGATTTGTTGCTTGTATTTGGGTTTTTTTTTTTTTTAAGTTTCTACACTGGTTGTGTGAATTGTTTGAACTTGGATTAGGAGGTTGAAGACAGAAGAATGTCTTCTTCTACGATCGCAATTACCGCGACTCCGGCTGTTGCCAGTGGCACTTCTCTGGCTCTGGATAATAACACAAAGCAGAGTGCTAGGAGGAGAGCAGTTGCCATCACTGAGAAGAAATCGAATATTGAGGTAGCGACCGAAGGAGGAGGGATTTCTGGTGAGAAGGATTTCAGCCATTCGATTAGGGGGGAGACTGTTCTTGAGAAGCCTAATGAATTGTCTCAATCAAGGCAAGCTGTGATCAATTCAACCACTTCGCCTAGGCGTCGCAAGGCTGTTCCTAAGCCTGAGAAGCCCACACAGCAAGTTATTCCTCGCGTTCTTGCCAAGAACCTGGTGCTGCTGCTCGCATTAACGGGACTGGGGCAGATGATTTGGAGATGGAGCAGGGATTCTGGTGATAGGACCGTGGCTCCAGTTGGTGCTTTGGATTTTGAGGGGAGGATTTCAGAATTTGAGTCATTTTTAAAAGAGACAACAAAGATGATGCAGGTCCCTAGCGACCATTAACGTTATAAAACTAGGGTTGCTAGGGACGCTAGTTGAAAGTGCTAAAAAAAATACCATTTCGTGAAAAATGACTGATGTGGTGCAATGGAGGTTAATATTACCTTTTGAGCCCAGTGGACATCCATGCTGTTTTTTTTTGGTAAAATCCTCTATATATATGCCCATCAAATAATTACCCTATTATAGGAAATAGTTACCCACCCACTGCCCTAGTGAAGTAAGTACTGAGGAAATGATCATTCACTCACTACAAATTCTTAGGAATTAATATTAGAAGTAGACAAATGGAGCATAAGGGCCCATTTCTTTAATTGATATTGAATTCCCAGAAACACATAAAAGTGAGCGATCAAAGGTGAATATTTCCTAGTAAATTGAATCCTAGGAAAGTAAACAGTCCCATATACATCTCCACCCTTGACCTGCACTCCACACCTCCTTAATACTCCTACAATAAAAACACCATTAAATTCCAATCAGTTAGACAAACAGCCCTTAAGAGAAGTTGTTAATCTAACCTGCATCGCAGTAATGAACTCTTTCAAACCCAAAAAGCCCTGTCGCTTTGAGTCTGCAATCGCCCACACCTTTGCCAGAAAACCCCTCAAATTAATAGAGTCCCAAAAGTAAATCTCACAAAGATAATGTAATTTTGCACGTAAATCTCTCTCCCCCTCTCTCTCTCTCTTACTCACCTGTTTGAGATCGGGCCGGGGAAGATTGGACATGGCGAAGAACTTGATAGCGTCATTCCCAGTAATTCTACCATCATTATCTGCAGAATGGAAACATCAAATAACTCGGAGACGAAGAGATTTCAAGAGAGAGTTTGAGATTGGAAGAGAAAGCATACCCGAATCTGCACAAGAAAACCATTCCTGGTAGATTTTCTGATGTTCTTTGGAGCAGGAACTGATCGAAGCCGAGAGGATCTCCATAACGATCTAAATGAGAGAGAGATTCAAAAAGAGAGAAAGACTGAGAGAGAGAAAGACTCAGAGAGAGAGAGGGAGTTTTGAGAGTAGTTTCCGTGCTACGATGCATTACGCGATTTTGAGTTTGAGAGTTTTGAGACATATGAGTTGTACCGGCTTTCGATGCTTCCGCGGACTACGAAACGTTAATGCCTTTTTATGTTGGGGAGTGTGTGGAGTCCATTGCAACCGTCCATTTGGAGGCCTACAATCAAATAGTTCATTTCAGATGATTATAAATTAGGTATCTATCAAAACTTCATATTTTATTCACACTTTCGCTCAGGCATTGCATATTCCATGTCCCATGGATTTTTTTTTTTTTTCTGTTTGAACATATTTTTACTATATGTGGATTATATGTGATATTGTAAAAAAAAAAAATCACATTTGGCTATTTGCCAATTTTATCCATCCTTATTGATATGACCATCAAGTTTGTAAAAAAAGTAATAATAATTGCCAATGCCATATCGATTAGATTGGGGTCTAAGGGGTCATCTCCCTAACATTTTCATGGGTTTAATCTATAAGACATCTCACGTCAGACACAATTTTTTTACCATCTGGTAGGTCCTTCCAGATCAATCCAATACACTTACACTTGCTAACACACGGTATAAATTGACACTCACTCTAATTTTATATTAACTCAAACTATACTCACCATTAGATAAAAATCATAAAAAGTGAGAATTGTTAAATTTTAATGCCCCTAAATCAATACTTGCGATGATCTAATTGATATTAGTTTTGCACAAAATCATATCCACCATAAGTCATTTCTATCACATTATTCTCTATGATTTGCACGCATCAAATGGATCTTAAAAGAGGCTTATAATCTTGTCTCTCACATAAGTTGGGATGGATATCTCTCTAACTGGTGGGTCATCATATATTGCTAACATGAGATGTCAAATCCACTATAGCAGCATAGCTAGTAAAGTTAAGGTAGCAGGAATGGCAATGGGTGGGCTACACATTTAACTACATTGACCCACTCTAATTAGAAGCAGATTTGGTGGTTTTTATCTTTTTTGTTTTTTGGTGTGTGTGTTCAAAGCAGGTATTGATTTGATTCAAGTGGGATTCACAGTGAGTTTGAATTTTGGGTGCCATGCCTTGCTTATAACTAGTTTAACTATTTCTTTTTTAGTGAAATACAACCAATATATTGTATAAAAATAAGGATTTGGTAATGATTAGGATGAGCAGTTTAGCACCCATTAGCAATGATTTTGGTATTACTAATCATTTATCCAATTTGGGTCAGGTTGGACGGTGGTTGTTTCATCCCCCACATCCTGCCTCCAAATTTTTCAATAATTCAAATTTCAAAAAGGTTCAAGGAGTGCACTTGCTCAAGTAATTGCTTGCACCAGGCATACCAGCAAGGCAACAAGACAATTTTTGCTGATGTCACATGGGTCGGCTCATGAAAGGTGTCACGTGACTTGGGTCCCCAGGCACCCTCTTTTCCTTTCGTCCTTTCGTGTATTTCTATGGTTTGATGAAGGCTAGCTGGCTAGGCATAATGCTTTATATATAGGGCCCTCCTCTCCTCAGCTCAAGTGCACGATAAGCCCGTGCACTCAAGGGCGTGGGGCCCACATAGGGACCCACCTAGGCATGGGGATGGGGGGGATTTGAAGCACACACAGGGGCCCTCCTCTCTACAAAAAATCAGCCCAATCCTTAATTTCTATCATCTCCATCTGGGCCACAAGATTTTAATGGTGTATATATATATTTATATGTGTGTCATACGATCCAACGGTCCAATTTAATCGAATGGGGCCAAGTTTTGGTGGACATGTGCTATTCAAGGGGCCCCACTGTTTGGTCCATTTGGATGGGCCAAACAGTGGGCCCCACCTAGGGGGCGGACGGGATTCCTCCCCTGCGCATGAGCTGAGGGGAGGATTCCCCTTATATATATATATATATATATATATAAGCAAGGCTCCCATAAGCTCGAGCTTAGAGAAAAAATTTCTCAGCTCGTGCTTGTGGGGTCCACCTTTGGTCCATCCAAATAGATCAAACCATGACCCCCTTAAAAATTTCCAAGCTCGTGCTTGTGGGGTCCACCTTGCTCTATATATATATATATGAGAACATTTATATGCATTTTTTCCTTATCATAGAGTGTATATATTATATATATATATATATGAGAACATTCATATGCATCTTTCCCTCACCATAGAGTAAGGGACACTTCTCCTTTTGAAAATTTTCAAGTACATAGAGTGAGGTACAAAATGCATTTTTCATGTGCAAAAAGGGAGTGATTCTCACTCTATGGTGAGGGAAAGATGCATATGAACATTTCCCATATATATAATATATCTAAGAAAATATTCATGTGCATTCATCCCTCACCATTATGGTGATGGACAACATAGTAGGATTGACTTTATAACACATCTGAATCATCCAAACACATAGAACTCCCTTAAGTACACTAGACCCATTGAATTTTCACTTATCCAAATGGATTGGACCGTTGGATTAATCGTCAGATTTTTCGATTAATATTAAGTCGTTAAATTTGTGGGCCACGAATGAAGGGATTAGAGGCATGAGATTGATTCCAAATTTGATCTATGATCTTATCCAAGATGTAGCTGATGTCAAGTGGGCCGTGCCGGCCCGGCCCGGCACGGCCCGGCCCGCCAGTCAACGGGCCGTGGCACGGCACGGCCCGGTCAACGGCACGGCCCATGACGCGGGCCGTGCTGGGCCGAGCTGCGCACGGCCCGCTGGCCCGTTTGGCACGGCCCGCCAGGCCCGCTGGCCTAGTGGGCCAGCACTTGCAGCCCGCCAGGCCCGCCTGTATAGGCCCGCCAGCCCGCCAGGCACGCCCAACGGTCGGCCCGACGGGCCGGCCCGCCAGGCACGCCCAACGGTCGGCCCGACGGGCCGGCCCGCCAGCACGCCCAACAGCCATTTTTTTAAAAAAATACCATTTTACCCCCCCAACAGCTATAAAACGGTCATCTAAGGGGTATTTTGTGTCATTTTTCATTATACTAAGTCTATAAATATCCTAACCCTCCCATTCTCATTCCTCACCAATTACACATTTCTCATTCTCACCAATTTACACAACTCTCTCATTCTCTAACTCTCTCTCAAAGCATTCAACTCTTTCACTCTCTAAGAAGTTTTTGGAGGACCAAAGATCAAGTCATCAAGAGACAAGATTAAAGGGGCCTTCAAAGATTTAGAGGTATTTATAATATTTAGATTTGAGATTCCATATATATAAGTTTATATTATATTATATTAACTCTCATTTTCTCCCCTTTCTTATAATAAATTATCACAAAAGAAGGCTATTAGCATATTACTATTATCATTTATAAATTTATTCTTTTGAAATATGGCTAGAAGATTTCCCACAGAATCTTCATCCGTTAATTTAGAGGCAGGAGAAGATTTTATTGAATTACAAGATCAAGTAGGTGATTTACCACCCCCCTTTCCTCAGAGTTCCCAAAAACCAAACAAGAGGAGTAGAACTTCAGCAGTTTGGGATATATATACAAGGTATGATGTTATTGAAAATGGAAAGAATGTTGAAAAGGCAAAATGCACATTGTGTGGTAAGATTTATAGTGCCCAGTCAAAAGGGGGTACCGGCCATTTGTCAAGACATAGGAAAACATGTTTACAAAAGCATAGGCCAGAGAATGCAGGGACAGGGGGGCCTGGTTCACAAACCCAAATTTCTACTACTGGTGGTGGTAGTAGTAGTAGCAGTTTGGGTATTTTTTCTTATAATGCACAAAGTGCTAGACAAGGTCTTGTTAAAATGATTGTTTTGTCCGAATTACCATTTATTTTTGTTGAAAATGAGTTTTTTGAAGAATGGGTCCAGAAATACTGTCAACCACAATTTCACAGTATTTCAAGAAATACAGCCAGAAATGATGCTATTAGACTCTGGCAGGAAGAGAAAATAAATATAAAAAACTATTTTGCGGAATCTCCTGGTAGAATATCCATAACCACAGATATGTGGACTTCTAAAGGGGGTGATAGTTATCTTTGTATTACTGCACATAATATAGATGCAAAATGGATTATGAATAAACGTATACTTTGTTTTAGCACTCTTGAATGGCCACACAATGGAACTAGGATAAGTACATTTATTTTGGAAAAACTAGATGAATATAGTATTAAGGAAAAAGTTTTATCTGTAACTTTAGATAATGCTAGTAATAATACAGTGGCTATTGAATTAATGAGAATGCAGATGCCACTTGCAACTTTGATAGATAGTTCTATCTTTCAAAATAGATGTGTATGTCACATCTTAAATCTTATTGCAAAAGTTGGTTTAAAGCACATTATAAGTTATACAGATGCTATTAAAGACATTGCTAGATTTGTTTTTTGCTCCGCACAAAGAAGACAATTGTATGCCCAAATATGTGCGAGGCAAGGCGTATCAGCTATTAAACTGCCTAAAGAAGTTGAACATAGATGGAATTCTATGTATGATTTGTTAAACAAGGCACTTTCTAGAAAAAACTGTTTTGAATGAATTTTGTGCTTTTCATGCACAAGATTTAATGATTAGTGATGAACATTGGGAGTTATGTGCCCATATAAGAGATTTATTAGAACCTTTTTATACTTCAACATTATTTTTTTCCGGGATATATTATCCCACATCTAATGAAGCTTTAATGAAACTTTTTAAAATTACTTTACAATTCAGTAGATTTAGAGATCATTTTTTACTTGGTAGCACTATTAGAGACATGGAAGTCAAATTTAATAAATATTGGAAAGAGGCTCCAATGACATTTTCTTTAGCTGCTGTATTTGATCCTAGGTTAAAATTAAGTGGTGTACAGTTTTTTATTGATGGAATAAATAAAAATATGAATTATACAGATTCAAATAATTTTCAAATATAATGGCACAATTACAAGCACTTTTTCAATTTTATTGTGAGCAAATGGGTACAGCTGGGCTTAGTATGGGCAATACAGAAGTCCAGTATACAGGTGTTCCTGAGTGGGAGGTGTGGTATTCTTCCCTGTCCACGGGCATGGCATCCAGCTCAAGCTCAAGTAGCAACACTGTGACGGAGTTATCATCGTATCTTGACGTAGGTGTAATTAGGATGCAGGATGCATCCACTTTTGACCTTTTAGCCTGGTGGAAGCAACAGGAAAGCATTTATCCAGTGTTGGCAGCCATGGCTCGTGATCTATTAACTATTCCTATGTCTTCTGTAGCATCAGAACAGGCTTTTAGTGCAGGTGGACGTGTAGTAGAAGACAGAAGAACAAATCTCACTGAAGAAACGGTGGAGTGTTGTGTTTGCCTACGAGACTGGTACTTGGCAGATAAGAGGAAGCAAGAGTTAACATCATTAATGGAAGATTTTGATCCAGCAGAATACATTAGTGGACTACAAATCTGATTTTTTACTTTTTTCTTCATTGTAATTTATAAGTTTTTCATTCTTTTTTTTTTATTTTCTAAAAAGATTGTAAGGTTTTGAAGGTAATCCTATTTAGAAACCTTCAAGAAGTTAAGATCCAAATGGTTCTCTCTTCTCAGTGGAGTAGGTCGAGTTTGACCGAACCACTTAAATATCTTTGTCATTCTCCTTGCTTGTGTTCTAATTTTTATTTTTAATACTGATAAGAAAAAGAAAAATCATATATAGTACTTAAGTAATATGTGAGTAAATATCTATAAATTAATTTGAACCACTCAATCATTTGTCAAATGTTTGTATAAGTTTAAATGTTTAGAAAAGTAACTATTGAAAAATTAATGACTATTGATCGAAAATCAAATTCAAATCCATGTCGTTACGGACTTACGCTTACGTTACGCCTTACGGTAATTATATATCTATATTAGTCTAAAAAAAAAAAGCCTGGCCCGCGGGCCGGCCCGGCACGGCCCGCTCCAGCCCGCCCCACTGTGGGCCGTGCCAGTGGGCCGTGCCGTGCCAGGGGTTTTCCCCTGGCGGGCCGTGCCGTGCCGGCCCGTTAGCTGAGGCGGGCCGTGCCGGCCCGGCCCATGGCACGGGCGGGCCGAGAAGGCCCGTTTGACATGCCTAGCTTCATATCCCCCACAAGTCTCATGATCAGTGGGTCCCTAGGTAGGTCTCATTAAGTTTGTCCCTCACCATTTGGTGAGGGAAGGATGCACAGGAACATCCCTCATATATATATGGGAAATATTCAAGTGAGAACTAGTTCTCACCATGCTTCCGTGAGAACTATTGGTGGGGCCCACTTAGAAACCAATCCAAACCGTGCATAAACAGTGACCTCCCTTGATAGTTACTAATCCTGAGGTTTGACACCCATCCAAATGGATTGGGCCGTTGGATGGATGATTAAATTTTTACTTAATATGAAGCCATTAAACTCGCGGGCAATGGATGATGGGGTTCGAGGTATGAGATTAGGGTCAAACTTGATACTTGGGGTGATCTCACATAAATCTTTCCATCCCCTCTAGTCCCATCCCTAAATGGGACCCATAAATACGTCCCATAAAAAGTTCTCACAGTAACTATGTGAGAACTGTTCTCACTGGAACAAAGCCCTATATATATACACACACATATATGTGTATACATCTATGAGTAAGGCTCTCCTAAGCTCAAGCTTAGGAGAAAATTTCGTAAGCACATGCTTGTGGTACCCACCTTTGGTCCATCCAAATGAACGAAACACATGAACCCTCTAAATTGCACATGTCCACCAACTTTCGGTTAGATCCGAATTTACTGGACCGTTAGATTGACTATGTATCAATCCGAATGGACTATTGATCATTAAACTTTTGGGCCCATATGGAGATGATAGAAATCAATGTTGGAGCTAATTTTTTTGCAAAGAGAAAGATCCTAAGGAGTCCTTGAAATCTCCCCACCCCATCCCCATGTGGGTCCCATCACACACTTGAGCTTACCTTATCCTAAGCATGAGCTTAACAGAGCTGACCTTTATATGTATATATGTGTATATACATATACGGGGAACATTCATATGCATCTTTTTCCAAGTACAAAGTGTACTTTAAGTATATAGGGTGAGGTACAAAATGTACTTTATATGTGCAAAAGGGGGAGTGTCCCTCACTCTATGGTGAGGAAAAGATGTATATGAATGTTGAGGAGGTGGGCTCTCCTGAGCTACAGCTCATAGTGAGAATAAGCTGCTTCGTGCGAGAGTCCCATGTGGCCTACTTTCGTCAAGTGAGTCAAGAATTTCGATGGCCTGCTCATTTTTTCATTTCCCTCTTCTGGATCCTAAATCCCTGAATCGCCTCTCTCTCTCCCTGGCGATCGACCCTCGCCACTCTCTCCCCAGCGATCGCCTCTCTCTCTCTTGCCACTCTCTCCCCAGTGAAGCTCTCTCCTCTCGAACTCTCCCCTGAATCGCCATTCCGGGCGCTTCTTCTTTGGTTGCGATCGTTCACGGCAATCAACCGAGAGCCAACAAACTAGAGTAATTAGATCTAGTCCATCCAATGAATCCAAACCAGGTTCTCTTCGTTTCCAATCAGGAACCGGATTTATCAGATCTTCTTCGAGAGGCGAGAGCTTCACTAGGGCGATCGCTGGGGAGGGAGAGAGAGAGAGGCGATTCAGGGATTTAGGATCCAGAAGAGGGAAATGAAAAAATGAGCGGGCCATCGAAATTCTTGACTCACTTGACGAAAGTAGGCCGCACGCGACTCTCGCACAATGCAGCTTATTTTCACTATGAGCTGCAGCTCGGGTGAGCCCACCTCATGAATGTTCCCCTACATATACATATATACATATATATATCGCCAAGGCTCCCCTAAGCTCGAGCTTAGGGAGAAAATTTCATAAGCTCGTACTTGTGGGGCCCACCTTTGGTCCATCCAAATGGACCAAACACATGACCTTCTTAAATTGCACATGTCCACCAACTTTCGGTAAGATCCGAATTTATTGGACCGTTGGATTGACTATATATCAATCTAAATGGATTGTTGACCATTAGATTCTTGGGCCAATATGGAGATGATAGAAATTATGGTTGGGGCTGATTTTTTGTAGGGAGCCCCCACCCCCATCCCCATGTGGGTCTCCAAGTGGGCCCCACCATATATTTAAACTTATCTTATCCTAAACTTGAGTTTAGGAGAGTTGGACTATATATATAGGGAGCTCCTCTCCTCTCCTCGGCCAATGCGGAGGAGAGTGTCCGCTCATCACGTGTGGCAGCGATGTTGTATTGAGACAAACAAGTTCTCAAGCATGGAGCCCGCCCAAGTTATTTGGTTTCCCCGCTCTACATCCTAGGCAAAAATCAAATCCCAAATTCCTTCTTCGAAAAAGCAGACCCCTTCGCTAGCTCTCCTCTCTCTCCATTTCGCATGCCCTGGAACCCATTTTCTTCTGCGACGATCAATCTATCTCCGGCGACGACGCGACGAGATCTCTCCAACGACAAATCGCCCCCATTTCCTTCGCTGGCTCTCCTCTCTCTCTCTCCATTTTTGAAACCCATTTTCTTCGTTGACGATCTCTTTGCAGAGGGACAATCTATCTCCAGCGACGACGCAGCGATCTCTCTCCAGCAGCGACACCACCCTTACCCAGTCTCTCTCCCGCGAGACTGCGAAAGACGATCATCCGTGATCCAGGCCTCGACTCTCTCCCTCCAGGTTAGGAATCTGCCCTCTCTCTGTGTTTCAGTTTTCTCCCTCTGCAACCAGCACAAATGGAAGATTGGGTTTTTTTTATTTTACTTTATTTTATGTGATTGATCGAGGACGCCGTTTCTATCCTCAATGACAAAGCACCATCCACCATTTTCTTGTATATCCATTCCAAAAGCCCCCATCCCAAACCCATTTTCTCAACAAGATGTCCTCACCTCCATCAGCCACTCGACCATGTCCGGCTAGGTCTCGGTACTATTGCTGTTTAGACTAGAGACTGGAAATGCAGATTTATTTGCTAAGTCTCTTTGGCTGTGCATTTTAAACTCAAATCACTAGTCAACAGGATCAAAATATTTCCATATAGTGTTTTGAAAGTATCTGTGAAAGTTAAGAAGGATGATTATGTTGATGTTAGTGAAAAAGGATGCATTCTTTTTGGTCAAATATCTTTCAAGGTAAGATCGATTAAATGTTAGTTTTGCATTGGACTTTATTTTCACATGTCTTTCACCCTAAAACAGTAAGTCTTTTCTTCCATTCCCAGGATTGGACCCTAGTCTGCCCACTGATTTCTGCTTCCATTCATGTTTAATTATTCATTTCAATCTTTTTGAATAGATATGAACAGTTGGGTCTTGAAGCTTTTGATTCTCACATGCCAATGCTCTGCATTATTCACCCAATGGGCAATGCTCTGCACTATTCTACAGCTTCCTCATAAACAAATGCTATTAGATGGAAATGTGATATGCAAGACCATTATAATATGGTGTTTCTCTTCTCTTCTTTTTATCAGTGACTTGCTTTTGTGGATTCATTAATCTTTCCATTCCAATATTCATTATATCATGATGAATTTAATTACTGGGCGAAAAAGGTTGTGGTCTTCTCATTTGGATGGATGAAGGTTCTCATAATGTATTCCGATGTCAAATTTAAGTCGAGGACAAATGGAAGAAATGAAAGACTCAATCAAGGAGTTGTGCCTAGAAATATGACGTCTAAGCCAAAGCATAAAGACTCAAACTATGGGAAGTAGTTGCAAAAAAGGTCATGTAGCGATGATTGTGATTCTCTTCCTCTTTGCCGCATACATGTGGCGTGGTCAAACTGGACGTTCTTATTTGCTTTAGTTGTTGTAGACATTGTTATGTTGTCGGAGGTATAGGAGACAATAGGTTTTGCTTTGCTTGTTGGGTACATATGCTCTGCTTGTTTAGTTTGGAATTTTGAAGCATCAAAGCTAACGCTGGTGTAAACTTACAGTAATTGCACCATTGAATCAAAGTTCCCTTTTTTCTTTTTCTTTTTTGCGGTCAAAAGGATTATTTATTTATGTGATGCTGTTACAATATGTTATACTGTTCATAGAACCAAATTTGTAACAATGCCCACATCATTGCCTATGATAACCAGATGAATTGGGTTCAGTGGATGCTAGCACTTCAAAGCATCTGATTGGAAAACTTATATGTTGTTTCAGAATTTTAACTCAATTCAAATTTATCTTGGTGGTTGGCTTGGCTGTGACTTTGCTCACTCATCATTTTAGCATTCGAATCTTTCCTCTATACCCAGCGTGAGGCTGTAAGCCCCTTTGGATCTGAGTAGTAGCTCGAGCTACACAGTATGCCACCAGTGTGTTGACTGTAAAACATTTTGTATTCTTTAACTGAAAGCAAATGTTTTGTTATCTCAGGGCCGTTTGGATGAAGAGAAATTAGGCGATTAAACTGTCTACAGCGACTACACTACAGTTTTGATTGTGGACAGTTCTCTCCATTTTCTCCTCTTTCTCCTCAACCGAACATACCATTGCACATTAAGAATATGTAGTTAAGGAGCTAGCCGGGGTCTGGTGTGCAGTGTTTTGAAAACCAGACCTGACCTTTGAACCAGTTTTTGCCCTTCAGTGGAGCCTTGGGCATCTAGTTTAAACCATTCACAGAAAAGATCAACAACATGAAGCACAACCAATGTCAAATTTTGCAGATGAGATGTATGGTTTATAATAGTTTGTTGTGTTTTCTATTGTCAGGGGGTGCAAGGTCTTGTCTAAGAATCTTCAAATGTGGAGACCCAATCAACAAAAGGTCTACCTATGTGAATTATTGTCCCTCAACATTATGGACCATTCGGTATTTTAAGCCAGCAATTGGAATGTACCTGATACTCTCACATAACATAAATATAAACAATAGAAAACATTGAAAGTTACAAAAGCGAGGAACACAAAAACCTTCAAGTCACTTACTGATTCTGACCACATATATGGTAGGTAAGATCACGCACAAAAATTCCATCATGATGTTTGAACTGTGAAACTGTAATATAGATGCTTGCTGGATTCCCAAAATTTGACTACATAATGGATCCACAAGTCATGAATTTTACTGATTTATGCACAATAGAAGAAAAATGGGGACAAATCAACTCACAGGCATCTGATGCAATTGGGTTCTTTCAAAAACCAAGTAAAATCCATTACATTCATAGTAGTATAATAGAAGGAAAAATCCATTGCATTCAAAGTCATAGAATCCATTAAAATACAGTATAACTGATGCAATTCAGCCTTCTTTGTCCATCAAAACAACTGATACAGTACAACTGATCCATTAAAATCCATTCCAACAGCCTTCTTTATCCAATTCAGTCTTGTTGCAATCCATGGAATCTGCAGGTTTATGAACATACACACAGATAAATCAGTCTAAAATAAAAGCGACACCTTTCCCAACACTAGCGAATGCCACAATTACCTGATGCATTGAAAAAACATCCAAACTTTGATAAGCAAAAACACGAGGAAAAACACCCAAACTAAATCCAGGCCCTGCACATTTCTTCTTTTTGAATGCCTGAAGTGGGTTTTGTTTTTTCCTCCTTGTTTTGTAATTTCTGTTGTTCATTTCTATTGGATATGTGTTTTGTCTGAATCTGTTCATTTATATTGCTCTGCACATGTCACAAATATATACAGGGTGTATCGCTGCTCACATGATTCTTTGAATGAAGTAATGGTAGTGAATCTCAGAAAAATGAAGAATTCATTCAAGAGTATTGGAGTTCATGTTAATGAACTAATCAGTGAGCATAATCATTCAAAGATGGGGCGGATTCTTGGTTTCTTAATTTTGGCTTCCCTGTTTTCTACTGGGACTTCTAATTATCAAGGTACATAGATTGTCTTATTTCTTTCACATTTATAATTAAAATTGATGAAAGGCAATTATTACGGAGTAATACATATTTTCTTTTAACCCCATAATGCAGTGGTCTTAAAGATGGGTTATGCATCTTAGGGAGATGCAACTTGTTGCATGTTATTTATGGAAAGAGAAAGAGGTGCAAAGGCTTGTCTAGGTATGACAACAACCTCAAAGAAATGTAGTTTTAAAAAGCCCTAGCCGGACATGGCTTTGTGGCTTCTTTTATTCAGCAAGCAACGTGGCTGATGGAGGTGAGGACATCTTATTGAGAAAATGGGTTTGGGATGGGGGCTTTTGGAATGGATATACAAGGAAATGGTGGATGGTGCTTTGTCATTGAGGACAGAAACGGTGTCCTCGACCAATCACATAAAATAAAGTAAAATAAAAAAAACCCAATCTTCCATTTATGCTGGTTGCAGAGGGAGAAAACTGAAACGCAGAGAGAGAGAGGGCAGATTCCTAACCTGGCAGGAGAGAGACGAGGCCTGGATCATGGACGATCGTTTTTCGCAGTCTCGCGGGAGAGAGGCTGTGTAAGGGAGGTGTCGCTACAGAGAGATCACTGCTGGGGAGAGATCGTTGCGTCGTCACTGGAGAGAGATCATCCCTTTGCAAAGAGATCATCGACGAAGAAAATGGGTTTCAGAAATGGAGAGAGAGAGAGAGAGGAGAGTCGGCGAAGGAAATGGGGGCGATTTGTCGCTGGAGAGAGATCATCGCGTCGTCACCAGAGAGATATTGTCGTCGTAGAAGAAAATGGGTTCCAGGGCATGCAAAATGGAGAGAGAGGAGAGCCAGCAAAGGGGTCTGCTTTTTCGAAGAAGGGATTTGGGATTTGATTTTCGCCTAGGATGTAGAGCGGGGAAACCAAATAACTTGGGCGGGCTCCATGCTTGAGAACTTGTTTCTCTCAACACAACGTCATTGGCACACGTGATGAGCGGACACTCTCCTCAGCGTTAGCTGAGGAGAGGAGCTCCCATATATATATATACATCATAAGCTGGATCGTGCCAAGATGAGAATGTCGTGGCCCGCTCCCGTTCCTTTTTTCACATTTCCACCTTTCACAAATTCTAAACCTATTGTCATCGCTGCAACTCTCCCTCTCTCCTCTCTCTCCCGGCCGCCATCTCCTTTTGTCGTAACGCTCCTCTCTCGTCTCTCTCTTAACTAGTGTCATCTCCTCTCGCGGTGACTCTCCTCTCTCTCTCTCTCTCTCTCTCCAGGGCGTCACCTCCTCTCGTTGTAACTCGCCTCTCTCCCTCCCATGCAGACCCCTCTCCCTCTCGCGCGATGGACATGGCCTCTACCTCTCTCGACTGCTCCGCCTTGCTGCATGTCCCCCTCTCCCTCTCTCATCTGCAAGCTTGGAAAAGGCACAAGTTCCACGCATTGGAGCCCACCTAAATTTCCCCATTTCCTCTGCATCGTGCTAGCCCAGAGAAGAAAAACTGTCTCCCCTCCTCTCTCCACTATGCCCATTTCTGTCATCTCACCTCTCCCTTTCTTAATCTGCCGCCAGCACCATCAGAGAGGATCAATCCAAGAACGGCCGCTGCTGAGTTTGACCCCAAAGCGCTCGAGTGAGGCGTGGAGGTGCGGAAAGTGATTTCCAAGTCTCCTCAAGCCAAGAAGGTGTGCTTTGTTTCTTATGCAACCTTTTGGGTCAGGTCTTGCCGTCTTGGTTTGGAATTCTCCACTTAAAAGTTTGATTTTTGGTTTTGGGTGTTTTGGCAGGTATTTGAATTGTTGAAGAAGTAGCTTTTTGGGTCAGGTCTTACTTTCTTGGTTGGGAATTCTACTTAAAAATCTGATTTTTGGTTTTGGGGTTTTGGGTGTTTTGGCAAGTATTTCAATTGTTGAAGAAGCAAGATGAAATGAAGCAGTTGGTATTGGCGGCGAAGAAATCTTAGTTTCAGGCATTTTAGGCTCTGCACAAAACTGTAGGTGACGTTCTCTTTTGATTTGTTTGGTTACATACCTTTAAGTAGGGTTGTAAACGGGTTGGTTCCGGTACGGGTCCAGGGTGGAACTGGAACAGGAACCGTTTTCTAAGAAGGGGAACCGGAACTAATAATATTAATGGGAATCAGAACTGGAACCGTTTGTGAGGCGGGTCTGGTTCCATTTTTGGGTCTAGACTAATACTTGTATTTTTCTTTTTAAAAAAATTATGCTTTTTCCACATTTCAATTGGATCACGTACCTACAAATTCTAATGTGACTTTTTGTCTATCAATAACATGCACTTTTAACCAAATACTCAGAAATCACATTCAAACCGGCAATAAGATGTAGAAAATCCTAATGTAGAAAAGTAGAAAAGTAAAAAGGGTTTCGTTCTCACATACTAAAGTTACCTTATGTTAGTGTATATTGGGTCGGGTCCCGGGTCCACGGGTCTGAGCCACTGTGGATCCGGAACAAGACCCGTTTAGGTACGTTTAGGTATCGGTTCCAAAAAAAGGATCCGGACCATTTTTTTATCGGGACCAAAATAAGGACCCAAACCCGGATCTTAACGGGTTGGTACCTTTGGGTAATCAGAGAATCAGGGACCCATTTACAACCCTACTTTAACTTTTAAGTCACCAGAGCAAGTTTAGTAGAATGTTGTATATGTAGAATTCCATTATATCAGCATTTATCATGTGATTCTCAAATGCGCAAGGTATGTTACGGACATGGTATAATACAGATCCATAATGCAATGATTAGAAGTATGTAAAGATCAATAAAAAATGAAAGAAAAAAATCCAATCCTCATTCTACTGATGATGATTAGATCCGGAACTCGTGCTTTACTTTACATGCATGTTCATTCTTAATTAATATTATTATTCTTCTTCTTCAGCTTTCTCTTAAGATATCAGAGTTGGTAATTGCCTCTAAACTCTTTTTTTTTCTTTTTATTATTTTTATTTTTCGTTTGCGGGCTTTGATGAAAAGGAGTCTTCATATTCAGAAGAGGAAAAACAGATTAGAGAGCCTTTGTTGTGATGGAATTGACCTCGGGAACACTTCTCATTGCTTTTTTTTAAATGATCTTATGTTCAAAGAAATGCAATTCGCACGATGTAATGGATTTCATGGAAATGTAATTCTAACGATGGAATGAATTCTAGTTTAAATGTGAATGGAGATTTTATGAAATGATGAAAATTTATTTTGTTTGAGATGTTAAGAATCTGGAATCAAACATTGTCTAATTTTTTAGAATGCATATTTTCTTTTCGTTGAGATGCCTTATTGTAGTGAAAGGTTTTTCTATGGAGATATGATATTTTGTGAATTTTGTAAAAGTTTATTTGATGATATGCCTTTAGTTGGATAGTTAGTCAAGTGCTAATCTGGGTAGTAATCTGAGTATTCTGTGAGGTATCTATCCAGGTTAGCACTTGACTCACTTACCTTCTTGCTTTTTAAGGAATGAGGCTGGAAAACGTGTACTGTGATTATTTAATGACGCCGGGAGGCCACATGATCACTGCAAACACCCACTCCTGTGCAGCTCCAAATTCTTGAGAGTATCTTTGAGCAAGGCAATGGGACCCCAAGCAAGCAAAGGATAAAAGAGAGAACCTCAGAACTGCCACAACATGGCCAAATTTCTGAAACAAATGTTTATAACTAGTTTCAGAATAGACGGGCCAGGTAAAAAAGGGAGCAGCTGCAACCCATATAGACAGAAAATGATTCTCCCAAGGAAAAAGAAAGCCAAGGCAGCGTTTACTGTTTGTGATCAGTTGTTGGTGAACCAATCAATTTGACCAATCTCTTTTCATTTCTTGTGTCAGGCCCTACGAAAATTGCAATTTGATTGATATGGATATGGTCTTCCAAATGAATGGAAACCTTATTTTGCTTCTTTGTAAATTCATGATATGGTCTTCTAAATGAATGGAATCCTTGTTTTGCTACACTGTAAATTCATGATGATGGGCATCTCCATTTCTCGCACAGGGCACAGAGCAATGCTTCTGTGGAAGCAGCCGAAGCTAATTCGTCAGTGCCATTTTAACACTAAATGGACACTATAGAAGAAACTCGAGATTCTCTCATTCATCCCAACCACAATACATTGGAAATAACCCATTGGTCTTGTTGATCCCAACCACAATATTTCTGCCATTGAAGCTAAAAATGAAAAAAAACAAAAATTCTTCAGCAAAGTATCAGTACCAATTTTAACAGTCGGGCATGAATGAACATCAACTAGATATTTCTAAAATAAAAAAAAAATAGTAGCAGCCATTAACAATAAAAAAAAATAGTAGCAGCCATTAACAGTAGGGCGAGATCTTGATTTTGTAGATAAACCACATCCTTCATATCCTATACAGTGATGCCCATCCAATCAATCCAAACCCTCTTGCTTGTACACATTCAACCTGTGAATTGGCTCTCATCCATAATCCTATTGGGGATTTAGGAAATCTTAACTGAAGGCATATCATCAAATAACTTGTTACAAAATTCATATTCCTATTGGTTTTTTGTGGAAGGAGTTGCAGGTAGCGATCAATTAGGGGGAGATGGGGACCGAGGGAGAAAGGATATGGCCAGAGATGGGAGCGTAGGGCAGATATTTTATGGATCTGGCCGGAGAGTGGGAGTGCAGACGAAAGAGGGAGAGTTGGAGACGAGAGGGCTAGACAATTGCAGACGAGAGAGGGAGAGTTGCAGATTTCCTGCATTTGGCCGTAGAGAGGGAGTGCACAGAGAGACGAGATAATGAGAGTTGCAGAGAGAAAAGTTCCTCAAAGCGACTGCACCGGCTTTCTTCTCAAAACTGCCCCTCTTTTGGATATGGGCGGAGATGGGAGCGCAGGGAGATAAGAGATGACGCCCGGGAGAGAGACACTAGAGGAGATGACACCAGTTGATAGAGAGAGACGAGAGAGGGAGAGCTTAGTAAGAGGAGATCGTGCCCGTTAGAGTGAGACGAGAGAGGGAAGGTTTGAGTTGCAGATCGATTAGGTTTAGATATAGCCAAAAAGAGGGATATGTGAAAAAAAGAGCAGGCCAAGCCGAAAATGTGAAAAAAAAGAGTGGATTTGGATGAACTAGACAGTTGGATTGAGGGTCAATTTTTCTTGTTTGATATAAAGTTGTGGACCACGATTAAAGTTGTTAGAGGTATTAGATTGACTTCAAATTTGATATGTAGGTTGGCCCCACTTGGTTCTTTTGGTCCCCATCCGTCCCATGACCAGTGGGGTCTCACATGATTAGAGATGAGGTATGGCTCTGATACCAATTTTTGGAAATAGGTGGGCCACTTGGATATGTTTCAAAATTTTTTGACCAACTTGATGCAGTGATCAACTATCCCAAAGGCCACAAACCCAATCCAGGATGCATATCCTCAATCTCAGCCATCATGATCAGTAAATAAACATATCAAAAAGATAGAAACAGCAACATACAAGCTACCATAGAAATCTACAACATACAAGGAAGTAGATTATACATTTGGAGCTCGGTTGTGCTCTAATGGAGAAGTTGCGTCTTTATTTGATGATGAAACTCTTTTACTAATCAAATAGGAATCTCCAAGACCTCTTGATCTTCCACGCTATGACCCGTATCGGATTCTCTTTTTCTCAAGAAGATGGTGGGATCTTCAAGAGAAAGCAACTAGGAACTCAAAGGAGGAACTGGAAGAAGAACTAGAAGAGGGAGGGAAGAATTGTGTGCAACTCATGCACAAAAGAGGAGAGGACGTCCAACACTTGGACCTCAAACTCCCTTGGGCATGAATCCCTAGGCTGAAACTTGCAAGGGGCGGCCATTACTAATTCCTTCTCTTTTTATAGCAATTAAGCAACCTCTTCTTTACCAATTAAAATAGAAGTCTCACTTCAATTAAGAATTGGCAACTTACTATATCATAATTAGAAGTCTCACTTCAAATATGATTAGTAGCTTTCTAATTCCTTTTTAATTAAAATAGAAGTCTCACTTCTACTAAAATTAGTAACTTTCTATTACCACTATTAGAAGTCTCACTTCAAATAGAAATAGTAACTTTCCTTTTAGAGTTCAACTAGAATTAGTATCTTTCTAATAACTTGGGCTAGCGTGGGGACCACTAGGGATTCCTTAGAAAGCTGGCTCCAACTGGGACACGCGACCCCACATCTCATGTGTAATCCGGGCCCACAGTTAATTACAAATAACTTCACTATATAAATGCAACTGAACTCCAGTCTTAAGAATTTATTACATAGAAGATCCTAAATTTCCCTATTACCACAAGTAGGCCCTCCATCAATATTTATGGATCAATTGGACCTGTCTTCCAAACTTAGATCCACATCTTATTATCCTTGAGCCCCAATTAATTATAATGATCATATGTACCTTTCCAATAAACTCTTAATTGGAATGGGTGCGCACTTACCAATGATAAATCCATTAGTTGGCACAAGGGGATATTAAAGATAGATTCCATCTTGACCATTGAATGTTTCCACAGCTCTACTACCACGTACCCAAATCACCAAGGTGTTGACCTACAGTTGGCCTCACTCATTGGTGACTCAAAGCAAATGAATAGATAAAAACTTGAGTTCATTAATGTTTCAGGATTGAGAGCCTATTACTAGGGAATTATGAGAGCAGACCTTAAAGTAAAGACAGTGTTTATAAGGGGCTTCTCATGGTCCTTCAATACATCCAATGTACCAGTACTATGATTCATAATCTTTCATTCTGATGATCGAGACAAATCATACTATCTCATAGTAACCAAAGTACTGTAACCTTATCAGATGAGATGTCCAGTCTCATCACTGGTTGTGAATATTTTCAAGTATAAGATTTGCTACACATGTCTCTCTATATGTGGATCTCATCTGTACACATGTGTTATATCTAATATACTAGTGAACTCCGGTTCATCTCATGAACCATCGTGTCATTTGTATTGGTTATGTGCGAGTAAATAATAAAACACCATTCATTTCATGAAAGGTAAGCATGAATATAGTGACAAATAAAGAAATTAATCAATTTATTATATCACTTACTGGATTGAGTCCATATAAACTAACAGTTAGCACTTGACTAACTTACCTTCTTGATTTTTAAGGAATGAGGCTGGAAAACGTGTACCGTGATTATTTAATGACCCCGCGAGGCCACATGATCACTGCTAGGCAGCGGTGGACACCCACTCTTGTGCAGCTCCAAATTCTTGATAGTATCTTTGAGCAAGGCAATGGGACCCCAAGCAAGCAAAGGATAAAAGAAAGAACCTCAGAATTGTCACAACATGGCCAAATTTCTGAAACAAATGTTTATAACTAGTTTCAGAATAGATGGGCCAGGTAAAAAAGGGAGCAGTTGCAACCCATATCAAATAACACGGAATCTGAAGTCGAGACAAAAAAATGATTCTCCCAAGGAAAAAGAAAGCCAAGGCAGCTTTTACTGTTTGTGATCAATTCTTGGTGAACCGATCAATTTGAACAATCTCTTTATATTTCTTGTGTCAGACCCTACGAAAATTACAATTTGATTGATATGGACATGGTCTTCCAAATGAATGGAAACCTTATTTTACTTCTTTGTAAATTTATGATATGGTCTTCTAAATGAATGGAATCCTTGTTTTGCTACACTGTAAATTCATGATGATGGGCATCTCCATTTCTCGCATAGGGCACAGAGCAATGCTTCTGTCGAAGCAGCTGAAGCTAATTCGTCAGTACCATTTTAACACTAAATGGACACTATTAGAGGTGTACAAAATTACCCGTAACCCGACCCGACCTGGTGACCTAACCCGTGGGTCAATGGGTGGGTCATGTTAGCCGATTTCCGGTGCTCGACCCGACCCGACCCGACCCGACCTGTGACCGTCAGTACAGGGTCACGGGTCTAACGGGTCGGGTCACCAGGTGACCCGTGAACCTGGTAGTAAAAAAATAAAATAAATGTAATTACTATTTAATACTTAAAAGTAACTCAAAAATAAAAACCCTAAAGGCGTGTATTCATGTATTATGAAGTCATTAATGCAAATAGTTCAAACCATCCTAATAACCTTAATGAAGCAAACAACTTTGCTGAGAAAGAAATTGGGGAAGAAATTTCCACCCAAGAAGAAATTACACAGTGAAAGAAATAAGTCTTTCCATGTGATTATTAGGTTTTATAAGTAAAATTTCAATTCTTCCTCCATGTGGCCTTTACTAATGTCTAATGCTGCTAAGTGCATGATGGGCTTAAATGGCTACAAAATAACAAAAGAAAGGCTTTATCCATGATTGCCCAATTGGATGAAGCCCAGGGAAGGTCTGTTGGAACTAGCTGCCCATGGTCAGCCTGCCCATTGGGTACAAGTAAATCTACTTTTTACTATTTCAAGATCTACATTCCTTAGTTTACCAAATTTTCAAGAAGATAAACAATGTTAGTTTAAAAAGTTCTAAAATGATTTTCCTGAGGGCCAGCCATGGCCCATGGTGCATGGAATCCATTTTGAACAAATGTCCCCATTTCCTGACCATTAGCATTAATCTTGACCAATCGTGGACTAATGAAACCCCTAAATAATCTTCTTTACAGCAGCATCATCACATCAATAACCTGTTGGCCCTACTTTATATCATTTACCGCCATTGTGGTATTTAAATTCAGAGGTCTAATCTCTTAGAAGTAAACATTTTTAATAAAATCACATTTTTTTTACTATTTCTTTTTTACGCGAACTCGACCCTTGACCAGTCTGACCCGTGACCCGACTGACACGTGACCCAAACAAGTCGGGTTTGGGTGGGTTCTCACCCACATAAAATGTAGTCGGGTCGGGTCCAGTTTGACCCGAAACCCACGGGCTCGACCCGTTGTACACCTCTAGACACTATAGAAGAAACTCGAGATTCTCTCATTCATCCCAACCACAATACATTGGAAATAACCCATTGGTCTTGTTGATCCCAACCATAATATTTCTGCCATTGAAGCTAAAAATGAAAAAATAATCCTTTAGCAAGCAGATTCAATGAGTATCAGTCCTAATTTTAACAGTTGGGCATGAATGAACATCAACTAGATATTTCTAGAATAAAAAAAAAAACAGTAGCAGCCATTAACAGTTGGGCGAGATCTTGATTTTGTAGATAAACCACATCCTTCATATCCTATACAGTGATGCCCATCCAATCAATCCAAACCCTCGTGCTTGTACACATTCAACCTGTGAATTGGCTCTCATCCATAATCCTATTGGGGATTTAGGAAATCTTAACTGAAGGCATATCATCAAATAACTTGTTACAAAATTCATATTCCTATTGGTTTTTTGTGGAAGGAGTTGCAGGTAGCGATCAATTTGGGGGAGATGGGGACCGAGGGAGAAAGGATATGGCCAGAGATGGGAGCGTAGGGCAGATATTTTATGGATCTGGCCGGAGAGTGGGAGTGCAGACGAAAGAGGGAGAGTTGGAGACGAGAGGGCTAGACAATTACAGATGAGAGAGGGAGAGTTGCAGATTTCCGGCATTTGGCCGTAGAGAGGGAGTGCACAGAGAGACGAGATAATGAGAGTTGCAGAGAGAAAAGTTCCTCAAAGCGACTGCACCGACTTTCTTCTCAAAACTACCCCTTTTCTGGATTTAGGCGGAGATGGGAGCGCAGGGAGATAAGAGATGACGCCCGGGAGAGAGAGACGAGAGGAGATGACACCAGTTGATGGAGAGAGACGAGAGGAGAGCTCAGCAAGAGGAGATCGCGCCCGTTAGAGTGAGACGAGAGGGGGAAGGATTGAGTTGCAGATCGATTAGGTTTAGATATAGCCGAAAAGAGGGATATGTGAAAAAAAGAGCGGGCCAAGCCGAAAATGTGAAAAAAAAGAGCCGGCCAAGGTCCATTCTCATCCTGGGCGGCACACGTGCAGATCGCACGATTCAGCTTATGCTCCCCTAACCTGCAGCTTAGGGGAGCCTTTATATATATACATATACATATATATATAGGGGCCAGCTCTCCTAAGCTGAAGCTTAAGATAAGCTAAGCTGAAGTAAGCTCAATTACGTAGTGGGGCCCACTTAGGGACCTACATGGGGATGGGGGATGGGGAGATTTCAAGGACTCCTTGGGACCCTCCTTCCTATAAAAAATCAGTCACAATCGTGGTTTCTATCATCTCCATCTGGGCACCAAAAGTTTAATGGTCAACGGTCTATTCAGATTGGTACATAGTCGATCCAATAGTCTAGTAAATTCGGATTTGACCAAAAGTTGGTGGGCTTGTGCAATTTACGGGGGTCGTGTGTTTGGTCCATTTGGATGGATCAAGGATGGGCCCCAGAAGCGTTAGCTTACGGAATCATATCATAAGCTTAAGCTTAGGAGAGCCTTGCTCTATATATATATGTGTATACATGTGTATATATGTATGCACACATACATATACACATATGTACACGTACATATATATATACCAAATTGATCACACATTCACAACCCTCCTATAGGCATCAAATCCCATGAATTTGCATGGATTCGGATGAACTAGACCATTGGATTGAGGGTCAATTTTTCTTGTTTGATATAAAGTTGTTAAAGTTGTGGACCACAGATGAAGAGGTTAGAGGTATTAGATTGACTTGAAATTTGATATGTAGGTTGGCCCCACTTGGATCTTTTGGTCCCCATCCGTCCCATGACCAGTGGGGTCTCACAGTGGGGCCCCACTAGGCGCTCCACACCTATGCTTGTAAGGACCGTCCTTACAGGACCGGTTCCCATATATATAGGAGGGCAGCTCTCCTAAGCTAAAGCTAGGATAAGGTAAGCTCATCTGTGTGGTGAGGCCCACATGGGGATGGGAGGATCTCAAGGACTTCCGCGACCCTCTTCTTAGTAAAGAAATCAACCTTAACCTTGGTTTCTATCATCTCCATTTGGGCCTCGAGATTTTAATGGTTAACAGTCCATTCGAATTGGTACACAGTTGATCCAACAGTCCAGTAAATTCAGATCTGACCGAAAGTTGGTGGACACTTGCAATTCAGGGGTGCCGTGTGTTTTGTCCATTTGGATGGACAAAGGGTGGGCCCCACAAGCGTGAACTTACGAAATTTTATCTTAAGCTTTACCTTAGCTCAAGCTGAGCATACAGTTCGCTCAGCTACGTGCGTGCGACCCTTTTCAACTTAAAGCCCGCCCATTCTTGAAATATACAACAAATAGGGGCTCACTTTTTTCATTTCCCCATCTCAGAGAAACGAAACCCTATCTCATTGAGGCAAAACCAGGAGCTTGCGCCTCGATCGCAATCTCCGATCTGCAAACCTTGACACCCTTTTCCCCAGCTATGCTTGTCTCGTCTTCCTCACCATTGCTTATCCTCAGTTGTGCTCGGATCGTCTTCCTCAGCTTCGCTTATCCTCAATTGTGCTCGTCTCGTCTTCTTCAACATCATCAAAAAGGTGTGTGACCCGCTCACATTTAGGCCCCACCCCTTCTGGACCCTCACTTTTATTTTAACCGTATTAATTATAGTATCATATATCTAATTGTGCAAATTAGTAGGGATTACTAAGGGTAGTATAGTATTTTCCTAGTATTTTAGCCTATTTTCTAAGAATCATCCCCTTTTTGTATTTTCTAAAATATATAGGGTGTTCATTAAAATTAATTGAGTTTGTTGGTTAGTTAGAGGCCCTTACTAATAATTAAAAGTACCCTTACAAATAATTAGAAGTAGTAGGAGGGGTTTCCACATGAGAATATTCTAATCCAATCTAAAATGACCCAAAAGCCCATGTACTTATATCAATTTTCAACTAACTAATGAAGGGCACTTTGAAACTTTCCTTTCCAACACAACCTATATATGCAACTCTCCTTCATCCAATGAGCCTTCATCTCATTGCTCATTTCCCTCTCATTTCTCTCTCATTTTCCCTCCAATTCTCTCATTTCCCTCCAAGAATTCCCTTACTTTCTCTCTTTAAAAGAGCCTTCATCTCATAGCTCAATTTCCCAAGAATTCTCTCTTTCTCTCTCTAAATTCCTTTCCGTATTGCAATTCTCTTGTGGATCTGGGATTATGTGTTATAGATCTACTTAGATCTGAGTTTTTTGGCTGATTGAGTGATTTGAGTTAGGAGCTTGTTTTCTATAGTGGAGCTTGGTTTTCTTTACTTCTAGTAAGATTCATTGCATTTGGATTAGAAGTAAGTACAATATATTTATTTAGCATGGAATGGATGTCTCTTATCATTTGATTATGCAATCTCAATTCAATTGGATGTTTGATTGCATAGATCTGCCCTTTTGAGCTTATTTTCATGGATTTTGGTCATTGATGGATGAGATTTCTCATTTGGGATCAATGACCCAATTGGTGATGGTTTGATGATGATTGAAGTGCTTTTGATGGTTGTGTATGTTTCCATGATGAATGGACGAGCTTGGATGGGGTTTTGATGGAAAATTAATTGATTGGATGAAATCCTAGAAATCTAGCAAGTTACAGGTCGAGTGTGTTGACACCAAAAATGTCACTTTGCCTCTTCAACCTCAAGAAAGCTACGTGAAGCCGCAGCCTACCATAAATAGGCAATGTTACTTCCAAAAAATGGAATCTTGTCAGAATCAAACAAAAACTGCAAGATCCTTCAAGACAGCTAAGAGAGGAGTACACATGAAGTTTCTGGCCATTTCAAAATTATTTGGCCTAACTTCACTCCTCCAGCTGCTGAATATAAGATCCCGGTGGCGACAGCGTCGAAGACATCAAATCTTCGATCAGAGGCTGTGGATGGTCTCAAGATACCTCCAAAAGGCTCCACGTCAAGTTCCAAGTCAAACCGATAACGTTTGACCCTACATCAACCCTCAAACAACAGAATCAAGCCTCTCGGCGGCGAGAACCACTGAGGCCATCACTCATCAAACAGAGCACATGGGTGGCTTCAAAATGCTTACAAAGGGTACATGTCAAGTTTCAGGTCATTTCGACAACATTTGACCAGACTTTGACTCTCGGAGGCCAAATCAGGCCTCCCAGCGGCGAAGCTCCCTGGGACCATGGTTTTCAAATTGGATCTAATGGATAGTTTTAAAATGACTCTAATAGGCTCCCTCTCAAATCTCAGGTCAATCGGACATCGGTTGACCACACATCAAAGCGCGACATCTTTCTCGCAACAAAATCAAGTGTACTGGAGCACATGGCTTCAAAACTCAAACAAAAGCCTATGGTTGATCTTATTTATTGCTCAGGAGGGTTCACCGCAAATTTCAGGTCATTAAGACATCGTTTTGACCCAGTTTCGGCTTCTGACAGCAAATCGGCAGCACTGCGCGACAAAGTCTTCGGCTTTCCCGAAAAATTGGAAACTTTGCACTCCAAATTGCAAGGACTCTCGTCAAGTTTTCCATAGGGAAATCAGGCCAATAAATGTAAAAAAATGTCCGAAAAAATGCCGAAGAAAAAAGAATAAAAAAAGATGGAACGAAACGGTAAAAAATCGGCGACCAAAAGGGTCCCAACCCCATGGTTGCCGGCGACCCTGGAAATCTGGGTCGCTGGATTTCCGCAGAAAGGGCATTTTTCGACTCCTTTTCGTGTTTTGAGATTTCCGGCCCCTGTGGTTTTCTAAAATCTTGACTTTTGAGGCACCAAATCCGTCGATCTTCGTCAACATCACGGACCTATCTTCGAAGGTATCAAATCATCATTGATCGCTTCAACATCGCCGACCGGTAAACCAAGAAAGTGCACTTTCTGTCTGATCGATCAACAAATCGACAAGACAGGTGGCATCGGCCCGCTAATGGCAATCAATGTCTGAAGTTGCATTGTCATCCGATGTCGATCAACATGAAGATCCATCGATGATCATCGCCAGAAGAATTCCAAATGACACGACACGGCCCGCGACTCTTCGAGCGACTTGGCGACCACTTAATGCTATTAATTGACCCGTTTATGGAAACTTAATGCGGTCATTAACTCGTTATCTCGGACGGCCCAATTAGAAGCAAGCAAACAGGAGTTAGAAGTCAAAGGTTTCATGGCATTTAAACCACGAAACTCCTCCCATCATGGAGATTAAAGGCGATTAAATGCACTTAATTCTCTTTCGGCGAATCAGAAGCCAAAGAAAAGGAGTTACGAAATAAATCAATTAAAACTTATAACTCCTCCCATCATGCGGCTTTAATGCATTTAAGGCTCATAAACTCTCCTAAATGGCTACCAAATGCCTATAAATAGGAGAGCATTCCAAGAAGAGCAGGTCCAGAGATCCAAACACGGAAAAGGGTCTAGAAAATTCCATCAGTCATCCAGAAAAACAGAGAAAACTCTGTTGAAGTTCTGCACCGACCATCGCTATAAGGTGACAAAAATCTTTTGTGGGGCACCGCCCCCCAAGGTCCTTGTCTTCTCCTTCTGCTTCCAATGGCGTAGACGTGACTTTTCAACCTGTGTACTTAGCTTTTTATTGGACATAGGACCTCCTCTTGGTCTTTGTCCTTTAAAAATCTGAGGTTATAGCCGAGCCAAGCAAATCAAGAGCATCCTCTGTTCTCATCTACATGGATGATGGCGAAGTCCATATATGGCTTGCGACCGTCAATCTGAACGAGTCCCCCCACAATCTCCTGAGAAGTTAGATCCTTATTTTCTTGCTTTTCATTGTAGTTTGTATTTTTCTAAAGAGACAAAAAATCACAACTCTTATCTTTCACTATTGATAAGAATTGTAAATCGGCAATAAATGCCAAAAATTGGCTATAAATTCCAAAAATCACCTTTTACGGCAAACATCACCTTCAACGGCAAAACAAAAGAAATTGCCTCTTATGGCATGTCCAAACCATGTCTCTTTTCTTAAATATATGTGCAATGAAAACTCAAAAGAAGTTGATTTCCTTTTATACTTGTGAAGGTCGATCACCGGATCACCATTTGCACTTCCAAGTAGAATAGAAAATCTAGCACACCCACCCATACAAAAAAAATGTTGATGCTCGCTTTGCCCTCCCAAGCGCGAAAGGGTCGTACCACACAGACTCTCACGTCCGCTGACCTCAGTAAGCGCCGAGCAGCAAGAGCGCGATCCATCAAGCTGGCACACCCGGTGGGACCCGTTCATTTGAGAACATGATGCTTAGAAATGGAATATTTGCATATCATATCTTTTGCTCTATGCTTATGCTTCCATTTCTTGATTCCTTGGCTCCTTTCTAATTGGTGGCCTATGTTGGATTTCGCATCTAAAAAAATGAGAAGGGATTTTTTGGAAATTTCTAATTCTATCTTTGAATTTATTTCCATTATTTCTCTTTTCTAAAAAAAATCAGATTTCTCTTTTTTGGATTCCAAATTGAGAAACTTTGATACTTTCCATTTCGTTCATGCGTTTCCATAAATGTTGAGCCGGTTCAAATCATGGAATGGGCCATCGTTTCTCTTCGATGAGTTCATTAGAGATCTTAAAAAAAAATAAAACAAAAAAAAATCAGATTTCTCAGTTTGGATTCAAAATTGAGAAACTTTGATCCTTTCCATTTCGTTCATGCGCTTGCAGAAATGTTGAGCCGGTTTAAATCGTGGAATGGGCTAGTGTTTCTCTTCAATGAGTTCATTAGAGATCTTAAAAAAAATCAGATTTCTCAATTTGGATTCAAAATTGAGAAACTTTGATCCTTTCCATTTCGTTCATGCGCTTGTAGAAATGTTGAGCCGGTTCGAATTATGGAATGGGCCATCGTTTCTCTTCGATGAGTTCATTAGGGATCTTAAAAAAAAAATCAGATTTCTCATTTTGGATTCAAAATTGAGAAACTTTGACCTTTCCATTTCGTTCATGCACTTGCAGAAATGTTAAGCCAGTTCGAATTGTGGATTGGGCCATTGTTTCTCTTCGATGAGGTCATTAGGGATCTTTCAAAAAAAAAACCAAAAAAAAATCAGATTTCTCATTTTTGGATTCAAAATTGAGAAACTTTGATCCTTTCTGTTTCGTCCATGTGCATGCAAAAATGTTGAGCCGGTTCGAATTGTGGAATGGGCCATTGTTTCTCTTCGATGAGTTCATTAAGGGTCTTAAAAAAAAAATCAGATTTCTCAGTTTGGATTCAAAATTGAGAAACTTTGATCCTTTCCATTTCGTTCATGCGCTTGCAGAAATGTTGAGCTGGTTCGAATCGTGGAATGGGCCATCATTTCTCTTCGATGAGTTCATTAGGGATCTTCAAAAAGAAAAAGAGGTGAAGAACATTAAAGTTGCACCAATTGCATTCTTTGACCACGATTAATTCAAGAAAAGCCTTGTCCAGAGTGTGGAGACAGGTTGACTGTTCTAGGCAAGGGTCATCCAAACGGGTTCATTAAGTAATCCTACCCTTATCTGAGGGTAATTCTATCAATTGAGGTTTCATAAAACCGGATTAGGAGGCTTATGTGTACTCTTCTGTCTTTAGATCTTCTTTCAAACAAAAAATCTTCAAAAAAAAAAAAAAACTTCCGTCATCTTCGAGTTCAGATTTGAGAAATTTTGGACTCTTCCCTTCTGGGCACTGGTGCTCGCAGAAATGTTGAGCCTATATTCAGATTGGAATACCATTTGCTCTCTTAGACGAATCCGATCTTGACCTTTAAAAAAAAAATTCTCCTCACTTTTGGATCCAGATTCGAGAAATTCTGGTTCCTTCCCTCTGGGTACCGGTGCTCGTAGAAATGTTGAGATTGTATTCGGATTGGAATACCATTTGCTCTCTTTGAAGAATCCAATCTTGACCTTTCAAAAAGAGAATCCCATCTCATGTCCATCACATGGATGTGATTTCCAACATTTGTGCCTAGCAATACTGGTACGCCCTTTCAGGGTCTACTGTATTCGCGACCAGCACATTTGTAACTCCAATCTTATATTCGTCTTACCTCGAGTAAGCACTGCTTCTCGATAAGTCGAATTTAGGTTTACAATTGCTTCAAGCAGTCACTGGAATGCTCATTCTGAGCTCACCATACTTGCGATCAGAACAATTGTACCATTTATGGCCTTTTGCCTTCTTCATGTCGCTTGGGTCGGACCATGTCCCTCGAGCGATTTGAAAAGAAAAAACCATAGTTTTTCCCATTTATGATCATTGTGTTCTTGTGATTACTAATGGATGTGGTCTTGTTTCAAAAATTTTTCGAAACTAACAATGGCAGCTTCTCTAATCATTACTTTCGACGAAAACAAGCACCAACTGTCAGACCCCAACCCAGGTTTGGAATATTTAATTATATTTTAACCATGATTAGTTGTTAAGTAGGGTTAGTGGACGATTAACTTATTTTCTTAAGCTAGATTAGAATGTTTGAATAGCTTTTGGGACTTTCGAGAGTCGTTGACTTAGGCTTGACGCGGGCCGAGGCGCCCGTGTGTTGTATGTGAACTTGGAGTTTTAACTTTGATTTTTTTTAAATCCCAATTTTTATGTATTTTGACTCATTTCATTTAGATTATCAACTTTCATGTTTTGGCCGATTGGATTTAATGATCAGAAATCGCGTTTTTCGAGAAAAAGGGCAAAACTGACCTTTCACACAAAATCTGTACCCAAATTTAAAAAATTGACAAAATTATACTTTTTGGAAAGTAGAAATTTCGTTGATTGTTTTTGTCTTTTTTGTCGTTTCCATTCGGGGCCCGCAAATGCCATTTTTAGCCTTGTGAAGATTGGGACCCACAAACCCATCTTATAAGAGGGTGAGCTCTCTTCTTCCCTTCATTCTTCTTTTCCTGCACGTTTTGGAGCCAAGGGTTTTTCCCTCTTCCAGCAACTTTCTCTCTCCTCTGGAACACCTATCTCTTGGAGATTTCATGGAGGATTGTTCTCCTAGGTTTCTTCCTCATCATTTAAGCTTTCCAAAGATGTGTTTTTCTAAGGATTTGAGCTAGGGCAAGATTCTCTTTCAAGCTTCTCTTCATTGTTTGAGTTTTTCAAGGTTAACAATGTCTTTCCAAACTTGAAATCTTGGTTTTCCTCTTCATTTAGAGTGTTTTCATCACACATGCAAGAGTTTTCCCTTGAAATTTACAAACGTTGATTTTTAGGGTTCTTCTTGGGGAAATTTTGGGGGTTTTGTAGATTGGGAGCTTGAGGCCCTAGAGGATTGTTTGAAGAGTGTCTTAGCTCTCATCTTGGCTTGAGGCAAGTGAATATCTCAATTTATGTTATAAGCATGATTTCTTGGAATGCTTATTATGTGTCTCTCTTCTCTTTATGATTTATGGATTTGCCTTTGAAAGATTGGGTACTAGTTAATGTTTAAAATTTTCTTTTGAGTTTTGTTAGTAACAATAAGGAACTTTGGTTCTTAGATCTTCATTATCTTGTTTCAGCTCTTCTTTATGTCAAAGTCTTGTTGTTCAAAGAATGGATGAAATCTTTGATTTAAAAGTATTGTGTTTGGTTAATTGGAATGATTATGGATGGTGATTTGATGAGTTGAGGAGGTCAAGAAAGGGCCCAAATAATCTTGAAAATGTGTATGAAAGAAAGGGAAAGAAAAGAAATGGAAAAGAGTTACAAAAAGGGAAAAAACACCCAGCTGAGCCGGACTGGACAGAGCCCAGGTTCTGCCTAGCCCTCGCTCGAGCGACCCACTGGGCCGCTCGAGCGACCCAGGTTCTGTCTGGGCTTCGCTCGAGCGGACCTTGGGTCGCTCGAGCGAGCCCAGCCCAGACTGGGGACTTGTGCAGGGCCTGGTTTTGGGTCCATTTCAAAATCTGTTTTTGGGCCATTTGAGGACTGTTTTGGGCCAAGTACAAGATCTGATTTTTGGGCCATTTCAAGGACTATTCTGGGCCAAGTTGGTGGACTGTTTTGAGCTTGGGTTAAGGCCAGTTGTGGGCCTGATTCAAAAAGGTTTAAACCAGTTTTAATGGGGACTCATTGGATTATTTTTCAGGTTCACTTCAAGCCCATATTCAAGTCCAATTCAGCCCAATCCCATTTCTATAATTGAAGCCCATTCAGCCCTTTTACAATCCTAGAACTATTATGTAAATTGGTTTGAACTACGAACAAACCCTTTGGGGAAGCCTTCAAGTCTCAATGTATACCTCATCCCTTGTAATTGTCAAGGATCTTCTGTGGCACCAAATTACTTTCTATTAATGACAATAAAGGGGGTTAAATGTGCATCAAGATGACCCGCATCAGACGGTCGAATCATCATACATTCATTCCACGTAAAAAGGTTTTGTTCGGATTTATTCATAAACCTATTTGAATGCTTTGGAGTGGTTTACCACATTTATGGACATTGATAAGACTACTCATCTATTTTGCTCGAATTCGTCAATATGTGAGATATGTATTTGTTTGGAGTAGTTTCTTATAGATTTTGGAAATATATTTTTATGAACTGATTTATATTACTTCGAGGTTTCAGACTTTTACTCTAATGGCACCACTAAGCTTAGATTACCTTGTCGGACTGATCATCCGGCTTGGAATCTTTAAATTATCTGCCAGCTGCAGCTTGGATTCTGTCTGTATCGACCATGGCAACGGTTTTATTTTCGGTCCCACGTGTAGTGGCTACGGTTTTGTTTGATAACGACTATGTTCGTTCCGGTCCCACGAGTAGTGGCTACGGTTTCTGGCTGCTCCCGTTACTTCGGTCACAGGAGAATTTAGCTATACGTGGGTTTGCCAATGTTTTATACGTTTAATGTTTTATCTTATGGTTCTTGTTTATTTCAACTTATTATAATTGTGGAATTCGTTATATTTAAGATGTTGATCTTGTATCTTGACATTTCTGTTATATATGATTTTAATTATAGCTCTCATGTATTCAATGTTTTACTCTTTCTATCATCCTATTATTTGTTATATTTGCTTGCTAGACTGCCGTGTCTGACCCTTTCTGCTTGGTGCCAGATGTTGAGCCCCTCGCCGTTGAGGCGCACTTCGAGGTGGAACCAATAGATCTTGTGGAACACGAGTGGCAGCCTGATGATGTCGCTTAGACGTCGGGTTGATTTCAGAGCTTCGATCACCTTTTTGGATAGATTATATTTTGGGATTTTGTTGTAGCCATTGTTGGCTTATTCTTTTGGGGAAAATTGTAATTATTGGCTAACTTGACTTTTGTATTAAACTTGAAACTAACTTTGGGGCCTATCTATAGAATGTTTCTCTTTTGATACTAATCTTGAGCGTTCTCATCATAAACCGATGTTATGGACTTTTATGTTTGCTACAATGCTTCCGCGTAATTTATTCGTATGAATGTGATTCTTATTAATCACTGTTGGATCGAATTTCAAGGATCCTTACCGCGGAAACCTGTGGGAGACTAGCGTGTGCGGGCGGAGTTTTCCGGCCCGTTGCGCCACGACCCCGGATTAAGGTCTTGTTTAACGAGTCCTCGGTCCAGGAGCGTGATACCAACTCATGCTTCAACAGAAGCAAAACACGCGCACTCACAAGCGCCCTGTCAGCTGCAGAAGCGTCACCTCTCTCGGCAACTCTCTGAACTCCGGGTCGACCTCGACTCCCCGGACTATCCTCTTTTTTGGGACGCTGGGACCATTCCACTTCCTGAAGAAGAAACTGTGCCTGCCAAAAAATAGAAAATTGCCTCTTAACGTGTCACTATTGTGACACCAAAGGCGAACGTCAAGAAGCTAGAAGCCCGCGGCACCCCCGCGAAGCCTCAACGCACAAACAACCAGGTCTATCCCAAGACTCGGTCCCCAAAACCTTCATCGAAACAAAGAAGTTCTCAAGCATCCACAAAGCCAACATACCCGGCCCCACTCAAGGAGAACCAGTTCTACCCTCTTGCTTACATGAAAGAGGAGAGACCCGTCTTCCACTTGACAACCAAGTTATCCCATCATGAGCCGGGTTGTTCCTACAAGCCCAAAATCAAATCATGCATCACAAGGCCTCTGCAAGCACCTGCCAAGCCCTACAATCCTTCAGTTCGACCCTTCATCTCTACAGGGGCTAAACTCGAGAAGTTCAAAGCTTCGCTGCAACAGGCAAAGGATCAGGTCCGGATCCTGTCCATGTCTTGTTACAAAGAAGACAGCTCGGCTGCTGCGCCCAAGGGAGTACATCCCTCATTGTCAAAGCCCAGCCAGAGCTGACCAAAGCTCAAAATGCTCGTCATGCACGCCACCGCGCGTCGTATCGACAAAAGAGATTAGAGAAGTAGAGGACCCAGCATCCTACACTTCAAGTCTCTCACAAATGGGTCGAAAAAGAAAGACCCGACCAAGTTGCTACTGTCCATATGGTTGGGAAAACTAGAAGACACCAAAAGTCAGCAACCAAAATCCATGTCCGACGTCTGGTGATTCGCAGCGTCTCCAGGATACGAAGACATTCAGAAGAATCTGTTGCTCCTTCAAGCCAAGGATGACAGAGTGATCCTTCCTCAAGCTCTTCATAAAAAAGAATAAGCCTCAGCTCAGTCACCAGGATAATTTCTTCGCTCGAATCCTGATGGATGAACGTCCTGGCTACAAATTCTGAGCCACCACCTCGTTATCCACCTTAAGATGATGCACTCACACGCATCCAGCAGTTGGAACAAGGCCAACAGAGGATTGAGACTCTGATGGAAAACCTTCTCCTCACCTTTCAGAGTCAGGCGAATAATGAACCTCCTCTGAATCTTCAAGATGATGAGGTAAATGGAGAAGACAATGAGTCACGCGCCCTTACCGAAAAGGATGTAGACAACATCCTCGCCAAAGCAAAAAAAGATGATATACTCAAGGAACATGGGATCAAGCCACCATATCCCTTATGGATGGACTAGGTCCCGTTTCCTATAAAATCCAAGCATCCTACTCTCTAAACATATACAGGGAAATGATCAGCCATACAACACGTCATCCACTTCAAAATCCTAGTGGGAGCTATTGCGAATCAAGTGCACTCAAGATCTGCCTCTTTGCAAGTACCCTAAAAGGTACAACCTTTGACTGGTAGTCCACTCTGCCGGAGGACTCCATTCAAAACTAGGCCATGCTAGAGACACGCTTCGTGATTCACTTCAAAGGTGAGGACCATCCCGCTACTATGGCTCAGCTCAGCAGCTTAAAATAGGGGGAGAATGAGTCAACATACGACTTCATTCACAAGTGGAAAGCAATGGCGTACAAATGCTCAGATGTACTGCCACAAGCGTCGCTAGTCGACATCTGTCGAAACAACATGAGAGCAAGGATCCGTTCCATGATCATCGACAATAAATCAAAAAACCTGGGAGAACTCCTAGAAGCTTCCTTGGAGGCTGAAACGATGATCAAAGACCTCAACAGTCATAAATCATCAAGGAAGGAACTAACTGCCATTGCAACCTCAAAACCAAAGAAAAAAGATGTCTCAATGTGCAAACCAAGTTAGCTCCTCATCCACTAAAGAAAGCTGAAGACAAAGCTGCAGGTAATAGACCTGAACTCTCTGATGCCTTCAAAGAACGAATAGAAAAGAAATACCCGTTTGATGAAGATGTTGATGAAATCTTCGGGGCTCTCGTGGAAAATGACAAACTCACCTTGCCTGAACCCAAAAGACCGGGAGATGTTGGCAAAACCAAAGATCCTCGATACTGTCCATACCACCAGATGATCTCGCATCCTCTCAATCAATGCTTCGTTGTAGGAGAGAAGATAAACGAGATGTGGGAGAACAAAGTCATTACCTTTGATAAAAACTATGGGTCTGCCTCAACATGGTGTCATGTGGACAAACATCAAAATCACCAATGAAGAAGATCACTACTTCCTTTAAGATGATAAAAAGAAGTCAAGCGTCCAAAGTGCTGGTTCCTTACTCGACACTAGAGGACAACCCATATGGGTACATCCCGATCTCCATGAAGATGAAAATTGGGAGGTTGTGAAAATAAAGCCGACAACTCAACAGCGAAGGCAGGCTAGGAAACATCTCCTCAAGCTCAAACGGCAATAAAAGATCCAGCCAAAACAACAAGTTCATGAAAAGGCAGAGACCTCCTCTACCACTTCACCGGAGGCAACAGAAGAGTCCCTTCCAAAGACTTCAAAAGTGGTAAGAAAGTTCACTCTCAGTGATTTCATGCCACTTTAATTAAAAAAAGAAGTCACGCAGGGGGCATCATACTCTTGCAATTCGGTAGTTAGATTCTCGATGGATGGATATGAGTCCAGTGACACCGACAAGTGGGAGGAATCCCTTGAGACAGGAGAATACCTCTCCGATGAAGAATGGGTTCCTGAAACTCACTTTATGCCAGTAATCTGGTATAACCCCTTACAGCACAAGGATCCTGGTCTGATGATGAAAAAGACCAAGAGGCTGTCCTAGAAAATGCTGTCGATCCAGCACCCGCCATTGCTCCAGTGGAACCTAACCATGTTGAACCACAAAGAACAGACGAAGAAGAAGATTTGGCTCCCATGCCTGATCTTGAAGAATATGCGAGGATCCTGCAGCGTCGTGCCCTAGAACAAGAGCAAGATCGCGTCAACGAGCTTTGTCGCGATCAAAATCCAGAATCGGAAGTCCTTGAAGACCACCAGGTACCTCCTCCCTTAACTCCTGAAAATGGGAAAAACCACTGGATCGATGATCCTCTTACATCCGAGGATAAGTTTGACTCCCATCAGTCCATTCTGGTAGCATCTCCTGTTAGAGCTGCCTGCAATGTGATAATTCGGGATTATAGCTCTTCTGAAACCTTGGCTGGTGAGATCACTTACTCTCTGACCACGTTAGGCACCATATCTTCTAGAGCACCTTGTCTCACGTGACTTTTACTGAGATAACACCCTCTCGGCTTCTTCTCCTGAGACTGTGACTTCAGAACTCACACTCTTCCGGACTAATCATCATGAAGAAACCCTAGCTATTATGCTTGGGACGATGAATTAGTTAACAAAGAAGAAAAGTTGCTAGATGCTGTTCAGGACTTGTTCCCGAAAAATGCTCCATGCAACACAATCATTGAGGATGGCAACTCTGCTGCAGACACATCCCCATTGAATGAGAAACGACAGCCTCTTGATCCTGAAGACGATCTTCCAAATGATGAACCTTCTTAAGAAGCTTTCGAAGTTGGTAGAGGCACCTGCTCTGGCCGGGACTACCACAAAAATTACAACCAATCTTCTTTTACTTATGTAAATCCTTCGGGAAAAGATGTTGTAAACGCCCCTAGTGGCAACAATGATGAACATGCAGGCCCCAAGGAGGCTTCCAAGTATGACTTGATCGAACACTTCAAACACATACCTGCATGACTGCACATCCTAGATTTGTTACGAATGTCTCTGTGCACTCGTGATAACCTCATTTCAGAATTACAAAAGCTGAATGAGGATGTCGACAAACATGCCCTTTGAGGAAGTTTCTGAGCTGAGAAGAAAACCGAGGAATCATGCATTGAACGTCTCTTGGTTTAAAAAGTAGCCAGTGCAACCATTGCCTTCACTAAGGAAGACCTCCTACTTAGCGAAACAGGGCACAACCGACCTTGGTACTTCACAGGATACATCAAGGAAATGCCTTTGCACAAATTTCAGATCGACCCAGGTCCTGCACTCAACCTCATCTCCACTTCGGCTCTTGAAGAGTTGGGCATCCCACCCAGCAAGCTGAGCCACACATCTGTATCTAACTTTGGATACGATGGGAGCACTCAAAGGCTTATCGGCAAAATCAGGTTTAAGTTGTAAATCGGTGATCTTATCTTTGAGGTCACCGTGTATGTAATAAAAACCCCTTCATGTTATAACATCCTTCTCGAACGCCCCTGGATACACGAGAATGGTGTTGTCCCTTCAACTCTACATCAATGCATCAAGTTTGTTGGCGACGACGGCATGATACATTGAGTGTTTGCGGATAGAAAACCCTTCAAAGGTAAAGAAGTCCACTTTGCAGACTTACATATGTATGAGGGTGAAAAAGAAGAATAGGAGAAAGAAATAGCATCCTTTGTCGAGAATCTCCAGAAAGATAAAGGCAAGGCTCCTCAACGATCACCGGAAGAAACCAAACCCTCCGGCAAATCCGAAGAGAGTAGTCAATCTCCCTTCTTCATCTCCCTTAAACATTCAAAGCCTTTGGTCATCACAACTAAAGTGAAGAAGGCAAAGCAAAAGTCTAGGGGCAAATTTGTTGTCTCTTTCGTGTCTATCATGCAAGACACAGATTCAAATTTAGAGCCAAAAGATGATGCATCGTCAAGCCATGCTGACACTCAGCAAGTTCGGCCTGCTCTACCTCGAATGGAGACACCCGCTGGCATAGAAGATCCTACGTCTACTTCCTTCATTGTTCCGGCAACTTCAACAAAGGAAAGGCCGATCTTCTTCCATCGATCGGATGCTTCTTCATCAAACTCCATGCTTGAACCTTTCCAAAACGAATGTATGCCTCAGCTATCCCTATATAGTCATGTGGCATAAGCTATTATGAAGAAAATGGGCTATGATGCTCAAAACCCAGTCAGTTTAGGAGAAGGCCATGATATTCTCACGCCATTGGGGCCTGCCTTAACCAAAAGCCAGCTGGAAGATTGGAGACTCTACGTTCATGTAGAAAAGTCTTCACATGTGTTAGGGTATGATCTCGACACTCCTTTGAGATAGTTGACACAATTGCTTAAAAGTCAATTTCCTGGCCAAGCCTCAACATCTCATATCCATGAAGACATCGATCTCATTGGATATCTCTTTGAATAGTCACCTGACAAAGATCTAGGAAGCTCATCTAATTGGTATGATTTCTATGATGATGAAGAGGAATTGTCCGATAACACAGACATGTGGTATTCTGACCTAGAAAAACCTTCGTCTCCAAAAGAAGTACCTTACTTCGATTCAGTTTCAACAGGCGATTGGGACCATCTCATAGCAAGCCTTGAGATGATCACCGACCAAGAAGACCCATGGAAAAGAACAAAGCCTTGGTCTGAAAATGCCGTTGAAGCCCCAGAAGGTTTCGTTGAGTTGGAAGCCTCCGAAAATATTGTGGAGGAACCACCTTCGAATCTTCCAACAGAAGATCCTGTTCAAAAGATAGACTTGGGAACACCAGATAACCCACGTCCTGTATTCATAAGCAAGAATATGAAGGATGATGAGTTACTCGAGTATATCGCTTTTCTTCATTAGTTCATTCATTGCTTTGCATTGTCTTACTTATGATGAAATGCCTGGCTTAGACCCCAAAGTAGCAGTCCACAAGCTCAATCTTTAAGAAGACATCAAGCCTGTCAAACAAGGCCAAAGAAGATTCCGTCAAGATGTGATGGATAAAATTGAACAAGAAGTTCAAAAACTAAAAAGCGTTGGCTTCATCCGAGAGGAATAGCATCCTATATGGTTGGCCAACATTGTCTCCGTGACAAGGAAAAGTGGGTAGATCAGGGTCTATATTGATTATAGAGACTTAAATGGCGCTTGCCCCAAAGATGAATTCCCGCTTCCCATACTGGAGCTAATGATTGACAATACCTGCGGATTCGAGCGAATGACATTCATGGATGGCTTATCTGGCTACAATCAGATAAAGATGCATCCCGAAGATGAAAAACAAACTTCATTTTGGACTCCATTTGGCGTGTATTGCTACACTATCATGCCATTTGGTCTGAAAAATGATGGTGCCACATATTAGAGGGCTATGATGAAAATATTCCAAGATATGTAGTACATGACGGTTGAATGTTACATTGATGACCTCGCTGTCAAAAGAAAAAGAAAAGAAGATCATCTCAAAGACTTTCGAGAAGTCTTCCTCCGGCTTCGTAAACACAAACTGCGGATGAATCCCCTGAAGTGCTCCTTCGGCGTCTCGTCAGATAAGTTCCTCGGATTCCTAGTTCGGAAAGCTGGAATAAAACTTGACCCCCATCGGAGTCAAGGCTATTCTAGAAATGCCCTCTCCAAGAACCTTGAGAGAACTAAAAGGGCTCTAAGGAAGAATGGTTTACATCAGACGGTTCATCTCCAATCTTTCGGGGAAGTGCCGTTCATTCTCTCTATTGATGAAGAAAGGTGTGAACTTTGTAAGACCCCGACCCCAATTTTTGGGTTTAGTATTCTTTTAATTATGGTTTTGCTTTTTGATTAAGATTGGTTGTGGGTTTGTCTTGTGTAAGGTCCCCGACCTTAATAGGGTGATTAATTTCTTAATATTGGCGATTAGCCTAATTAATTGTGATTTTAGCTAATTAAGTGGGTTTAGTGGCTAAGCGAGTTTCTTTTATCATTAGAAAGTGATTTGCGAAGTTTAGTTTGATTCCGAGTGCGATTAGTCTTAATAGGGGGTTAGGTTGTGATTAATAGGAAAATTGGGTATTTTCCGAAAAATTCCGTTTTCGCCGAATTTGGGTCCGTTGGAAAGATCTCGTCACGCTCGTCACTTTCCGTTCTTGACTCGTCACGATTCGACGCCTCAAAGTCCCTCAAATAATCAGATTTCTCTCATTTCACTCAAATGGGTATTTTGGACTTTTCCCCCTTCATCTCTTATTTTAAACTCAAACCCAGCTACCATTCGTTTCTTCCTCCTTCATCTCAAAATGCCTGCTGTGACTGAACTTCTTCTCCTCTTCATCTCTCTTCTTGCATGTGCTACCTAAAGGAGAGATTTCAAGAAACCAAGCTCACAAATCTCTTCATCTCTTCTTCCTCTACCTTTTGATCCAAGTTTGGTAAGTTTTCCTCAACTTTTTCTTCTCAAATTTCCTTCCTTGCTGCTGTAACCATGTTGTATGTTCATGGATTCCTCCTTTTCTTCTTCCTTGGTGTTCTTTGGGTGTAGGAGAAGGGTTATTGGAAGTGGTTTGGCTAGGGTGTGAGTGGAGAGCTCTCCTCCTCAACTTCTCTCTCTCTAATTTCCATTTCTTTGGTGAAGGCAAGTAGATTAGCCTTATATATGATCATGCATGTATATATCTTGGTTCTTGAAATGGTTTTAATCTCAATTGCTTAGATTTCCCTAAATGCCAAGCTTGTTTTGATTAATTTGGTTAAACATGTTAATTAGGAATTGTGCTAGGATTTGAATGTATATGGACTTGAAATGGGTGGTTGGAATGGATGAATAGGGAGCATGGTGGCTCAGTTTTGTGCAGGTTTCAACCTTTGACAAGGCTTGGAATTGGTGGAAGTTCGTTTGGAAGAAAGGGGTTCAAAAATCATGCAAAACAGGGGACTCCCGGGTCATTTCTGCCTCCGGGCGTCCGGACACTGGGATTCTGGCGTCCGGACACCAGCAGGCAGAAGCGCAGGCGAAAAATACTACTCCGGCGTCCGGACGCGGTCGGCGTCGACCGGGTCGACGCCGGGCCTGCAGAGCAAAATTAAAGGGTCATTTTCCGAAAGCCATAACTTTTGACCCGCTCGTCGGAATTTGGAGTTCTTTATACCGTTGGAAAGCTCTCGAGATGTAGAATCCAATGATATACTAATCTTAATCATCAGAGATGGGAAAAGAAAGTAGGTATTGGATCAATAAGCCAAGCTCTTACTCTTTTGGAAAGGGATTGTAAACCTAGTTTGGACCCTAGGATGGAACCTATTGACCCTATCCTTGCATGACCAATTGGGGGAAATGAAAACGGAGCATGTTTGGCTTGGTGTGCTTCGTTGGTTGTCCGGGACTTCCGTGTATGGTTGTAACTTGGCCGAATGCATATGGAACTTAGTCAATTGGTGCCCAATAACTTCTGTACACCATGGGCTCACCACACTATGGCATCGTTGACTCTTTCTCCGTAAGCACTCCGTTGGGAATACGTGCGGTACACGATGGACAACTCTTGACCTAGGATTGGCTTGTTCTTCACTCTTGACTCTTGAATCATGTATCGTAGCTTGTCATACCTTGTACACTCTAATCATGTATACTTGTATAACTTGTAACTTAACTTGTAGAATTAGGATGTGACTAGACTTAGAGTGTATCCTTAGGTACCTTGTCTTGTATTGATGAACACGTGTGGATAGACTTGAAAAGATGACTACTCACGGAATTTGGAACTTAACTTGTATCTCGGCTTGACTTGGAGTAGTCCTCAACTTGTTATCTTGTACTTGGAAATATATCCACGTGTATTTGTCTTGATACTTGTGTCGTGTACAAACCATCATCATCATCTTGCATTCATGACCAGCTGCAGACTGATGATTATAAAGTGGGCCGGTTACCGGACACTAGGGTGGGCAGTCGGCTTTGGACGGCGTCCATGGCGCGAATAGCTGGGAGCGGGCTCGGACCGTGCTGCTATTCCTAGGACCGGGAGCTAGGATCCCCCTAGAGCCAGACTTTGGGTATTCGTAGTCGGCTCGGACGTCACTTATACCCCCGTGAGATGGCTAGGACATCCTCGGAGTCTCCTCTTACTTGACATTGCATTTCATGGATGGTTATTCTTATAATCTTGTTAGGATTTATCTTGTCACTTGATTCCTTTAACTACTCATGCTTTATGCCTAGCTTGTACCTTACTATCTTTAATCATGTACTTGTCTTTATTCTCTTTTGAAACATGTTATGAATAATGTATATTGCTTATCTTCTTGCCAACATATTGTTGATCCTTTATTCCATGGTGTGCAGAGGACACCTACTACTATTACGCCGACCCGGATGCCGAGGCAATCCCAGAGGATCCTCAACCGGGGGAGGAGGACGAGGTACGAGAGTGGAGTGCCGATGACGTAGCATAACGTCATCACTCCCGGCACTAGTGCGCGTTACATGGGGACATCTTTCTTCGTGCTACCTCATTTCATCTTTTGGGTTTTTGATCTTTTGAATTTGTCTACTCTAGCACTGTATATCTTTTGTACCAGGACCTAGGTTTTTTGGGATGGTCCTGATGTTTATAAACTTTATATGTTTTATCTTTTGAAACTTGAATATATATATATAATGGAATGAAATCCATACTTGCTTTGATATTCCTACAGATTTAATGTTGTGTTTACCGGACAAGTCCCGTTGATTATTTGTTAATGAGGCTCAACTATACAATCCTCACAGCGGACTTCGATCCTTGGGCATTAAGGGCAAATTTTTTTTTAATTAGCCCTAAAATTCACACCCCGGATCCGGTTTATTCTCTAATCGGGTTCGGGGCCGTGACAGAGTGGTATCAGAGCAATGGATGGTTTCTCAGGGTAAAAATTGTAGAAACCATAGGACGCGTGTGAGGATTACCGTTAGCCTAGTGTTTATAGTATATTCTATGTTCTTATAGTCTTGTGTTGCTAGTTTTGGGCTGCATAGGGTCTAACTCATATTTTCTTACAGTGACATGGCTAATAGTGGACCATCAGGATTAAGTTCCACACCTCCCATACCGGATAGCCAGTTCCAGCAGTTCCTCAATGCTTATCTACAATCACAGACTGCGCAGACAGAACGTGACAGGAAACAGAGAGAGGACCAAGTCGCCTTTCAAGCTCAAATGGTGGAAGTAATGCAAAAGGTGTCTGAGCCCCGGGCCAAAGAACGAGATCTCAATGACCTAGTTGAGAAGTTTATGAAGAGATTTCCCCTAGAATTCTATGGGGTAGAGGATCTCGCAGAGGCAGATGAATGGACGGTGCAGATTGAGAAGATCTTCGAAGTGTTCAAGTGCACAGGTAAGCAGCAGCAACAAGTTATTGTCAGACCTCCCCAGCCGCCACAGCCACGTGCTCCGGCTCCTCAGTATAGGGCTCCGCAGAGACCCCCAACATTGCAGCGACCTCCGGCATTGCAGCGACCACAGTATCGTGCGCAGAGGCCACATCAGCAGTACCAGCGTCCTAGGCAGCTAGGCAAGGCATATGCAATTACACACGAGCAGGCAGAGGCAGCAAAGAACGTCATTGAAGGTACTCTTTCAGTTTGTGGATTTGATGCTAGAGTTTTGTTCGATCCAGGTTCCACACATTCTTTTGTTGCACCAGCATTTGCATTGCATTTTGGGAAGGATAGAGAGATGCTACCGTTTGTTCTAGTGGTTGCTACCCCAGTAGGCCGATCAGTAGCGTGTGATTTTGTTTATCCTAGGTGCACAGTTCAGATTGGAGGTACTCAGTTGACCGCCAATTTGATTGTGTTGGCGATGTCCGACTTTGATGTTATTCTTGGTATGGACTGGTTAGCGGTGAACCATGCGGTGTTGGATTGTTTCAACAAGACCGTAAGGTTACAGGGTGTAGACCGTAGTGTTGAGTTTGTTGGTGCGAAGAAGCCCACCTCCACTCGGTTGATTTCTGCATTTAAGGCAGACCGCTTGATGAGGAGCGGATGCGAGGGTTACATCGCGTTTATCGCAGAGGACAAGCAGTCCAAACCCATAGATGAGATTCCGGTAGTATGCGAGTTTCCGGATGTTTTTCCGGAGGAGATCCCCGGTTTGCCACCCGTGCGTGAGATAGACTTCACGATAGAGCTACTACCAGGTACTGCACCGATCTCGAAGGCTCCGTACAGAATGGCTCCTGCAGAGTTGAAGGAATTAAAGACTCAGTTAGGAGAACTGTTGGATAAGGGTTTCATCAGGCCAAGTGTATCACCATGGGGAGCTCCAGTACTGTTTGTTAAGAAGAAGGACGGGACTATGAGGATGTGCATCGATTACCGGCAATTGAACCAAGTGACAGTCAAGAACAAGTACCCACTCCAGAGAATAGATGAGTTGTTTGATCAGCTACAGGGAGCACAGTTCTTTTCGAAGATTGATCTACGTTCGGGATACCATCAGTTACGTGTCAGAGGGGAAGATATTCCTAAGACAGCGTTTCGGACGAGATATGGCCATTTTGAGTTTCTAGTAATGCCCTTTGGTTTGACGAATGCACCGGCAGTGTTCATGGCTCTAATGAACAAGATATTTACTCCTTACCTCGATCAGTTCGTAGTTGTATTCATTGATGATGTATTGGTTTATTCCAAGTCCAAGGAGGAACACGAGCATCAGTTGAGGACTTCGTTGCAGCTCCTGAGAGATAGCCAGTTATATGCCAAGCTGAGTAAATGTGAGTTCTGGTTAGAACAAGTTTCATTTCTAGGCCATGTGATTTCCAAGGAAGGATTGGCAGTGGATTCCAAGAAGATAGAAGCAGTTGTCAATTGGGGTAGTCCACAAAATGCAGCAGAGATTCGAAGTTTCCTAGGACTTGCAGGCTATTACAGAAGATTCGTGAAAGGATTCTCTACTATTGCAGCTCCTCTTACTAAGTTGACTAGAAAGAACATTCCTTTTGTTTGGACCGAGGAGTGTGAGAAAAGCTTCCAAGAATTGAAGACTAGATTGACCACAGCACCCATTCTTACTTTACCATCTGGCAGTGGAGGATTTGTTGTTTACACAGACGCATCAGGAGTTGGTTTGGGTTGTGTTCTCATGCAAAACGACAAGGTGATAGCGTATGGTTCGAGGCAGTTGAAAGAACATGAGAAGAAGTATGCCACCCATGATTTAGAGCTTGCAGCCGTTGTACTTGCACTCAAGATGTGGAGACATTACTTATACGGTGAGAAGTTCGAGGTGCACTCAGATCACAAGAGCCTACAATATCTATTTACACAGAATGAATTGAACAACAGACAGCGGAGATGGATGGAGTACATCAAAGATTACGATTTTCCTATCAAGTACCACCCTGGAAGAGTCAACGTGGTAGCAGATGCTCTGAGCAGAAAGTCAGCATTCAGCGGGTGTATGGTGCCAGAATGGAAATGGATGGAACAATTCAGAGACTTGGACGTTGAAGTTTGGCCTATCAGCGAGAAGGTGATGATTGCTAGCATGGCAGCATGGGAACCAGAGATAATGAACAGAATTAAAGAATGTCAGAAGGATGACCCAGCGTTACAACGCAGCATTGAGCACATAGATGACAGGCCTGAGTTCAGACTAATTGAGGGAGTGTTGTATTGGAAAGACCGGTTGTGCGTGCCAGATGTACAGGACATAAAGATAGAGCTAATGACAGATGCACACCATACGAGATATTCTATTCATCCGGGCAGCACTAAGATGTATCAGAATTTGAAGAACCACTATTGGTGGATGAGTATGAAGAAAGAGATTGCAGAGTTCGTCTCCAAGTGTTACACGTGTCAGGTGATCAAGACTGAACACAAGAAACCTCCTGGTTTACTTCATCAATTAGATATTCCCTAGTGGAAATGGGAGCACATCACTATGGACTTCGTGTCAGGACTGCCACATACCAGAAAAGGGAATGATGCTATATGGGTGATCGTTGACCGATTGACCAAGTCAGCCCATTTCATACCATTCAAGACCGGTCAGTTTATGAATAAGATGGCCAAGTTGTACAATGATGAGATCGTCAGATTGCATGGAGTGCCTAAATCTATAGTATCCGATCGAGACACCAAGTTTGTCTCTCGATTTTGGACTACACTTCAGTCATCCATGGGCACACAGTTGAGATTCAGCACAGCTTACCACCCTCAGACGGACGGACAGTCAGAGCGCACTATTCAGACTCTAGAGGATATGCTCCGGGCATGTGTGTTGGATTTCAAGAAAGATTGGGATGAGAGTTTGCCCCTCTGTGAGTTCTCCTACAACAACAGTTATCATTCTAGCATTGGCATGGCACCGTTCGAGGCCTTACATGGACGCAGATGCAGGACTCCAGTGTGTTGGGAAGAGGTAGGAGTACGAAGTTTTCATGGACCCTCTGTGGTTGGTGATTCCAGCGAGAAAGTTAAGGTTGTGCAGATGCGTTTGAAGGAATCCCGTGACCGTCAGAAGTGCTATGCAGATAAGAGACGGAGGCCATTAGAGTTTCAGGTTGGTGATAAGGTGTTCCTCAAGGTTTCTCCGATGCGTGGTGTTGTCAGATTCGGCCAGAAAGGGAAGCTTTCCAAGAGATATGTGGGGCCGTTTGAGATTCGCACCCCGATTGGCGACGTTGCGTATCGTCTTGCCTTGCCGCCAGAGTTGTCAGGTGTGCACAACGTGTTCCATGTGTCGATGTTGCGCAAGTACATTCCAGATCCCACCCATGTGTTGCCACACGAGCCACTGCAGATTCAGTCCGACGCATCTTATGTGGAGCAGCCAGCGCGGATTATAGACACTAAGGAGATAGTTCTGCGGACGAAGACCATTCCATGGGTCAAAGTTCAGTGGGAGCACCACCGTCCAGAGGAGGCCACGTGGGAACTTAGGGACCAGATCAGGAAAGCCTATCCTCATCTTCTTCCTGAGGAGGTATTTTAGGCATTTGGAGGACCAAATGTTCTTTTTAGAGGGAAGGGATGTAAGGTCCCCGACCTTAATAGGGTGATTAATTTCTTAATATTGGCGATTAGCCTAATTAATTATGATTTTGGCTAATTAAGTGGGTTTAGTGGCTAAGCGAGTTTCTTTTATCATTAGAAAGTGATTTGCGAAGTTTAGTTTGATTCCGAGTGCGATTAGTCTTAATAGGGGGTTAGGTTGTGATTAATAGGAAAATTGGGTATTTTTCCGAAAAATTCCATTTTCGCCGAATTTGGGTCCGTTGGAAAGATCTCGTCACGCTCGTCACTTTCCGTTCTTGACTCGTCACGATTCGACGCCTCAAAGTCCCTCAAATAATCAGATTTCTCTCATTTCACTCAAATGGGTATTTTGGACTTTTCCCCCTTCATCTCTTATTTTAAACTCAAACCCAGCTACCATTCATTTCTTCCTCCTTCATCTCAAAATGCCTGCTGTGACTGAACTTCTTCTCCTCTTCATCTCTCTTCTTGCATGTGCTACCTAAAGGGGAGATTTCAAGAATCCAAGCTCACAAATCTCTTCATCTCTTCTTCCTCTACCTTTTGATCCAAGTTTGGTAAGTTTTCCTCAACTTTTTCTTCTCAAATTTCCTTCCTTGCTGCTGTAACCATGTTGTATGTTCATGGATTCCTCCTTTTCTTCTTCCTTGGTGTTCTTTGGGTGTAGGAGAAGGGTTATTGGAAGTGGTTTGGCTAGGGTGTGAGTGGAGAGCTCTCCTCCTCAACTTCTCTCTCTCTAATTTCCATTTCTTTGGTGAAGGCAAGTAGATTAGCCTTATATATGATCATGCATGTATATATCTTGGTTCTTGGAATGGTTTTAATCTCAATTGCTTAGATTTCCCTAAATGCCAAGCTTGTTTTGATTAATTTGGTTAAACATGTTAATTAGGAATTGTGCTAGGATTTGAATGTATATGGACTTGAAATGGGTGGTTGGAATGGATGAATGGGGAGCATGGTGGCTCAGTTTTGTGCAGGTTTTGACCTTTGACAAGGCTTGGAATTGGTGGAAGTTCGTTTGGAAGAAAGGGGTTCAAAAATCATGCAAAACAGGTTTTTGAATTAACAGTTTTGTTTTCCTTTGTCTATTGACTTTTTGATTTTTATTTGGTTTAGACCATTTGGAGGACCAAATGGGTCCTAAGGAGGGGAGGATGTAAGACCCCGACCCCCAATTTTTGGGTTTAGTATTCTTTTAATTATGGTCTTGCTTTTTGTTTAAGATTGGTTGTGGGTTTGTCTTGGTTTTTGAATTTGATAGATTTTTCTTAACTTTGGAGATTTTAAGGACCGTTGAATTTGGTTTGACCCGGCCCTTGTGAAATGTATTTTTGTGATAAATTATTATTGATTTCTAAAAACTCTAATTTTTATTCCTTTTGACCCATTTTATTGATCTTAAGAACTGTCACGTTTTATCCATTTGGATTTGAGACTCAGAAATTGTGTTTTTCGAGAAAAAGGGCAAAAATGACATTTTAACTAAATCTGTACCTGAATTTCGAAAATTTCATAAATTGGGGGAAATATATTTTTCGGAGAGTAGATATTTGAACGATCGATTTTGTCTTCTTCGCCGATCTCGTCCGGAGTCCACAAGACCATGTTTTGGCCATTTTAAGTCTCAGCTGAATGGGCCCCATTTCCAAGCTACTTAAGTTGTCTTCTCCATCTTCCATTTTCATTTCACCATTTTCCTGCAACTTCTTGACCTAGGGCTGGGAAGAGAAAACCCTCTTCTTCCCCAAGCTTGTTTCTCTTGGATCTAAGGCTAGGAAGCTCCAAATCTCAATCCGATTTCACCATTCTCTTCCTCTCATCTCAAGCTTTCGATTGCTACTATCTCCTTGGAAGTTTCAGCTGAATCTCCACCATTTCTTCTTCGTTTTTCCTTTTTTGGATAGCCATGGGTAAGAGCTTGAACCCATCTTTTTCATGGAGTTCTTTTAGCTCTCAAAGAGCCCTTTTCTCTAACTTTCAAACCCATTTTCGAAATGGGGATTTTTGGTGACCAAAATGTGATTTTTGTGTGTTCCATTTTTGGAACTTTTGTGTAGATTTCGTGGATCTTCTTCTTGGTCGGGGTTTGTGAGAGTCTTGATTAGCTTTTGGCCAAGGCAAGTGATCTCTTTAGCTTTTCCCTGTACATGTTAAGTATGGAAACAAATTTTGATTTCAAGCATGTGATTTCATTTACTAATCTTACATTGTGTGCATTTGAACAAGATTAGTTGGTTTTGAAATCTTCTCTTAAGCTAGCATGCTTATGTTTCTATTATGGCTTGAAAACCCTTCTTTTGGGTCAAGGTTGAATCATGTTTTTGCTTGATTTTTACAATATTTGTTGATTTAATACATGGAATGAATGGATTAATTGTGGATGGAATGGATTAGAAATGTGTCCCTTGGAAACCATGGTGGCTTGGGGAGTGCAGTGGTTCAGAAATGAGAATGAAGAAGGGAAGAATCTCCTGTTTTGGTCCAGCGGTCAGCTGGTGGCTAGCCGCAATACTCAATTCGGCTAGCCGACAGGTGACCGAAAAGCTAACCGAAATTCCATATTTTCTTCTGTTTTCGAAGAATCTCCTGAGAATGAAAACTAGACAATGTTAAGGGCCTTTAACTTGACATTGTGCATGTGAAATCTGAAATACCTTTTTAAACTTTGGGGGCACCAATCCGTTTTACTTTTCGGTATTTGGATTTCAATTTCACAAGAGTTAACGAATGGTCTTAACATATGCTTGATAGACTTTGTTTTCGAACCTCGTTTTGATACAAGAAATATCATCGTGGATTGCCTTGAATTTCAAGTACAAGCTCGTTTAAGAAATTATTTCAAGAAAAATAGTCGTGCTCTCGCTTTGAAATTTCAAGTACAAGTTTGTCTGAAGATTTGTTTTTAAGAATAAACAAGGGGACTACTTTCGTGTTTTTGACATATTACTAGTTCATGCTATCGTGTCTTGTCTTGCTTGCATCGTCCACCTTGTGCGTGGTCGATGAGGAAAATATAAGAACTCGGTCCGGACGGCACCCTTAACCATGGGGCGAAGCGTGTCAACCACGGGCTTCAAACGGCGAGTCTCTACAAGCTTGACAAGTAGTTTTCCCCTTTTTTTGTGTGATTTGTCTCGCAAGTATATTTTGTCTCGTGCATTCATGAACTTAAGTAAATACCACTGACCTTGGACCGCCCCTTCAGTCTGATCCACTGTCCGGGGGTCCTTAAACTTGTGGACTGTCTGCAGACTAGTCGTGTATTTTATACACATCGTGCCTGTTCCGGTTTCGCGGCCGGTTTCCTCGTCTACCTCGTGTAGCGTGGGTTCGTGTTCTTACGTGTCGTGCTTGTCGTGCGTGCTTGCTCTAATCATCATGAATGATGGAGAAAGGATGGGTTCTTTGTGGATTACTATTCATGATATTATATGTATTCATGTTAGTTTTGTTTCATATATCATTTGTGGAATCTTGTTTTCTTGATAAGCATCTTGTTCATGCATTATTTTAAACCTTGTAAATCTGTTTCAAGTTCAGTAAGATGTTTTAAATATTGTTTCTTTTAAAGCTTTGATTTTCACTTATGTTCTTGCTTAAATTGATCACCTGCCATACCGTCGTGTCTGATATTCTACACTTGGTGCTCTAGGTAGTAGGTCCTTGTCTTGAGCTAGTTCGTGTGCAGTTTGGCTTTTGAGCCACGGGTTTTGCAAGCTTGTTGTGTCAGCGATGTCATGTAGACGTCATGCTTGACCCCGGAGTTACGTTACACACTTGGGTAATAATTGTTCTTAGCTTGATATTTTGTACAGCATTTGTTAGCCTTTTTCTTGGGATTGTAATTAATGAACTTGTTAATTTGTAACTTGAATATGTTGGATAACGATCAGCCTGTTACTGTCAGCTCTGTATATTCTGATATTATGATCTGCTCCAGTCTAAGTCTGAATATTATTATGACAGCTTTACGCTGATAGGTTTGGTGCGACGCGGAAACCAATGGCCATGGACTCCGGGTCGCAATGCCTTGTAAGCTTCCGCGAAATATTTCGATGTGTTTGGGAATATTGCCTTCCTCACACACGCGGATCCTGGGGAGAAATACAAATTTTTAATTAACCCCAAATCACGCTCCCCGAGATCGGATCAATGCAGGATCCCGATTTTGGGGCGTGACAGACTGATATCAGAGTGGGCAGGTTACTAGGAAATAAAACACTCTAGTAATCTTAAGACGTGTGGTGAGGACTCCTTAGATCGTTTGGATTTTGTTTTGGGCTAGCCATTGTTTTCTCTGTTCGATTTGTTTTTCTTTTAGTGGGGGAGACCCTTTTTGTCTCGTCTTCTTGTCCTTGTTCTTAGGGAATTTGGAGGACCAAATTCTTTTCTAATGGGGGAGAATTTAATGTCTCCATACCCATATTTTGTATCTCTACCCATATTTTGTATCTTTTGCTTGTTTTCGTGTCGGAGAGTTAGTCTTTTGTTGACTTAGCATGTGGTTCTCGAAGGATTTTGGCAGAATTTTCAGCTCTTCGTTGTCATAGATGGTGTTTTAGATAGGTAAGTGCAAATTTTTGGATAAACTTGAACTATTTTCCTAACTCAGAAGACTCCAGAAGCCGGATAAGTGGTGGACTTTACGAAGTTTGAGATAATTTTCAGTGGTACAGCTCCAAGAAGTTGTGGAAAAGTTAGAAATTTCTCAAGTATTGATGAACTTATGATGGAGAATTGTTCGAGGAGGTTCAGCAATTACAGCTATGGTGGTGAGGTCGACACAACAAGGTAAATCAGCGGATTGTTAAAAGCATAGGAGTTCAATTTTCGGCGACCGTGAAGAGAGTTATATGTAGAATTGTTTGTAATCTGGTCACGTGATAGAACAAATTTTGTAGATTTTACCGACTTGTAGAACATCAGTTTGGACAGAGTACGGATGCGAGAAGGAGAATCATAACCTATGGACTAGTCAGTTGAAAGATCCAGAGAAGAATGACGCATGCAAGACTTGAGGACAGTGAACTTGAAACATGGGCAGAAAATTGAGCAACCAAGGTTTGATTGGAACAGATTTGAGATTTGAATGCAGAGTTGTAACCGTTTAAGTGTGATGTGAAGTAGACAAACATGTACGATCAAGAACCGATCGTGGTACAGAGGGCCAATGGCAACTGGGCAGAAAGTGTCAGAATAACAAAAAAACTTTTAGGTATTTTGAAGTTTGGGTGGAAGACTGGAAGATAGAGACAGAGTTTGACAGAAGCACCTTTTAGGAAGTCTGGACATGTGGAGTAGCATGATAATTAGAGTGTTACCAGGTTTGGTCAGAGATGGAAACCTACGGAGTTGTGAATCTTGTGATTTCAACGAGCAGACAGAGATGGCAGAAGTGTACCGAGGATTAGACCACATTGCAAGAGGTAAGACACATTTGGTAGTACTCAACGTCACCAATTTTCCGAAACTAAGGGCAGACAGAAGAACAAGGCAGTATTTCGAAGAATTGATAAATTCAGAGAAAACATGTCTACGATCACAACTTCATACAAGTGTCAGGATCACCGTGTGTAGCTTTTTATGACTTAATGCACATAATTCCAGGGTAATAGATGGAGGTAGAACTTATAGTTTCTTTGACCGACAGTGATTGACAAAGCAAGTTAAGGAAATGATCCAGTGCAAGGACGCCAGACCGTCACCAAAGGAATGACTAGAGGAAATGGTTGAACATCAGATTTGTCAGAGGAGTTTGTTTTTGACTAGATGTGTGTGACAGTGTGAAGCCTTCAACCGAATCCGATATGTTGTTTGCAGGCACATCTCAATGTCAGGCTTGATCAGAGAGTATCACAGTTGCCGAGGATCAGAACAGGGTTTCAATGTTTTCCTTTGTCTATTGACTTTTTGATTTTTATTTGGTTTAGACCATTTGGAGGACCAAATGGGTCCTAAGGAGGGGAGGATGTAAGACCCCGACCCCCAATTTTTGGGTTTAGTATTCTTTTAATTATGGTCTTGCTTTTTGTTTAAGATTGGTTGTGGGTTTGTCTTGGTTTTTGAATTTGATAGATTTTTCTTAACTTTGGAGATTTTAAGGACCGTTGAATTTGGTTTGACCCGGCCCTTGTGAAATGTATTTTTGTGATAAATTATTATTGATTTCTAAAAACTCTAATTTTTATTCCTTTTGACCCATTTTATTGATCTTAAGAACTGTCACGTTTTATCCATTTGGATTTGAGACTCAGAAATTGTGTTTTTCGAGAAAAAGGGCAAAAATGACATTTTAACTAAATCTGTACCTGAATTTCGAAAATTTCATAAATTGGGGGAAATATATTTTTCGGAGAGTAGATATTTGAACGATCGATTTTGTCTTCTTCGCCGATCTCGTCCGGAGTCCACAAGACCATGTTTTGGCCATTTTAAGTCTCACTGAATGGGCCCCATTTCCAAGCTACTTAAGTTGTCTTCTCCATCTTCCATTTTCATTTCACCATTTTCCTGCAACTTCTTGACCTAGGGCTGGGAAGAGAAAACCCTCTTCTTCCCCAAGCTTGTTTCTCTTGGATCTAAGGCTAGGAAGCTCCAAATCTCAATCCGATTTCACCATTCTCTTCCTCTCATCTCAAGCTTTCGATTGCTACTATCTCCTTGGAAGTTTCAGCTGAATCTCCACCATTTCTTCTTCGTTTTTCCTTTTTTGGATAGCCATGGGTAAGAGCTTGAACCCATCTTTTTCATGGAGTTCTTTTAGCTCTCAAAGAGCCCTTTTCTCTAACTTTCAAACCCATTTTCGAAATGGGGATTTTTGGTGACCAAAATGTGATTTTTGTGTGTTCCATTTTTGGAACTTTTGTGTAGATTTCGTGGATCTTCTTCTTGGTCGGGGTTTGTGAGAGTCTTGATTAGCTTTTGGCCAAGGCAAGTGATCTCTTTAGCTTTTCCCTGTACATGTTAAGTATGGAAACAAATTTTGATTTCAAGCATGTGATTTCATTTACTAATCTTACATTGTGTGCATTTGAACAAGATTAGTTGGTTTTGAAATCTTCTCTTAAGCTAGCATGCTTATGTTTCTATTATGGCTTGAAAACCCTTCTTTTGGGTCAAGGTTGAATCATGTTTTTGCTTGATTTTTACAATATTTGTTGATTTAATACATGGAATGAATGGATTAATTGTGGATGGAATGGATTAGAAATGTGTCCCTTGGAAACCATGGTGGCTTGGGGAGTGCAGTGGTTCAGAAATGAGAATGAAGAAGGGAAGAATCTCCTGTTTTGGTCCAGCGGTCAGCTGGTGGCTAGCCGCAATACTCAATTCGGCTAGCCGACAGGTGACCGAAAAGCTAACCGAAATTCCATATTTTCTTCTGTTTTCGAAGAATCTCCTGAGAATGAAAACTAGACAATGTTAAGGGCCTTTAACTTGACATTGTGCATGTGAAATCTGAAATACCTTTTTAAACTTCGGGGGCACCAATCCGTTTTACTTTTCGGTATTTGGATTTCAATTTCACAAGAGTTAACGAATGGTCTTAACATATGCTTGATAGACTTTGTTTTCGAACCTCGTTTTGATACAAGAAATATCATCGTGGATTGCCTTGAATTTCAAGTACAAGCTCGTTTAAGAAATTATTTCAAGAAAAATAGTCGTGCTCTCGCTTTGAAATTTCAAGTACAAGTTTGTCTGAAGATTTGTTTTTAAGAATAAACAAGGGGACTACTTTCGTGTTTTTTACATATTACTAGTTCATGCTATCGTGTCTTGTCTTGCTTGCATCGTCCACCTTGTGCGTGGTCGATGAGGAAAATATAAGAACTCGGTCCGGACGGCACCCTCAACCATGGGGCGAAGCGTGTCAACCACGGGCTTCAAACGGCGAGTCTATACAAGCTTGACAAGTAGTTTTCCCCTTTTTTTTGTGTGATTTGTCTCGCAAGTATATTTTGTCTCGTGCATTCATGAACTTAAGTAAATACCACTGACCTTGGACCGCCCCTTCAGTCTGATCCACTGTCTGGGGGTCCTTAAACCTGTGGACTGTCTGCAGACTAGTCGTGTATTTTATACACATCGTGCGTGTTCCGGTTTTGCGGCCGGTTTCCCCGTTTACCTCGTGTAGTGTGGGTTCGTGTTCTTACGTGTCGTGCTTGTCGTGCGTGCTTGCTCTAATCATCATGAATGATGGAGAAAGGATGGGCTCTTTGTGGATTACTATTCATGATATTATATGTATTCATGTTAGTTTTGTTTCATATATCATTCGTGGAATCTTGTTTTCTTTATAAGCATCTTGTTCATGCATTATCTTAAACCTTTTAAATCTGTTTCAAGTTCAGTAAGATGTTTTAAATATTGTTTCTTTTAAAGCTTTGCTTTTTACTTATGTTCATGCTTAAATTTATCACCTGCCATACCGTCGTGTCAGATATTCTACACTTTGGTGTTCTAGGTAGCAGGTCCTCGTCATGGGCTAGTTCGTGTGCAGTTGGCTTTTGAGCCACGGGTTTTGAAAGCTTGTTGTGTCAGCGATGTCATGTAGACGTCATGCTTGACTCCGGAGTAACGTTACACAGTTGGGTAGTAATTGTTCTTAGCTTGATATTTTGTACGGCTTTGTTAGCCTTTTTCTTGGGATTGTAATTAATGAACTTGTTAATTTGTAACTTGAATATGTTGGATAATGATCAGCCTGTTACCATCAGCTCTGTATATTCTGATATTATGATCTGCTCCAGTCTAAGTCTTAATATTATTATGACAGCTTTACGCTGATAGGTTGGGTGCGATGCAGAATCCAATGGCCATGGACTCCGGGTCGCAACGCCTTGTAAGCTTCCGCGAAATATTTCGATGTGTTTGGAAATTTTGCCTTATTCACACACGTGGATCCTGGGGAGAAATACAAATTTTTAATTAACCCCAAATCAATCCCCGAGATCGGATCACTGCAGGATCCCGATTTTGGGGCGTGACAGACTGGTATCAGAGCAGGCAGGTTACTAGGAAATAAAACACTCTAGTAACCTTAAGACGTGTGGTGAGGACTCCTTAGATCGTCTGGATTTTGTGTTGGTCTAGCCATTGTTTTCTCTGTTCGGTTTGTTTTTCTTCTAGTGGGGGAGACCCTTTTTGTCTTGTCTTATTGTCCTTGTTCTTAGGGAATTTGGAGGACCAAATTCTTTTCTAGTGGGGGAGAATTTAATGTCTCTGTACCCATCTTTTGTATCTCTACCCATTTTTTGTATCTTTTGCTTGTTTTCGTGTCCGAGAGTTAGTCTTTTGTTGACTTAGCATGTGGTTCTTGAAGGACTTTGGCAGAATTTTCAGCTCTTCGTTGTCATAGATGGTGTGTTAGATAGGTAAGTGCAAATTTTTGGATAAACTTGGACTATTTTCCTAACTCAGAAGACTCCAGAAGCCAGATAAGTGGTGGACTTTACGAAGTTTGAGATAATTTTCAGTGGTACAGCTCCAAGAAGATGTGGAAAAGTTAGAAATTTCTTGAGTATTGATGAACTTGTGATGGAGAATTGTTCGAGGAGGTTTAGCAATTACGGCTATAGTGGTGAGGTCGACACAATAAGGTAAATCAGCGGATTGTTAAAAGCATAGGAGTTCAGTTTTCGGTGACAGTGAAGAGAGTTGCATGCAGAATTGTTTGTAATCTGGTCACGCGATAGAACAAATTTTGTAGATTTTACCGACTTGTAAAACATTAGTTTGGACAGAGTACAGATGGGAGATGGAGAATCATAACCTATGGACTTGTCAGTTGAAAGATCCAGAGAAGAATGATGCATGCAAGACTTGAGGACAGTGAACTTGAAACAGAGGCAGAAAATTGAACAACCAAGGTTTAATTGGAACATATTTGAGATTTGAATGCAGAGTTGTAACCGTTGAAGTGTGATGTGAAGTAGACAAACATGTACGATCAAGAATCGGTCGTGGTACAGTGGGCCAATGGAAACTGGGCAGAAAGTGTCAGAATAACAAAAAACTTTTAGGTATTTTGAAGTTTGGGTGAAAGATTGGAAGATAGAGACAGAGTTTGACAGAAGCACCTCTTAGGAAGTCTGGACATGTGGAGTAGCATGATAATTAGAGTGTTACCAGGTTTGGTCAGAGATGGAAACCTATGGAGTTGTGAATCTTGTGATTTCAAAGAGCAGACAGAGATGGCAGAAGTGTACCGAGGATTTGACCACATTGCAAGAGGTAAGACACATCTGGTAGTACTCAACATCACCAATTTTCCGAAACTAAGGGCAGACAGAAGAACAAGACAATATTTCGAAGAATTGATAAATTTAGAGAAAACATGTCTACGATCACAACTTCATACAAGTGTCAGGATCACCCTGTGTAGCTTTGTATGACTTAATGCACATAATTCCAGGGTAATAGATGGAGGTAAAACTTATAGTTTCTTGGACCGACAGTGATTGACAAAGCAAGTTAAGGAAATGATCCAGTGCAAGGACACCAGACAGTCACCAAAGGAATGACTAGAGGAAATGGTTGAACATCAGATTTGTCAGAGGAGTTTGTTTTTGACTAGATGTGTGTGACAGTGTGAAGCGTTCAACCGAATCCGATATGTTGTTTGCAGGCACATCTCAATGTCAGGCTTGATCAGAGAGTATCACAGTTGTCGAGGATCAGAGCGGGGTGTCAGTGTTTTCCTTTGTCTTTTGACTTTTTGATTTTTATTTGTTTTAGACCATTTGGAGGACCAAATGGGTTCTAAGGGGGGGAGGATGTAAGACCCCGACCCCCAATTTTTGGATTTAGTGTTATTTTAATTGTGGTTTTACTTTTTGAGTAAGATTAGTAATGGGTTTGTCTTGGTTTTTGAATTTGATAGATTTTTCTTAACTTTGGAGATTTTAAGGACCGTTGAATTTGGTTTGACCCGGCCCTTGTGAAATGTATTTTTGTGATAAATTATTATTGATTTCTAAAAACTCTAATTTTTATTCCTTTTGACCCATTTTATTGATCTTATAAACTTTCAAGTTTTATCCGTTTGGATTTGAGACTCAGAAATCACGTTTTTCGAGAAAAAGGGCAAAAATGACATTTTACACTAAATCTGTACCTGAATTTCGAAAATTTCAGAAATTGGGGGAAATATACTTTTTGGAAAGTAGATATTTCAATGATCGATTTAGTCTTCTTCACCGATCTCGTCCGGAGCCCACAAGACCATGTTTTGGCCATTTTAAGTCTCAGCTGAATGGGCCCCATTTTCAAGCTACTTAAGTTGTCTTCTCCATCTTCCATTTTCATTTCACCATTTTCCTGCAACTTCTTGACCTAGGGCTGGGAAGAGAAAACCCTCTTCTTCCCCAAGCTTGTTTCTCTTGGATCTAAGGCTAGGAAGCTCCAAATCTCAATCCGATTTCACCATTCTCTTCCTCTCATCTCAAGCTTTCGATTGCTACTATCTCCTTGGAAGTTTCAGCTGAATCTCCACCATTTCTTCTTCGTTTTTCTTTTTTTGGATAGCCATGGGTAAGAGCTTGAACCCATCTTTTTCATGGAGTTCTTTTAGCTCTCAAAGAGCCCTTTTCTCTAACTTTTAAACCCATTTTCGAAATGGGGATTTTTGGTGACCAAAATGTGATTTTTGTGTGTTCCATTTTTGGAACTTTTGTGTAGATTTCGTGGATCTTCTTCTTGGTTGGGGTTTGTGAGAGTCTTGATTAGCTTTTGGCCAAGGCAAGTGATCTCTTTAGCTTTTCCTTGTACATGTTAAGTATGGAAACAAATTTTGATTTCAAGCATATGATTTCATTTACTAATCTTACATTGTGTGCATTTTAACAAGATTAGTTGGTTTTGAAATCTTCTCTTAAGCTAGCATGCTTATGTTTCTATTATGGCTTGAAAACCCTTCTTTTGGGTCAAGGTTGAATCATGTTTTTGCTTGATTTTTACAATATTTGTTGATTTAATACATGGAATGAATGGATTGATTGTGGATGGAATGGATTAGAAATGTGTCCCTTGGAAAGCATGGTGGCTTGGGGAGTGCAGGTGGTTCAGAAATGAGAATGAAGAAGGGAAGAATCTCCTGTTTTGGTCCAGCGGTCAGCTGGCGGCTAGCGGCAATACTCAATTCGGCTAGCCGACAGGTGACCGAAAAGCTAACCGAAATTCCATATTTTCTTCTGTTTTCGAAGAATCTCCTGAGAATGAAAACTAGACTATGTTAAGGGCCTTTAACTTGACATTGTGCATGTGAAATCTGAAATACTTTTTTAAACTTCGGGGGCACCAATCCGTTTTACTTTTCGGTATTTGGATTTCAATTTCACAAGAGTTAACGAATGGTCTTAACATATGCTTGATAGACTTTGTTTTCGAACCTCGTTTTGATACAAGAAATATCATCGTGCATTGCCTTAAATTTCAAGTACAAGCTCGTTTAAGAAATTATTTCAAGAAAAATAGTCGTGCTCTCGCTTTGAAATTTCAAGTACAAGTTTGTCTGAAGATTTGTTTTTAAGAATAAACAAGGGGACTACTTTCGTGTTTTTGACATATTACTAGTTCATGCTATCATGTCTTGTCTTGCTTGCATCGTCCACCTTGTGCGTGGTCGATGAGGAAAATATAAGAACTCGGTCCGGACGGCACCCTTAACCATGGGGCGAAGCGTGTCAACCACGGGCTTCAAACGGCGAGTCTCTACAAGCTTGACAAGTAGTTTTCCCCTTTTTTTTGTGTGATTTGTCTCGCAAGTATATTTTGTCTCGTGCATTCATGAACTTAAGTAAATACCACTGACCTTGGACTGCCCCTTCTGTCTGATCCACTGTCCGGGGGTCCTTAAACTTGTGGACTGTCTGCAGACTAGTCGTGTATTTTATACACATCGTACGTGTTCCGGTTTCGCGGCCGGTTTCCCCGTCTACCTCGTGTAGCGTGGGTTCGTGTTCTTACGTGTCGTGCTTGTCGTGCGTGCTTGCTCTAATCATCATGAATGATGGAGAAAGGATGGGCTCTCTGTGGATTACTACTCATGATATTATATGTATTCATGTTAGTTTTGTTTCATAGATCTGTAAGATGTTTTAAACATTGTTTCTTTTAAAGCTTTGATTTTTACTTATGTTCTTACTTAAATTGATCACCTGCCATACCGTCGTGTCTGATATTCTACACTTGGTGCTCTAGGTAGTAGGTCCTTGTCTTGAGCTAGTTCGTGTGCAGTTGGCTTTTGAGCCACAGGTTTTGCAAGCTTGTTGTGTCAGCGATGTCATGTAGACGTCATGCTTGACCCCGGAGTTACGTTACACACTTGGGTAATAATTGTTCTTAGCTTGATATTTTGTACAGCATTTGTTAGCCTTTTTCTTGGGATTGTAATTAATGAACTTGTTAATTTGTAACTTGAATATGTTGGATAATGATCAGTCTGTTACCGTCAGCTTTGTATATTCTGATATTATGATCTGCTCCAGTCTAAGTCTGAATATTGTTATGACAGCTTTACGCTGATAGGATGGGTGCGACGCGGAAACCAATGGCCATGTACTCCAGGTCGCAACGCCTTGTAAGCTTCCGCGAAATATTTCGATGTGTTTGGGAATTTTGCCTTCCTCACACACGTGGATCCTGGGGAGAAATTCAAATTTTTAATTAACCCCAAATCACGCTCCCCGAGATCGGATCACTGCAGGATCCCGATTTTGGGGCGTGACAGACTGGTATCAGAGCGGGCATGTTACTAGGAAATAAAACACTCTAGTAACCTTAAGACGTGTGGTGAGGACTCCTTAGATCGTCTGGATTTTGTTTTGGGCTAGCCATTGTTTTCTCAGTTCAGTTTGTTTTTCTTCTAGTGGGGGAGACTCTTTTTGTCTCGTCTTCTTATCCTTGTTCTTAGGGAATTTGGAGGACCAAATTCTTTTCTAGTGGGGGAGAATTTAATGTCTCTGTACCCATATTTTGTATCTCTACCCATATTTTGTATCTTTTCCTTGTTTTCGTGTCGGAGAGTTGGTGTTTTGTTGACTTAGCATGTGGTTCTCGCAGGATTTTGACAGAATTTTCAGCTCTTCGTTGTCATAGATGATTGTTAGACAGGTAAGTGCAAATTTTTGGATAAACTTGGACTATTTTCCTAACTTAGAAGACTCCAGAAGCCGGATAAGTGGTGGACTTTACGAAGTTTGAGATGATTTTCAGTGGTACAGCTCCAAAAAGATGTGGAAAAGTTAGAAATTTCTCGAGTATTGATGAACTTGTGACGGAGAATTGTTCGAGGAGGTTCAGCAATTACAGCTATGGTGGTGAGGTCGACACAACAAGGTAAATCAGCGGATGGTTAAAAGCATAGGAGTTCAGTTTTCGACGACAGTGAAGAGAGTTGTATGCAGAATTGTTTGTAATCTGGTCACGTGATCGAACAAATTTTGTAGATTTCACCGACTTGTAGAACATCAGTTTGGATAGATTACGGATGCGAGATGGAGAATCATAACCTATGGACTAGGTTAGCTGAAAGATCCAGAGAAGAATGACGCATGTGCAAGACTTGAGGACAGTGAACTTGAAACAGAGGCAGAAAGTTGAGCAACCAAGGCTTGATTGGAACAGATTTGATATTTGAATGCGGAGTTGTAACCGTTGAAGTGTGATGTGAAGTAGACAAACATGTACGATCAAGAACCGATCGTGGTACAGAGGGCCAATGGCAACTCGGCAGAAAGAGTCAGGATAACAAAAAGCCTTTTAGGTATTTTAAAGTTTGCGTGGAAGACTGGAAGATAGAGACAGAGTTTGACAGAAGCACCTCTTAGGATGTCTAGACATGTGGAGTAGCATGATAGTTAGAGTGTTAGCAGGTTTGGTCAGAGATGGAAACCTACGGAGTTGCGAATCTTGTGATTTCAACGAGCAGACAGAGATGGCAAAAGTGTATCAAGGATTAGACGACATTGCAAGAGGTAAGACACATCTGGTAGAACTCAGCGTCACCAGTTTTTCGAAGCTAAGGGCAGACAGAAGAACAAGACAATATTTTGAAGAATTGATAAATTCAGATCTGAGCTGAATACCAAGCTCTGATCCTAGGATTAGAACTCGCCATCGAATCTGGCATCGCCATGATGGAAGTCTTTGGAGACTCTCAACTGATCGTCAACTAGATGAATCAGAAATTTGAAGTCAGGAAGCCTGATCTGCTGCCTTACTACAAAAGGCACAATCACTTCTGTAAAATTTTGACATCTGTCACATCACCCACCTTCGTAGAGGTGAAAACATTCGTGTAGATGCCCTCGCCGGACTTACCGCATCTATGGCGATCCAGGAAGGGGAAAAGATGCAAATTACATTGTGCGAGAGTAGGATCCTCCCTCCTCTTAACACACACCAAGTAGTTGCTGAATGCCACCAAGTGGTTGAAAGTCGGATCTCTATCTTTAGACCTTCAATCGACGACTGGAGGGATCCGTTCATTGATTACACTATGTTCGGAATCCTATCAGAAGATCCAAAAGAATGGGTAAGCATCCAAAGGCGAGCCCCAAACTTTCATTTGGATATTCCTTCAAAAATCCTTTACAGGAAATCCTTCAACGGAGTACTTCTACGCTGCTTGTCATAACAAGAGGCTAAAGAAATACTTAAAGAAGTTCATGCTGGTCTTTGTGGAGCCCATCAGGGTGGTCCTAAGCTCTCCGATCAGATAAAAAGTTAGGTTATTACTGGCCTATCATGGTACCTAATGCAATGCAATTTGCTAAGCGCTGCCAACAATGCCAAGTTCACGGAGATTATGTTCACATGCCTCTAGAATGGCTACATCCTACAGCGATCACATGGCCTTTCGAAGCTTGGGGTATGGACATCATAGGTCCTATTTCTCCCCCTTCAAGCAAAGGTTATCACTTCATCTTCGCCGGTACGGATTATTTCTCCAAGTGGTCGAAGCATTTGCGCTCAACGAAATGAAGACCTCAACAGTCCTTCAGTTCCTGCGCACCAACATCATTTATCGTTTCAGCATACCTAAAAGATTCGTCCATGATAACAGACCACGATTCCGGGATTATCGATTCTACAGGTTTTGCGACAAACATAAAATCCAAAGCTATCCTTCGATTCCATACAATCCAGCAACAAACGGATTAGCAGAACTCTTCAACAAGACACGTTGCAAAATCCTTAAGAAAATGGTCTCTAGTCACAAAAGAGACTGGAGCGACAAACTGTCTGAAGCTTTGTGGGCCTATCGAACCACCGTTCGAGGACCAACCCATAGCACACCATTCTCCTTGGTCTATGGATGCGAAGCTGTCGTGCCTTTAGAGGTACAAATTCCTTCCCCGAGGGTATCTCTACAAAATGCATGACTCAAGAAAGCAATGTGAAGTTATGACTCCATGAGCTAGACAATCTTGACGAGAGACAGCTCAAAGCATTGAACTTTACCAAGCGCGCATGGCCAGATCTTTTGACAAGAAGGTCAGGCAACGCGCCTACAAAGAGGGTGACTTGGTTCTTGCGGTAAAAGGACTAATGGTTTTCGCTCACAAGTCCAAAGGCTAGTTTGAGCCAAAATGGAAGGGACCTTAAGTCATCGACAAGACCCTAAGTCATCGACAAGGTTTTCTCCAACGGCGCATATGCACTCCTAAACATGGAGGGTGACAGATGTATGTTGCCAATCAATGACAAGTTCTTGAAGCGGTACTACCCTTAAAGACTTATCCAACTGGGTAAGAGCAATGCCTGCACGGTCAAAACCTATTTCCTGGTACTCGCTCGTCAAACTCACTCCTTTTAGGATTTTCATATCAAATGTTGAAATTTCTAGAAACTCAAAGCAATGCTTACTTTCATCGTTTCATTGTTCAAAAAATCCAAGTTTAGGAGCCTCTCCCTGACTTGACCAAAATTTTCGATCCTTGAACCCAAAATTCATGGTTTGAAAACAAAAATCTAGATTCAGGGGTTTCCACCCTAGTCCACACTGCCTTTTACCTAGGGATGTAAATGGGTACCCGATTACTCGAAGGTTCCGACCCATTAAAAATCGGGTCTGAGTCCCTATTTAGGCCCCGATAAGTAAAAGGGTCTAGGTCCGATTCCACCTTGGTTCGGGCCCGTGTACCCGAGAATCGACAAATTACCTCAATTTTCGAAAATCTCTCCTAAAAACCATATTTTTTAATATCATTCTCTACCTAGACCCGAACCCGGATCCAAACCCGTCCCATATATGGTTCTAGTTCCGGTTTCGGAGCCAAGAAACCGGTTCCAAAACTGTTCCGAATCCGGGGTTCCACCTTCTCTTTAACGGTTCTAGTTTTGGGTCCACCATGGACCCGGACTGAAACCGACCCGTTTACAACCGTAGGCAAAAATGGTTTTAGGTCAAAATTTACGACCTCGTGTCTTTAAACAAAAAAAAAAAGGTTTTTCAAAGACCGCGGGGAAGCGACGCTTAGTCGATACTCGCACAAATCGGAAGAATGCGAACCACGTTCGAAACTTCCAAAATCGCAAGGAAGCGACATTTCGTCGATACTTGTAAAATCCAAAAATCATGGAGACGCAACATTCCAGTTGATATCCACAACCCAAAATCCAAAGGTTTAAAAAAAAAACCTAAAACTGTGGAGAAGTAACATTCCATTGATATCCACAACCCAAATTTCAAAGGTTCGAAAAAACCTAAAATAGTGGAGACGCAACATTTCAGTTGATATCCACAACCCAAAGGTTCGAGAAAACCGTAATTTTCAAAAATCGTGGGGAAACGACATCAAGTTAGTACCCACAAAACAAAATTTTTGAAAAAAACAAGGAAGCAACGCTTAGTTAATACTTGCACCCAAATCCACGAGGAGACGACATTCCATCGATACTCGCAATCGAATGAGCAAGGATGTGACATTCCATCGATACTTGCAAGACCATTCAGCAGGGAGGCGACTTTTAGTCGATACTTGCATTTTTGAAAACCAAAACCTGGCACTCATGCCTAAACTAGCTATAAATGCCACAAACCAGCTATCAATGCCACAAAAACCCGGCGTTCATGCCAGCAATCCAAAACTTGGCTTTCAAAAAACCTGGCTATAAATGCCACAAAACAGGCTATAAATGCCATAAAACCGGCTATCAATGCCACAAAATCGGATCTCATGCCAAAATCGGCTCTCATGCCACAAACAAAATCTGGCTCCCATGCCAAAACAATCATTTGACAAAAGATTTTCAGAAAATGAAAAACTTTTGATCAAATTTTCAGAACAAACATTCCCATTTAGCAATTGCTTTCATAAAAAAAGAAGATTTAAGTAAAAGTAAGGAATAAAAAAAAAGAAGTGTTCACAAGCACTACAAAAAAGATTGTACAAAAAAAATACATTTGGTACCAAAAAAGAAGAAGAAGAGTTTCTGTTACAAAACGAGAAACCATGAGTTCAGCCAAAATGGCCTCTATCCAAAGTTTCAGCTCCTCAAGCAAACTTTTGGCCTTAGCCGTCAGGGCTTCCAAGGCACGCTTCTTCAAGAACTTGCCATCAGATGCCGGAGAATGCTGTAACCCTTTTTCTACACCAGGAAGCTTATCTCGAGCAGTTCGCCATCATTTGTTCTTCTGAGTCCTCTCTTTGAGAACTCGATCGGCATCTGCAACCTGGCGAATCAGAGCCCTCTCCCTGTCACGAACCTCTGTTATAGTAGCCCACTTGGCCGCGACTTGCGCCTTCAAATGCTTAAGATGTTGCTTGTCATGCCGTCAGACCGAGAACCAATTAAGTAAGTCCTTAATCCGGGGCCATGGCGCGGCGAGCCTAAAAACTCCGCCCACACACGCTGGTTTCCCACATGTTTCCGCAGTAAGGATCCTCAAATCGATCCAATACTGTATAATAATCACATTCATGGTGTAAGGCCCCGACCCGAGAGACCTCGATTAGAGTTAATTAAGTTGTGTTTTAGTTTTATGTGTGTTTAGTGGTTTTTGATTAAGTTTGGGATTAGAATAGTTCTTATGATAGCTTTGGGGAATTTTGAGAGCCTTTTTACTTGTGGGACCCTTTGGGGGTTCTTGTTACGAATTGTGTGAGATTGGGGGTTTACCAATGATTTTCAAAAATTATGTTTTTAACCCCATTGGACTTATCTTCTTAATCCCTACAACTTTCATGTTGACATCGTTTCCATTCGAGGACCCTAAACCCGACTTTTCACAATTTGAGGGCAAAATGGTCTTTTTACCCAAAATCTGGACACCAATTTTAATGTCACCAAAATGTGCAAAATATATACTTTTTGGAAACCAAAAATTTCGCCGATCAACTTTGTCTTCTTCGTCGAATTCGTTTGAAGCCCCGAATGCCATGTTTTGAGCCCGAGAAGTCTTTTAAGTTGTGGGCCCCATTCCCACTTACTATATAAGGAGAGCTCTTCTCTTAATCCTCCCATTCTTTACTAAAACCCTAAAAGGAGAAGAGATTTCCAGCCCTAGGGTTTTCCCTTGCCTTTTTCTTGCTTCTTCATCTTCAATCTTCCACCAAGCTAGTGCTAATGTAAAAATAGAGGCTACAATCTTCTTCCTCGTCTCAAGGGCTTCATCTTGACACCATTTTCAAAGAAAACCGCCCACTTCAAGGCTTCCTTTAACCAACACCTTGCTTTTGAAGAACTTCCTTGTAAGTGATCTTCCTAAAAGTTTTAGAATCTTGTTTGTTTAGGCCTAGAGAAGCTCCATTTTGTTTATTGGGAGGTTTCGTTTTGTTTTGCTTGGATTTTGATATTCTAGGGTTGGATTTGGGGGTTTTTGTATAGGTGTTTGATTGTGGGCTTAAGAGGTGATTAGAGCTCAATTTGATTTGCATTGGACCCAAGGCAAGTGGATGAAATGATTCTCATGTGTTTATCATGTTTTATGCAAAATCTTGATTTATCTTCATTAATAGTTTTAATGGTTTATCATGCTTGATAGTTTGGTACTATTGATTTTGAATGATGATTTGATGAGATGAAGAGGTCAAGGAAGAGCCCAAATATTCATGAAGTTATGATTGGAAGAAGGGGAAAGAAAGGAAATGGATAGGAGTTGGACAAGAGAGGAATTCAACCAAATGGGTTGAGATTCATCGCTGTCCGATCGATCGCCCATCAGGTCCAATCGATCGGACTGTAAATAACTGAGAGTGTCTCAGAACCGATCGATCGCCCATCAGGTCCGATCGATTGGACTGTAAATAACTGAGAGTATTTCAGGACCGATCTATCGCCCACCAGGTCCGATGATCAGCCAATGAGTCCGATCGATCGGACTGAAATGAGATGAACTGCAAAATAAGGGGAATTGTGGCACTGTTCTCCAGATTCATTTCGAGCCCATACTCAAGTCCAATTCAGCTGTATCCCTTCTCTTCTTATTTGAAGGCATTGAACCTGTAATGATGCATTTAAACCCATGAAAGATTTGGGTAAATTGTGATGGGTTGTAGTGGGGAGGTATTGTTTGGAGCCCCAATGTTATTTAAGGACTTGTAAGGCGTTGCATGAAGTTCGGAAGAAGGAGGAACCTCATCATGGAGATTCTATGAGATTTTCTAGATTGACCAATGTGTATAAGGACCCGGAATGTCCCTAACTGTTAAAGAGTACCAAAATTACATCATGATCGACATACGGGACCCTATTCACACTGATTCAATTCTAGGAACCCCATTGTTAGCCTGTAAAGGTATGGGAAACTATTTGGATTCGATTTTCAACCAAACTCCTATTTTGGGATTTTAACCCACATGATATGACTAGACTATTCCAAGAGTACTAGAAGAGATGTGCTTAGCTTTTGCTAACCTGTATGTGTCAACTTGAGATGAATGTGTATTTTGTGCCTCTTGGCACCCCGTTTCTTACTGTGCATATGATTTGATTTATCGTATTTGACTTATGAGTCGGCACCACTGAGCTTAGACGACCTCGTAGGTTTGATCCACCGACTTGGGGTTCCTTCCCCTCCTGATAGTCAGCTGCAGTCTGGAATGTGCACAGTTTTTACCCGGTTCGCTACCGTGGTCCCGTAGAGTATATATATATGTATATTATAGTATTTATCGTTGTCCTTCCTCACCTTGTGTGATTGAGGTCAATGATCCTGTAAGGGTATGCGCTCTCTTCACTTCGGTGAGAGAGGATGTAGCTTTGTGTGGTTGCCATCTTGACAGTTCCTTATCCTTGGTACCTCCACTGTTTCATATCATTCATGTTGCTATTTAACAAATGATGCATTATCTTTTATGAAATTCATTATTTATACACAGGTTTTCTAAACTCTTGCATAGTATCATTGTTTTATTATTGTTATATCTTTTCACCCACCTGCCAGACCGTCGTGTCTGATCCATTTATTTTGGTACTCAGGTCCCGAGCTTATTGCCATTGAGGAGGAGCCTGAGGAGGCGGTTGGTGAACCGCAGCGAGTGATTGAATGGCAAGCTGACAATGTCATTTAGACATTCGGCCTTGCCTTGAGAACGACACATTTTGGGGAACTTGTGATAACTTTATTTTGGGTTTCATTTGGTTGTATGGTCTTTGTTGACCGTTATTTTGGGGGCATTAATCAACTGATCTTTTGTTAATACACTTAACTTTACTTTTGGGGAATTATGCTTATGATCATTGCTCATTCTGATATCTTGTCATGTTAATCATAGGTCAATCTCGTTTATGGGATGGAATAACATTATTATGATTTGCTACACGCTTCCGCAATCTTGAGAATGTGTTTGATATGGTTATATGTGAGATGATGTGTAAAGATAATCCTCACCGCGGAACCCTGTGGGAAATCACGTGCACGGATAAATGTTGTTTTAATCCCGTGTGCGGTTTAGCCAAAGAGATGCACGTGGCGCGGCATCATTAGCGTCCCAATCCCGGACATGACTTTTCCCCTAATCCCGGTCCGGGGTCGCGACAGGACTGGTATCAGAGCGGGACATGTTTCAGGCAATTAAAAGAAACTAGAAATCTTAAGTACGTGGCGAGGATTCGTTAGACTCTCGTTAGATAGAATCGTGTGAGCAATGTGTGACCGCCCTGTACTTGATTTATGTGTGCTAACAATTTTTTTTGCAGCGTTATGCCACCTCGCAAACGAGCAGCAAACAGTAATCACGTTGCTGGTAACAGTGAGAATACAGGGCCTATTGCAGAGGAACCACAGGACAACAACATGCAGAACCAATTCCAACAGATGATGCAGGCCATGTTAGACCAGCAACGTCAGGCCAATGAGAACCAGGCTAGACTCCAAGCACAAGCACATGAGACGCAGACCAGATTGCAAGAACAGATGCTTAAGAAAGATGAGGATCATGCTAGGGAAATGACTCAAATGCAAGCACAATTATTGGGTGTGCTAGAGAGGAGACCGGAACCAATCCCAGTTGCACCACCGGGACCGGTCAACAATAGAGGGAATGACCCTAATGTGTTGTACGAGCGGTTCAGGAAGAGAGGACCGAAAGAATTCTTGGGGACTGAGGATCCAATGGCAGCAGATGACTAGCTCGAGCACACCGAGAACATATTTGAGATCTTCGCATGTACGGGTGTTGAACGAGTACAGCTTGCAGCCTCTATGTTCACGGGCTTAGCAGATATTTGGTGGAAGACCATCAAGGCAGAATACAGGACAATGGCGGATGCAGAAGCTTGGGCTAACTTCAAGAGACAATTTGGAGAGAAATATGTACCTACACATGTCAAGAGGCAAAAGGCAGCAGAATTTCAGCAACTTGTGCAAGGGAACATGACAGTCCTCGAATACCTTACCAAATTCGAGAGATTGTCAAGGTATGCACCGGAGTTAGTGGACACGAAGGAGAAGAAGATAACCAAGTTCCTTGAGGGACTTCACCCGATTATTGAGAGGGATGCTACCGGGGTTGTACCACCCGCCACCTTTGAAGAAGCTGTCAAGAGAGCATACAAATTTGAGAACTTCCACAACAAGATCGTCAAGAACCAAGGAAAGGGTCAAGGCCAGTATCAGAACTATCAACAAAGAAACGATCAGAATAAGAGGCCAAGACAAGAGCAGAATGCACAGAATCAAGGAGCTTGTATCCATTGTGGAAAACATCATGGGAATGCCCAATGTCGTTCTATCATAGGGGCATATTTTAGATGTGGTTCATTGGACCACCAGATGAGGGATTGCCCACGGCCAAATAGACAGAATAGACAGCAGCAGGGAGTACAGCGTCAGGCACCACCTCAGAATGCGTTAGTAGTTCAGAATCAAGCAAGGCACTACAGCAACAGGCACCACAACAGTAGTATAGGCCACAGCAGCAACAACAGGCCCGTCAGCAAGGGCAGAATCAGAATCAGAATCAGCGTCCTCAGAATCAGAACAGGAATACACAGCAAGGCAGGCAACAGCAAGGGCAAAATAGGCCACAACAGAGGGCACAACTATATGCCGTCAATAGAGCTGATGCAGAGGTGGAAGGCAATGTAGTGGAAGGTACACTTCTCGTCTGTGGTTTTGATGCTAGGGTTTTGTTTGACCCTGGCTCTACTCACTCATTCCTATCTCCAAAATTTGCTAAGTTGATTGTTATGCATGCTAGAGAGTTGAGTTTCATTTTGATTGTGACTGCCCCTTTAGGTAAGGAAGTTGTTTGTAGAACTTTTTACCCCAGTTGTCCAGTCATGATAGGAGAAGTAGTATTACTGGCAGATCTCATTTTATTAGAGATGCAGGATTTTGATGTCATTCTAGGGATGGATTGGTTAGCAGGATACCATGTTACGATGGATTGTTTCCATAAAACCCTAACTTTTAAGTTAGAGGAGACCCAGGCAGGGGTGTTGTTTCAGGGAGAGAGGAGTAGTCCTGGTGTAGGGTTTATTTCAGCGTTGAAGGCTGATAGGCTTCTAAAAAGTGGTTGTGAGGGTTATTTGGCATTTATCACGGAGGATAAACGGTCCCAAGGGGTGGAGGAGATCCCAATTGTTTGTGAATTTCTGGATGTTTTCCCGGAGGAGATGCCGGGATTGCCACCCATTAGAGAGATAGACTTCACTATTGAGTTGTTACCGGGGACCGCTCCGATATCTATCGCACCGTACAGAATGGCTCCGGCAGAATTGGGAGAGTTGAAGATGCAATTGCAAGAACTTTTGGACAAAGGTTTTGTGAGACCTAGTGTGTCACCGTGGGGAGCACCAGTTTTGTTTGTGAAGAAGAAAGACGGTTCCATGAGAATGTGTATCGACTATAGAAGATTGAACCAAGTGACCATAAAAAACAAGTATCCATTGCCAAGGATAGATGAATTGTTTGATCAGTTGCAAGGAGCTGCTTACTTTCCGAAGATTGGTTTGAGGTCAGGCTACCATCAGTTGAGAGTTAGAGATTTAGATGTACCAAAAACAGCCTTTCGGACAAGATATGGACACTATGAGTTTCTAGTGATGCCATTTGGCTTGACTAATGCACCGGCAGTTTTCATGGCATTGATGAACAAGATATTTGCAAAGTATTTGGATCAGTTTATAGTGGTGTTTATTGATGATATTTTGGTGTATTCCAAGACCAAAGAAGAGCACGAAGAACATTTGAGGATAGCACTCCAGCTTTTGAGAGAAAATCAGTTGTTTGCAAAATTTAGTAAGTGTGAATTTTGGTTGGACCAAGTCACATTTTTGGGTCATATCATCTCGAAGGAAGGATTGTCAGTGGACCCGTCCAAGATTGAGGCAGTTATGAATTGGGATAGACCGAAGAATGCATCAGAGATCAGGAGTTTTCTTGGATTGGCAGGGTATTATCGGAGGTTTGTGCAAGGATTTTCGTCGATTGCGGCACCTTTGACGAAGTTAACTAGGAAAAACACACCATATGTATGGATAGATAAGTGTGAAGCTAGTTTCCAAGAGCTGAAGAAGAGATTGACTACAGCTCCAGTCCTTACTTTGCCATCTGGGAGTGGCGGTTTCACCATTTTTACTGATGCTTCCAATGTTGGACTTGGATGCGTGTTAATGCAAGATGGGAAGGAAGTTGCTTATGGATCCCGGCAGTTGAAAGACCATGAGAAGAACTACGCAACACATGACCTCGAATTGGCAGCAGTTGTTTTAGCTTTGAAGATGTGGAGACACTACCTCTATGGAGAGAAGTTTGAGGTTCACTCCGACCACCGTAGCTTACAGTACTTGTTTTCTCAGAAGGAGTTGAACATGAGGCAGAGGAGATTGATGGAATATATCAAAGACTACGATTTTCCGATCAAGTATCACCCGGGGAAAGCGAATGTAGTTGCAGATGCCTTGAGTAGAAAGTCAGTGAGCATGGCAAGTCTTCGAAGGACTTATGTAGTACAGCAGTTAGAAGAGTTGGGAGTAGATTTTCAGCCACTAAGAGAGGGTGTCATGCTGGCAAACATGTCAGTGTCAGAGCCTTCTTTCATTCAGAAGATCAAAGAGAATCAGTTGCAAGACCCAGAGTTGGCTAAGATTTTTGAGCATATAGCAGATCGCCCGGATTTTCGTGTTGTAGATGGAGTTTTGTACTACCGAGACCGTCTGTGTGTGCCTAACTTGGAGGACTTGAGGAATGATATCATGACTGAGGCTCACAATACCAAGTATTCCATACACCTGGGCAGTACGAAGATGTACCAGAATTTGAAGGGCAGATTTTGGTGGAATAACATGAAAAGAGAGATAGCAGCTTTCGTCTCTAGATGTATGACATGTCAGTTGATCAAGGCAGAACACCAGAAGCCTCCAGGGTTACTACGACCATTAGAGATTTCGGAGTGGAAATGGGAGCACATTACCATGGATTTCATCTCAGGATTACCGAAGACTAGCAAGGGCAATGATGCTATTTAGGTCATAGTGGACCGTCTCACCAAGTCAGCTCATTTCCTACCGATGAAGACTGGGAAGAAGATGCACATGTTACCTTTGGCACAGTTGTTTGTCACAGAGATCGTCAGTCGACATGGACAACCAGTTTCCATCACATCCGATAGAGACAGTAGATTTGTCTCGAGATTTTGGAAGACACTGCATGAGTCTATGGGTACGAAGTTTCAGTTCAGCACAGCCTATCACCCACAGACCGATGGTCAGTCAGAGAGGATAATTCAGACGCTTGAGGATATGCTCCGAGCTTGTGTGTTAGATTTCAATACTCAGTGGGATGAAGCCTTACCATTGTGTGAATTCGCTTACAACAATAGTTTCCACTCGAGTATTGGTATGGCGCCTTTTGAGGCTTTGTATGGCAGAAGGTGTAGGACACCTGTTTGTTGGGAAGAAGTTGGTACTCACAGTTTCCATGGACCGACCATTGTTAGTGAGACAAGTGACAAGGTCAAGTTGATCCAAGAACATCTGAAAGTGGCTCAGAGTAGACAGAAGAGTTATGCAGACTCTCACAGAAGGGATTTACAATTCAAAGAAGGAGATAAGGTTTTCTTGAAAGTGTCATCTACTCGTGGAATCTTGAGGTTTGGACAGAAGGGCAAATTGTCTAGGAGATACATTGGACCGTATGACATTGTGAGTAGGATTGGTGATGTGGCTTACAAGTTAGCCTTACCACCTGAGCTCTCCGGCGTACACAATGTTTTCCATGTGTCTATGTTGAAGAAGTAAGTTCCCGACAGACTTCACATACTCCGTTATGAGCCATTAGAAATCCGAGAAGATGCTACATATGTGGAGAAGCCTAAGCAAATTATTGACACCAAGGAACAAGAGTTAAGAACTCGGACTATTTAGTGGGTCAAAGTGCTTTGGAAAAATCATGGACCAGAAGAAGCAACATGGGAATTACGGGATCAAGTTCAGAAGAAGTACCCACATCTCCTACCGGAGGTGAGTTTTAATTTCCATTTGGAGGACCAAATGTCCTAAGGGGTGGAGGATGTAAGACCCCGACCAGAGAGACCTCGATTAGAGTTAATTAAGTTGTGTTTTAGTTTTAAGTGTGTTTAGTGGTTTTTGATTAAGTTTGGGATTAGAATAGTTCTTATGATAGCTTTGGGGAATTTTGAGAGCCTTTTTACTTGTGGGACCCTTTGGGGGTTCTTGTTACGAATTGTGTGAGATTGGGGGTTTACCAATGATTTCCAAAAATTGTGTTTTTAACCCCATTAGACTTATCTTCTTAATCCCTATAACTTTCATGTTGACATCGTTTCCATTCGAGGACCCTAAACCCGACTTTTCACAATTTGAGGGCAAAATGGTCTTTTTACCCAAAATCTGGACACCAATTTCAATGTCACCAAAATGTGCAAAATATATACTTTTTGGAAACTAAAAATTTCGCTGATCAACTTTGTCTTCTTCGTCGTGTTCGTTTGAAGCCCCGAATGCCATGTTTTGAGCCCGAGAAGTCTTTTAAGTTGTGGGCCCCATTCCCACTTACTATATAAGGAGAGCTCTTCTCTTAATCCTCCCATTCTTTGCTAAAACCCTAAAAGGAGAAGAGATTTCCAGCCCTAGGGTTTTCCCTTGCCTTTTTCTTGCTTCTTCATCTTCAATCTTCCACCAAGCTAGTGCTAATGTAAAAATAGAGGCTACAATCTTCTTCCTCGTCTCAAGGGCTTCATCTTGACACCATTTTCAAAGAAAACCGCCCACTTCAAGGCTTCCTTTAACCAACACCTTGCTTTTGAAGAACTTCCTTGTAAGTGATCTTCCTAAAAGTTTTAGAATCTTGTTTGTTTAGCCCTAGAGAAGCTCCATTTCGTTTATTGGGAGGTTTCGTTTCGTTTTGCTTGGATTTTGATATTCTAGGGTTGGATTTGGGGGTTTTTGTATAGGTGTTTGATTGTGGGCTTAAGAGGTGATTAGAGCTCAATTTGATTTGCATTGGACCCAAGGCAAGTGGATGAAATGATTCTCATGTGTTTATCATGTTTTATGCAAAATCTTGATTTATCTTCATTAATAGTTTTAATGGTTTATCATGCTTGATAGTTTGGTACTATTGATTTTGAATGATGATTTGATGAGATGAATAGGTCAAGGAAGAGCCCAAATATTCATGAAGTTATGATTGGAAGAAGGGGAAAGAAAGGAAATGGATTGGAGTTGGACAAGAGAGGAATTCAACCAAATGGGTTGAGATTCATCGCTGTCCGATCGATCGCCCATCAGGTCCAATCGATCGGACTGTAAATAACTGAGAGTGTCTCAGAACCGATCGATCGCCCATCAGGTTAGATCGATCAGACTGTAAATAACTGAGAGTATTTCAGGACCGATCGATCGCCCATCAGGTCTGATCGATCGGACTGTAAATAACTGAGAACGTTTCAGGACCGATCGATCGGCCAATGAGTCCGATCGATCGGACTGAAATGAGATGAACTGCAAAATAAGGGGAATTGTGGGACAGTTCTCCAGATTCATTTCGAGCCCATACTCAACTCCAATTCAGCTCTATCCCTTCTCTTCTTATTTGAAGGCATTGAACCTGTAATGATGCATTTAAACCCATGAAAGATTTGGGTAAATTATGATGGGTTGTAGTGGGGAGGTATTGTTTGGAGCCCCAATGTTATTTAAGGACTTGTAAGGCATTGCATGAAGTCCGGAGGAAGGAGGAACCTCATCATGGAGATTCTATGAGATTTTCTAGATTGACCAATGTGTATAAGGACCCGGAATGTCCCTAACTCTTAAAGAGTACCAAAATTTCATCATGATCGACATACGGGACCCTATTCACACTGATTCAATTCTAGGAACCCCATTGTTAGCCTGTAAAGGTATGGGACACTATTTGTATTCGATTTTCAACCAAACTCCTATTTTGGGATTTCAACCCACATGATATGACTAGACTGTTCCAAGAGTAATAAAAGAGATGTGCTTAGCTTTTGCTAACCTGTATATGTCAACTTGAGATGAATGTGTATTTTGTGCCTCTTGGCACCCCGTTTCTTACTGTGCATATGATTTGATTTATTGTATTTGACCTATGAGTCGGCACCACTGAGCTTGGACGACCTCGTTGGTTTGATCCACCGACTTGGGGTTCCTTCCCCTCCTGATAGTCAGCTGCAGTCTGGAATGTGCAGAGTTTTTACCCGGTTCGCTACCGTGGTCCCGCAGAGTATATATATATATGTATATTATAGTATTTATCGTTGTCCCTCCTCACCTTGTGTGACTGAGGTCAATGATCCTGTAAGGGTATGCGCTCTCTTCACTTCGGTGAGAGAGGATGTAGCTTTGTGTGGTTGCCATCTTGACAGTTCCTTATCCTTGGTACCTCTATTGTTTCATATCGTTCATGTTGCTATTTAACAAATGATGCATTATCTTTTATGAAATTCATTATTTATACACAGGTTTTCTAAACTCTTGCATAGTATCATTGTTTTATTATTGTTATATCTTTTCACCCACCTGCCAGACCGTCGTGTCTGATCCATTTATTTTGGTACTCAGGTCCCGAGCTTATTGCCATTGAGGAGGAGCCTGAGGAGGCGGTCGGTGAACCGCAGCGAGTGATTGAATGGCAAGCCGACAATGTCATTTAGACATTCGGCCTTGCCTTGAGAACGACACATTTTGGGGGACTTGTGATAACTTTATTTTGGGTTTCTTTTGGTTGTATGGTCTTTGTTGACCGTTATTTTGGGGGCATTAATCAACTGATCTTTTGTAAATACACTTAACTTTACTTTTGGGGAATTATGCTTATGATCATTACTCATTCTGATATCTTGTCATGTTAATTATAGGTCAATCTCGTTTATGGGATGGAATAACATTATTATGATTTGCTACACGCTTCCGCAATCTTGAGAATGTGTAAAGATAATCCTCACCGCGGAACCTTGTGGGAAATCACGTGCACGGATAAATGTTCTTTTAATCCCGTGTGCGGTTTAGCCAAAGAGATGCACGTGGCGCGACATCATTAGCATCCCGATCCCGGACTTGGCTTTTCCCCTAATCCCGGTCCGGGGTCGCGACACATGGTATACAAAATTTTGCGGAAGCAATGTAGAAAACATTTAATTCCAATCATGCTCATAAAATGAATATTCAAGACTAGCATCAAAATGAGAAACATATAATTAGCGAGCCCAAGATAATTAAAGTTATTACAAAATCAAAGTACTATATTTACAACTTCCCCCCCCCCCAAAAAAAAGCCAACAAAGGCTATGAACAAGTTCCCAAAACAAAACCTGCCCCAAAGTGATTCGTAGCTCAAAGTCTAACTCGTTGTCTAAACAACATCACCAGGTTGCCACTCACGTTCGAAAAGAGCTACAGGTTCATCCTCAAACTGCGTCTCACGGGTAGAGGTGTCAAAATTTGGCACCAAACAAAGATGGGTCAAACACAACGGCCTGGCAAGTAAATAAAATAGATAACAGGATGATAAAGTTTATAAAACATTATGAAATAACTCCAATTACATTTTTAATGTTAAATAAAATAACAATGTAATAAAAGAATAATTTCTGAAACATTAATGATTTCAAAGAATATAATAAATCGGAATAATCAATAACAATCGAGTAAAACAATGACAATCAAATAGAATAATGGTAAACGGATAAAAACAATGGCAATCCACATATGCTATATTCTCCTATTACCGAAGTAACAAGAGCAGACAGACAGAGCCGTTGCCACAAATAGTGGGATGGAGCTCGTAGCCACATCGAGTGGGACCGAAAAAACAGAACCGTTGCTATGGTCGGTACAAACAAAATCCAAACTACAGTCGGCAGAATTTTAAAGATTCCAAGCCGGGCGATCAGCCCAACAAGGTGACCTAAGCTTAGTGGTGACTTTGAAATAAAAAACCTGAGCCGATGTAAATCAAATCAAAACAACACATTTCCTCCAAAATCGATAAAGGACTACTCCTGAAAATATAAATTCTAAAAATTTTTCAAATAATTCAAATGAGTAGCCTTACTAACATTTTCAGATATGGCGAACCACTCAATTCTATTTTCAAATCAATTTGTAGAAAAACATACAAATTTGCTAACTTGAAATGAAGTAGTGTACGATGATTGGATTGTTTCGATACACACTTAGTACCCTTAATATCGTTTTATAAATAAAAGTTTGGTACCACTGAAGATCTTCGATAATTAAGGATGTAAAGTGTGTATTAAAAACTTAATATTTACCCCCCAATAATCCAAACATTAAAATCTCTCTCTCATTTATAAAATTCTGGGAAATTTCGATCACCCAGGTGGTTAGCTGGCGGTTATCCGCCAAATGGTTCGGCGGTTAGCCGCTGGCTGACCGCGAGGCTAATCGCCAGTTCTCCAATCAGATGCAGCTCTCGGGAAAAGTAACCGCCCATTTCGGTTAGCTGCCGACCACCATGCGGCTAGCTGCCTAGTAACCTCCAACTTCAGAGCAAAAAGTGACCGAACTAGTTCGGCTAGCCGCCGGCCACGATGCGGTTAGCCGCCAGGTGACCGCCAGTCGCGGGAAACACCTTCCTGAAGCAAACTTTCAGATTTTTCTTCCTTCTTCTTCCTTCTATCATTTCCACCATCTTCTTCCATAAATTCATACACATTGTAAGTTTTCTTCCAACTTCAATAACCACCATTCAATCATCCACACAATAATTCATTCCACTATCGCAAACAATATTTGATGTAAACTAGGCTCTTTCATTCACCACATATATATACATTAATAATAAGATGTATAGGACTAATTCAAGAAGATTTAGAAATTTGAAGAAGACAAATCACTATCCTCTACAATAACATGTAAAACATTATTTGAACCTTTTCAAAATAAATCCACGAATCATAAGAAGAACAAAGTATAGAATGGAAATATCATGAAATCATTCACATTGAACACAATCACCATATTAACTGAAATAATCACTTGCCTTGGTCATGAAGAGGAAAATATTACTCCAAGATGGTCTCTCTAGGGTCCCAAGCCTCCAATCTACAAACGCCCCAAAAATAACCAAAGAAAAACCCTAAAAATCAATCATTTCCAAATCTCCATGAAACCCTTTTGCATGTGTGATAAAAACATTCTAGGTGGTGTAGAAAAAAAGGATCTCAAGAAAGAAAAACCATTGCTAAACTTTAAAAGCTTCAACCAAGAAGAAGAGCTTGGAAAAGGGCTTAGATCTAGCTTAAATCCCTTGAAAATTGTATATTTGGAGAGCTTGAGAGTTGATGAAGAAGTTTAGGAGATCAAATCTCCACTTAACATTAAAAAAGAAAGCTTGCAAGATGAGAGAGAAAGTGCTGGAAATGAACCCTCTTTGAGAAATAAAGTTGTAGGAAATAGATGGAAATGAAATGTGGAAGAGAACTATTCCCTTTTATAAGGTGGGCAAGTGGGTCCCAATGGGCCCCAAGGCTCAAGTGGCTGAAATTGGTATTTGCAGGTCCTGAACGAAAACAACGAAGAAGACAAAATTGTTCGTCGAAATATCTACTTTCCAAAAATTATATTTTCCCCAATTTCTGAAAATCTCAAAATTTAAGTACAGATTTAGTGTAAAAAGACGTTTTTGCCCTTTTTCTTGAAAAATGCGATTTATGGGCCACAAATTAAAATAGACAAAACATGAAAGTTGTTAAAATCAATACAATGAGTCAAAAGAAATAAGAATTGGAATTTCTCAAAATAAGAATAAATTCCCCCTAGATTCACATGCGACACACGGGCGCCCCGGCCTGCGTCAAGCTAAGTCTATCGGCTCTAAAAATTCCCAAAGCTATTCAAAAGTCTATTCTAGCTTAGGATTAAGCTAATCATCCTCTGAACCCACTTATAAACTAATTATGTTTAAAATATTAGTTAAATATACCGAACCTGGGTTGGGGTCTGACATCCTTCACCCCTTAAAGACATTTCGTCCTCCAAATGATCACTAGCCTCTGGTAGATGATGAGGATATTTCTGCTTAACCTGATCGTGCAACTCCCATGTGGCCTCTTCCGGTCCATGATTTTCTCAAAGAATTTTTACCCAATGTATCGTTCTATTCCTCAATTCTTGTTCTTTTGTGTCGATAATCTTAATCGGCTTCTCAATGTAGGTGGCATCTTCCCGAACTTCCAATGGTTCTTTGTGTAACACGTGTGAAGGTTCTGCAACATATTTCCTCAACATCGATACGTGAAACACATTGTGTACACCCGAAAGCTCTGGAGGCAAAGCTAATATGTAGGCCACTTCACCAACACAACTCAAGATCTTGTACGGTCCGATGAACCTCTTAGATAATTTACCCTTCTGTCCAAATCTCAAGGTTCCTCTGATCTGAGATACCTTCAAAAATACTTTATCCCTAACTTGAAACTGAAGATCTTTCATTCGAACATCGGCGTAGCTCTTTGTGAGAACCCGACCCCAGATTTCCTGGTTTATTGTGGTTTTAATCGTGGATTTGTTTTCTCAGTGGGATTAGTGGTTATTTGACTGAATTTCTAAGTTTGATTATATTTTCTTTGGTTTTGGGAAGTCTTGAGAGCCAGTGAACCTAGACAGTGACCGTAGGGTCCTATTTATTTTGTGTGGTCATTGTGGAGAGATTCTCTTTGATTTCTAAAAACTCCCATTTCAACTTCGTTTGACTATTCTCGCCATTCCCTACAACTTTTGTGTTCACTCCGTGCCCATCCGAAGCTCTGAAAATCAGTTTTTCTAGCCCTGGAGGTAAAACCAGTCTTTTTACACTAAATCTGGATCCAAATTTTGAGATCTCAGAACCTTGCCAAATATATACTTTTTGAAAACTAGATTTTATGAGAAACATTCCTCTCTTCTTTGTCGATCACATCCGAGGCCCAGAAATCGATGTTTTAACCCTTGTAATCCCAAATCTTCCATTATTTTGATCCCTTTGACCAAACCGTTGACTTTTTCTGTGGACCCTAGAAGCATGTCAATATTAACCTTGTTGGAAAGATAATTTTGAGCTGGACACTTTTCATGTTTTGAGTTTCTTGATCCGAGGTCTAAAATGCCCTCTAATCTCCATTGTAAGTTTTAAGTATTTCTAAGTGTGGTGGGGCCCACACCCACCCATTATAAATAGTACCACTCTCCTCTCCCTTCTTCCCCAAAACTGTCCCAGCACAGTGAGGGTGGAGTTTCAGCTCCTTTGAGAACTTTTTCCCATTTCTTCTTCTTCTTCTTACTTCTTCATCTCCAACCCTTTCCAAATTTTTCCCAAATGGAGAAATGGACTCCACCATCTTCTTCTTCACCTTTAGAGCTTCATCTTGATACCATTGGAGAAGAAAACCAAGCTTTTCAAGTTTTCCATTGAGCTAATCTTGTCTATTAGAAGGTCTTCCATGTAAGTGATTCTCGTCGTCTCCTAGATTTGTGTTCTCCTATCTCTAGAGAAGCTTCATTTCAATTATTAGAAGCTCTCTCTTAGTATTTCTTGATTTACCATTTTAGGGTTGTAAGATGGGTTTGTTTTTGGGGGTTTTCTTGGTTTTTCTTGTAGGTTGATCTTGATAGTGTTTTGAGCTTGGATTTGCTTAGCTTGGACCCAGGGCAAGTGGATGAATGGATGATTTCAAGTGTTAACATGTTTTATGAGAAAAATATGGATTTTCATTACTTATTCTTAATGATTTAATCCTTACCTTTAATCATGCTTTTCACCATGATTTTCTATTGCTTTTGAAAGGATGATTTTTGAATGCTAACATGTTTATGGAAAATCTTGATTTACATTAATTATTTTTGGTGACCTCATATGTATTCTCATCTACATTTTTGATATAGTTTCCATTGCTTTTAAAATGCATATTGATGAGTCTTGTTACATTGTTTAATATCTTGGAAATTGTTGCATATGATTTTGTTAAAGCTTGTTTATAGTACATATGGATTTTCATGAATGATGGGTCATCACTTGAATGAATGTGTTGAAATGGACGGTTGTATGAATGGGATTTTGATGGAAGGATGGATGAGGTTGAATAGGGAACTTGAAGTGTTGGGAATGGAGGTTTTGAATGATGAAATGGAGGAGCTTTTGGCTCACTTTATTATAGGGATCTCACCATTAAAAATGAGGAGTGTTTGGATAAAGAAGGGACTGAAAATAGCTTCTGAATTTGGTGTTCGCAGTAACGTCGGTCAGCCTGTCGGTCAGTCTGTCGGCTAACCGACAACCAACCGACAGGGAGCCGACACCCTCTCGGTCCCAATTCCAGAGAGCTGCGTTTTTCTACAATTTCTGATTCTGAAGTGTCGGTCAGCCGACGGTGTACCGACAGCCCCTCATTTCCAATTTTCGAGAGCTATTTTCTCCCCATTTCTGGACTCGGCTAGCCGTCGGTCAGCTTGTCGGTCGACTGACATGACCCTGTCGGTTAACCGACAAGCCAACCGAGGGTTGACCAAAATTTCAATCTTGATGGATTTCTTTTGGGGAACTTGTTGAACTATATGGGAGAAGAATTATATGGAACTATACTGAAGAAGAAACCTCATCATCTTAATGTTGTTAAGATCCTTAGATTTGTCAACGTATGTAAGGTCCCGGAATATTTTTAATTCTTAAAGAGTACCAAATGTTTATCAAACCTAACATACGGAACCCTGTACACATTGATTTAAATCTAGGACCTTCAATACTTGGCCCGGAGATTTATAGAATCCATTTGTACATGATTTTTACCGGATTTCACTTGTACATTTCAAGTTTCGTGCCTTGTAACTAGTCTTACCCCGGATATGGTTTTTAGCATAATTGCTATCTTGTGACCTAATATGATATGTCTTATGCTGATGAGCATCTTGACCCGAATCTTATTTGTGCTTTTCAAACATCATATCTTATGATTTGAACTTGCCCCGAAAGTATTGGAAAATGTGTTTAGCTTTTGCTAACCCGTATATGCTCGACCCGATATGAATGTGCATTTGTGCCATGGGCACCCTGATCCGTTACTATGTAGTTGTTTTGATTTCCCGCATTTGACCTATGAGTCGGCACCACTAAGCTTGGACAACCTTGTCGGTTTGATCCACCAACTTGGAGATCCTCCCCTCCTGTTAAGTCAGCTGCAATCTGGAATCTGCAGAGTTTTTACCCGGTTCGTTACCGTGGTCCCATAGAGTATATATATGTATATTATAGTATTTAATCATTGTCCCTCCTCACCTCCCTCCTCCCCTTGTGTGACTGAGGTCAATGATCCTGTAGGGTATGTGCTCTCATCACTTTAGTGAGAGAGGATTTAGCTTTGTGTGGTTGCCATTTTGACAGTTCCCGATCCTTGATACCCTTACTGTTTTAAATATACATGCTTCATACATGTTTTAAATGAATCCCCGATTTGTTAAATGTTCATGTTTTGTACATGTTTTAAATGAATTCCCGTTTTGTCAAATATTCATGCTTTATACATGCTTTAAATGAATTCCCGTTTTGTCAAATATTCATGCTTTATACATGCTTTAAATGAATTCCCGTTTTGTCAAATATGCATGCTTTTTACATGCTTTAAAGGAATACATGTCTTGTCAAATATTCATGTTTTATACCTGTTTTATATGAACACAGGATTTTGTCAGATGTTCACGAATTTCTATATATTTTAATTATGTACAACTTTTGATCAAATAGCGTGATTTATCATATGTTTTATTCTTCAATATATTGTTTATATCCTTTCACCCACCTGCCAGACCGTCGTGTCTGACCCACTACTTTGGTACTCAGGTTCAGATTTCTTGCCCGAGTTGAATGCACGTTTTGGCTATGGAGCCATGAGCTTGCAGGTTTTTTGTCAGCTATGTCGTGTAGACATTGAGCTTGACATCGGAGCTACGTCACATATGGGGTCGTAATTATTAGCTTATTTTTGTATGGCTTTTATTAGCCCGTTTATTGGGATTGTAATTAATACACATTGTTATTTGTAACTTGAACATATGTGGGAATATAATATCCAGATACTGTCAGCTCTGTATTTTGTTATAATGGTTTGTTCTAGTATGATATGTTCATTGATATGATAGCAATATGTTAGTGGTTGAGTGCGACACGGAATCCATTGGCCACGGACTTCGGGTCGCAATGCCACGAAAGCTTTTGTAAAAATATTCAGGATATGTTGGAACGTGTTATCCCCACACACGCGGATCTTGGGAGAAACATAAATTTTACTTAACTCCCAATTTTCACGGCCCCTCGGGTTTGGGGTCATGACACTCTTCACCAGCTTCTTGAAATCTTGAGATGCTCATGGATGAGTTTGACCTTGTCTCTCCAACCAAAGTTGGTCCATGAAAACTATGTTCACCGACTTTTTTCCAACACACTGGTGTTCTACACTTTCTACCATACAACGCTTCGAAAGGAGCCATCCCTATGCTCGAATGGTAACTGTTGTTGTAGGCAAATTCAGAGAGAGGTAAATTCTCATCCCACTGATTCTTGAAGTCGAGTACACAAGCTCTAAGCATATCTTCAAGTGTCTGAATGGTTCTCTCTGACTGTCCATACGTTTGGGGGTGATATGCTATACTAAATTGAAGCTTTGTACCCATAGACTCGTGCAAGGTCTTCCAAAATCTCGAAACAAATCTACTATCTCTGTCTGAAGTGATAGAGATTGGTTGACCTTGACGACTGACAATCTCTTTCACGAAAGCTTCTGCAAGAGGAAGCATGTGCATATTCTTTCCAGTCTTTAATGGAATAAAATGTGCAGACTTCGTCAAACGGTCCACTATGACCCAAATGGCAATGTTCCTTCTGCTGGTAGTCGGATTGCCCGAGACAAAATCCATAGTAAGGTGCTCTCACTTCCACTCTGGAATTTCCAATGGTTGTAAAAGACGAGGTGGCTTCTGATGTTTAGCCTTCATTAGCTGACAAGTCATGCATCTGGACATGGAGGGTGCTATTTCTCTCTTCATAATATTCCACCAAAATCCGCTCTTCAAATTGTGGAACATCTTCGTACTCCCCGGGTGCATAGAGTACCTCGTGTTATGAGCTTCCACCATAATCTCATTTCTCAAATCATCTATCTTAGGGTCACATAGTCTGCCAAGGGAGTACAATACTCCATCCATGATCTGAAAATTGGGGCGTTCTGAGATGTGCACCATAATTTTAGCCAAATCTGGATCTTGTAGCTGGCTATCCTTGATCTTCTGGATGAAGGTAGGTTCAAACACCGACATATTAGCCAACATAACTCCTTTTCTCAAGGGCTGAAATTCAACTCCCAGTTTTTCAAATTGATGAAAATTATAAAACCCTTACAAACTGGCCAGATTCACTGATTTTATGCTCAACGCATCTGCTACCACATTAACTTTCCCTAGATGATAAATGATTGAAAAATCATAATATTTAATGTACTCCATCCATCTTCTCTGTCTCATGTTCAATTCTTTCTAAGAAAATAGATATTGAAGATTGTGGTGGTCTGAAAGAACTTCAAGATTTTCTCCATATAAATAATGTCTCCTCCACATTTTTGACGCGAAAACAACTGCTGCTAATTCCAAGTCATGCGTTGCATAATTTTTCTCATGCCTGTTTAGTTGCCTTGAGCCATACGCTATGACTTTTCCATTGTGCATCAACACACAACCAAGCCCTACATTTGAAGCATTTGTGTAGATAACAAAATTGCCACTCCTTGAGGGTAAGGTGAGAACGGGTGCTGAAGTTAATCTCTTCTTAAATTCCTCAAAGCTGGCTTCACATTTTTCTGACCATAAAAACAGTACATTCTTCCGGGTTAGTTTGGTCAAAGGTGCTGCAAAGGATGAAAATCCTTGTACGAACCTTCTGTAGTAACCTGCCAAACCCCGAAAACTCCTAATTTTTATCACATTCCTCGGTCTTTTCCACTTGGTGACTGCTTCTATTTTGGCCAGATCAACTGCCAATCCTTCTTTATAGATGATGTGGCCTAGAAAGGTGACCTGTTCTAGCCAGAAATCACACTTCCCAAGCTTCGTATACAATTGTTTTCTCTCAAAAGCTGGAGTGAAGTCCTTAGATGCTGTTCATGATTAGATGTTGTTCATGATCTTCTCTTGACTTGGAATACACTAATATGTCATCAATGAAGACGACTGTAAACTGATCCAAATAAGGTGTAAAGATCTTGTTCATAAGAGCCATAAATACAGCTGGTGCATTCGTCAGTCCAAAGGGCATCACCAAAAATTCATAGTGCCCATATGTAGTTCGGAAGACTGTCTTCGGAATAACTGATTCTTTGACTCTTAACTGATGATATCCGGACCTCAAGTCAATCTTCGAGAAATACTCTGCTCCCTGTAACTAGTCAAATAGCTCGTCTATCCTTGGCAAAGGGTATTTATTTTTTATGGTCACTAGGTCCAACCTCTTGTAGTCTATGCACATCCTTAAGCTCCAATCTTTTTTCTTGACGAACAACACTGGGGCTCCCCAAGGTGATACACTTGGTCTGATGAAACCTTTTTCTAACAACTCTTGCAAGTGAAGCTTTAGATTACCTAACTCAGTTGGAGCCATTCTATATGGAGCAATGGAGATCGGAGCAGTCCCCGGTATCAATTCTATTATTAACTCAATCTCCCTGACTGGTGGTAAGCCTGGAATTTCCTCTGGAAATACATCTAGAAATTCACACACTACAAGGATGTTCTCCACCCCTTGGGATTGTTCGTCCTTCGTGATAAAAGCTATAAATCCTTCATAACCACTTATCAAAAGTTTAGCTGCTGAAAGTGCTGAAATGAATCTAGTTGGTGAAGTCTTTTTCTCTCCAAGAAATTTCACTTCTGTGGATGTCCCATCCAATTTAAAGGAAATGGACTTGCTAAAACAATCCATTGAGGCATGATGTCCCGCTAACCAATCCATGCCTACAATGACATCAAAGTCATACATGTCCAATATAATGAGATTTGCTGGAAATGTGACATCTCCTATCTTAACTGTGCAACTAGGGTAATAAGTATTACAAACAACCTGTTTCCCTACTGGAGTTGTGACAGTTAAAATAAACTCTAGCTTGCTAGCAGGTACACAAATCATTTTAGCAAACGCATGAGATATGAAAGAATGAGTTGATCCTGGATCAAATAATACTTCAGCTTATACTCCACAGATTAAGAGTTTACCTTCCACAACATTTCCCACTGCATTTGCGTCCACTTGATTCAAATGATTGCGACGGCCTTGCTAGGATTATTTAAAATCAAAGTTTCCAAAATCAATATTAAAACACTAAACAAAATACGTATAAAATAGAAAAATCTTAAATCCAAAAGTAAAGCTAGGATTATTTAAAAACATTTAAGAAGTAATATAAAAATAAATACCATACAGAAAATGAATGATGTAAATGGTATGCTAAAAAGAGAAAAAGAAAAAAGAAAATAAATATAAAAGACCCGAGATTCAATGTAAAATTATCCACTTATCATTTCAATTATTAGACCATAAAATTATTTTAGCCATCCTCTGCCACCTATAATACCCCTTTGAACACATTATATAACAATGAACCCCTTGTAGTACAGTTGGCATGCATCAAATTGGGCCCCGCAATTCAGTTGTATAAATAAGTCATTGGAAGAGTACTGTGATTTCTGATCAAATATCATGAAAGCAACTCCAATTAAAAGTCTTTGTCTTGATACAAATGTAGATCCTATAATTTAGAAAATAGAAAATTAAAGTATTATATACCAAAAACACAGAAAAATTTAACTAGGTGAAATATAATCGTAACCTCAAAAGTTATAATTACAACAAATATAAAAGCACCTTTATCACATATTCCGAAATCCTAAAGCCTTCAACTGAAGGATCAAAGGGTCCCAATCATTTTATAACCACCATCGTATATTTAGAAAATAATCATATCCCTAAGACATCACTGATAGGAAAATCAAAGAATGTCAATCATAAAAATAACTTCATTTTCAAGAACTTGCAAACTGATACCATAAAAGGGTAACAAGACTAAAGATGTAAATGTTAGGGATTTTGTATTTTGTGATTTGATGGATGCATTATCATCTTAATCATCATTTGAATTTTCACACATGCATTGATTTTGAAATTCTTGAAATCTTGTCTTTTCTCATGCATGCTTTTAAAACTTTCAAATCATATGTTTCATGCATGTTTTAATTTTAAATCTTGGATGCATTTCATTTGAAAAAGAAGTTTTTCAGATCAAACAAGCCTATGATTTTAAAAGTTTCAAATCATCTTAGGCATTTTAGGTTTCATAATTTTAAACCTCTTAGAATGATTTAAATCATGTTTCCAAGCTTGTTTCATTGGCCCAAAGTCCCCACATGAAAATAGATTTTAATTTACAAAAGTTGGGAAATTTGGTCCTTGCACTTGGTCGACCGGCAGCGTGCCTGGTTGACTGGCCCAGTGGACCCGATCAATCGAGCACACTGTCGGTCGACCGAGCATATAGCCGTTGGCAATTTTTCAAATGGTCAGATTTTTGACCGTTGAAGGGCAGTCGACCGAGCTATTTATGGGGTCGACCGGGGACACGCCTGAACTCACTTTTTGAGTATAAATATGAGTTCATTCCTTGAGAAAAAGAGTTGAACATTTTAGTCTTCCTTGAGGTGTTTGGGGACAAAAGAAAGGGGATGAACTAAGAGAGACCGAGGGGTCTATTGGAAAGCTGAAGCTTGGATTAATGAAGTTAAATTTCTAAGTAAGTTTGAGTTTTCTAAATCATAAGTTTCATGCTTTGTTTAAATTATTGGTTAATAAATTTTAGCATGCTAACTATGATGTGTTGAATCCATTTCTGACATTCAATCTTTGATCTAAGTTGGATTGGATTCTTCACCTTGATTTCAAACCAAGTTTTGTTTTAAAGTTTCATTAATCATGCTTAGCCAAAATCTTTGATTCCTTTTATAGCATGGCTCATTTACTTGGTTAAATCTTTCTTTGTTGTTTTCAATCTATTTAGAATCTTTGTTAAACTAGTTAGTTTTTGAAACCAACATTGCACATGCATCACTTGATTAGTCTTAATTAGTTTCATACGACTTGTAAGCTTTTGATTTTCATATCATCAACAAGTTTGTATTTATACAAGTGATTAGCATTTTATTTCAATCAAATCTTTGTGTGTATTAAACTTTTAAATGCTACAAGCATACATTGATTGAGCTTACCTTTTAAACTTGATTGAAGTTTTCATACACACACATCATGAGCATACATCTTTGCATTTCATATAGTGTTGTGTGAGGTTGTTTTTCAATTACATATCCGCCTAATTTAGAGGCATTGTAATTGAGTCTAAATTGTTTCTCTTCTAGTGTTTGTGTAGACACTTCTTTGAGAAAGAAAATCTTCTACTTGTAAAGGTTATTGTTTAGCCTTAGAAAAGCACTGTGTAATGGTTATTGCTTAGCCTAAGAAGAGCATATTGTAAAGGTTATTGCTTAGCCTAGAAAAACACATTGATAGGTTATTGCTTAGCCTATAAAAGCAGATTGTTAGAGGTTATTGCTTAGCCTATTGAAAAGCATAGATAGTGGAAATCCGGTGGGGTGTTGGATCACAAGCCGGTAGTGGATGTAGGCATTGAGGCCGAACCACTATAAATCTTTATGTGATGGTGCATGCTTTGTGGTGATTGTTTTTATTTAGCTTCCTTATTTTGTTTGATAAATCATCACAAGTGACTAGTTAATTTAAAGAATTTAAAATTGGTCATAATTGGTCACTAAGTAGTAGTTCACCCCTATTCACCCCCACTCTAGGGTAAGGATCCCGGACTTTCAATTGGTATCAGAGCCTCGCGCTCTAAATTAGGATCAAGTGTTTTGGAACTCATGATTAGGTGTAAAAACCTAGAGTTAAAACCCTAGTTGTGTTTTCATGAAAATCATTAGAATGGATTCCACTATGCTAGATTGTGTAGATTCATGTGTAGATTCTTCTAGACCCCTCCTTCCAACAACTGGAGATTCAAACTTTGAACTTAATGAATCTCAATTTGAATCAAAAGAAGAAGAAAATATTGAAAATGAAGATGATATTCAACAAGCTTATGGTGAATTGTATACTTTTTCCTTAGAGCTTGCAAAAGAAAAATAAAAAATTAAGAGAAGAATCTAAAAGGCTAAACAAAGAATTAGTTTCTTCAAAAGATGAACTTAGAGAGAAAGAATAAGTAATAAATTGTGTAGACTCTAAGTTTATGATCTCTTTGCATAACCTATCTAATATTAAAGATGAACTAAATGAATTAAAGGTAGGAAGTGATGAGCTTAACAATGAAAATTCAAAACTAAGAGATCAATTACAAAGGCAAGATAAAGACATTAACAATCTAGAATCCAAGTTGACTATCTCTAAGGAAAATTTATCTAATGCTCAAAATAAGATAAAAAGTATAAAACTTGGATCTAATGTTGTTAATGAACTTAAATTTGAATTAAAACTTGCCCATGAAGAACTAAACAACTTTAAGGGAATTGAAAATGAACTAATAAAAGTTAAAAATAAAAATTCAACCCTTAAAGAACAAGTCACTCAACTTGAAAGCTACAAACAAAAGTATGAGTACAAATTTACCCAAGGAGAAGAGAAATTTGAAAAATTATTTTGATTGGGTAAGTCTCAAAGAGATAGGACGGGTCATGGATTTGATAGGCATATTTCACATTATCCTATTTTCACCAACACATTTGTGAAAGGTGAGTCTTCATTCTATAGTAATCATTCTTCCTTACCCATGACAAAATGTAATTATTGTGGCATTGAAGGGCATTTTAGGTTTGAGTGCAAACTAAGAAGAAGCCATGTGTCTAAACCCATCTATGAACCCAAGAATGTAAAATCAAACTCTATGAAGGGTAAGACACTTAAAACCAATGAAGACTCCAAGAAGATTAAACAAGTTAAACCTATTAAAAAGGAGTCTCCTAAGATAGATTCCAAAAAGGTTAAACAAGTTAAACCAAATATAAAAGAATCTATCAACAAAAAGCTTCTCAACCTATCTCCCTTAAATCAACACATGAAAGAACTTTTGAAGAAAGTTGCAAAGTTAAATTTAAAATTTAAAAGTCAAATAAAGGGAGAAAATAAAAAGAAAAGAAAAATGAATCAATCCCCTAAGAAGAAACAAACTCACCAACCTCAAGATACTAATCACCAACCTAAGCTTAAATTATTCAAATCTCATGGTGATAGGTCCAAATTAAAATTTTATCAAATCAAATCTCGAAGAGTTGGTGGGACTTCTAAACTAGACCTCAAAGATGAATCCTCTCAAGACCTTAGGTGGATTCCAAAAGTTAGATTCTTAGACAAACCTTAAGGCCTTGAACCTCATTGACCAACCTATCCTTTATAGTTAAATCCTTTTGCTGGTCATGATACATTTGCATTTTGTTCTTTCATAGTTACATTTATTAAAATACATTGTTTCTTTATGATCAATTGATTTTGTCTTCATGTACCTCTCTAGTTAAATATCAAGGTTTTCAAAATCATTTGATTATAATTTCATCATGTTAGATTTGCTTTTTGCTCATATTTACTTATATCTACTATGCATATCTATATATGTTCAATTGATTATGATTTCAAAAGCTTTCATAGCTAGATTATTCATAATCAATTGATGTTGCAAATTCATTTGTTTGGATGTCTTGTAAGATTTTTTTTTAAAAACAAATGATTTCAAACAATTTGGATTTTCCATGGATTTCTAAGTTATACCTTCATATGGAAAATTATTGTTGTGAAAAATCAACTTGTATGTGTTTCAAATAAGTTATATCATTTAAAATGCAAGTTATCTTCAAAATCTTTTTCCCTATGTTCATTATTGGATTTTGTTTATTGAAATGATTTGAAGATTGTATGAATGGAAATGCTTTAAATCATCATTAGTTATATTCATCAAAGCATGTTCCATGTTCTCATTTCCTTATGCATTTAGTTATATTAACTTAAATGGAAATGAATATTTTAACAAGCAATTTGCTTCTTTACTCTTCTAGTTGCATTCTTTTTATGAGCAAATTGATTTGTATGTTTTGTGGATCATGAAATAGATTTGCATTCTATACATAGTCTTGTGCATCTTTTCAATGCATAGTGATAATGTTTCATGGTTCTCATAGTACTTTTGCCAGAGTGGAAATTTTAATGACCCATGTTAGATGAATTGGCATTAATCTCTTTTTGCATGCTCTTTATAGGTATACATATATATATATATATATATATTTATAAGAGAGATATTTTCATCACTATGTAATACATGGCTCATCTTCTAACTTCATACCTTCTTGTGCACACATAGTTGTATTCTTTATTGATGATATGGTATGAGTTAGATCTTGATCTTGATTGATCCTACCTATGCAAATGTCAAATAGTTCCATGTATGGTTGTACTTTTAACTTGTATTTGTAGATACCATACTAGAACCCTCAAATCCATCCTTTATGCTTTCTTGTCATTTCTTTTATAGATGGTTATGAAGTTTATTAATGTGTATTTTCTTAATGATGTCATCTTTGTATAAGTTTTCAACTTCATAGTAGTGTTCTCGATCATATGAACCTCTTTAAAATTCATTCCTTGTATTATCTAGTTATATCTATTGTTTGATGGATTTCTTAGATGATGAATTCATATGATTTGACACTTTGAAAATCGCATGTTCTACTGTTGATACCAAAAATGTCACTTTGCCTCTTCAACATTAAGAAAACTACATGAAGTCGCAGCCTACCACAAATGGGTGATGTTACTTCTAAAAAAAAAATTAAATCTTGTCAGAATCAAACAAAAACTGCAAGATCCTTCAAGAAAGCCAAGAAAGGAGTACACAAGAAGTTTCTGGCCATTTCAACATTATTTGGCCTAACTTCACTCCTCCAGCAGCTGAACAGGAGCTCTCGGCGGCGACAGTGTCGAAAACATCAAATCTTCGATCAGAGCCTGTTGATGGTCTTAAAATACCTCCAAAAGGCTCCACGTCAAGTTCCAAATTAAAACTACAACGTTTGACCCTACACAACTCTAAAACAACAGAATCAAGCCTTTCGGCGGCGAGAACCACCGAGGCCATAACTCATCGAACAGAGCACATGGGCGGCTTCAAGATGCTTACAAAGGGCTACACGTCAAGTTTCAAGTCATTTCGACAACATTTGACCAGACTTTGACTCTCGAAAGCCAAATCAGGCCTCTCGGTGGCGAAGCTCCCCGAGACCATGGTTTCCAAGATAGAGCCGGTGGATCATCTCAAAATTACTCCAATAGGTTCCCTGTCAAATTTCAGGTCAATAGGACATCGGTTGACTGCACATCAAAGCGCGATATTTTCCTTGCGACATAATCAAGTCTACTGGTGACAGGACTCCATTCGGCTTTAAAACTAAAACAGTAGCCTGTGGTTGGTCTTATTTATTACTCAGGAGGCTTCACCTCAAATTTTAGGTCATTCCGAAATTGTTTGGCCCAATTTCGGCTTTTGACGGAAAATCAGCAGCTCGACGCGACAAAGTCTTTGGCTTTCCCGGAAAATTGGAAACTTTGCACTCCAAAATGCAAAAATTCTCGTCAAGTTTTCAATAGGGAAATCAGGCCAACAAATGTGCAAAAATGTCAAGAAAAATATAGAAGAAAAAAGAATCAGAAAAAACATCGAAACGACCGAAAAACGATGACCGAAGGGGAGAAATCACCCTAGGGTCAATGGCCCATGGTCGCCGACGACCATGGAGATCCGGGTCACCGGATTTGCCCCGGAAGGGCCGTTTTCCGTCCCTTTTCGTTTTTCAAAACTTCCGGCCCCTGTGGTTTTTCCAAAACTCAGACTTTTGAGGCACTAAATCCATTGACATCCGTCAAAATCACAGGTCCGTTTTTCAGAGTATCAAAATCATCATTGATTGCCAACCAGTCGACCAAAAGGTGCACTTTCTACCCGATCGATCAAGAAACCGATAGGACAGATGTCACTGGCCCGCTGTTAGCAATCAATGTTTGAAGTTACATGGTCATCCGATGTCGATCAGCATGAAGATCCATTGATGATCATCGCCAGAAGAACTCCAAAAGACGCGGCGCGGCCCGCGACTCTTCAGCTGCTCGGCGGCCACTTAATGCAGTTAATTGACTAGCTTTATTGCAGTCATTAATTCGTTATTTTGGATGGCCCAATCAGAAGCAAGCATTTGGGATTTACAAATCAAGAGATTCATGGCATTTTAGCCATGAAAATCCTCCCATCATGGTGCTTAAAGGAGATTAAAAGCCTTAAATCTCCACCGGCCAATCAGAAGCCAAGAGAAAGGAGTTACAAAGTAAATGAATTAAAATTTGTAACTCCTCCCATTATGCGACTTAATGACAATTAAAACCCATAAACTCTCCTAAATGGCTACCAAGAGCCTATAAATAGGAGAGCACTCCAAGCACTCCAGGGAAGGAAAAACACTTCGGAAAATCCAGAAATCGGGACAAAGAAAGGCATCAAAAATCTAATAGAGAAAACTCTACTGAAGTTCTGCACCGACCACCACTACAAGGTGACAAAAGTCCCTTGGGGGCTACCCCCCATGGTCCTTGCCTTCTCCTTCTGCCTCCAATGGCTTAGATGTCGCTTTTCAGGCCATCTACTTAGCTTTTTATTAGACATAAGACCTCCTCTTAGTTTTTGTCCTCTAAAAATATGAGGTCACAGCCAAGCCAAGCGAATAAAAAGCATCATCTGTTTTCATCTGCATGGATGATGGCGAAGTCCACACATAGCTTGCGACCGTCAATCTGAATGAGTCCCCCACAATCTTCTGAGAAGGTAGATCCTCCTTTTCTTATTTTTCGTTGTAGTTTGTATTTTTCTAAAAGAAACAAAAAAATCACAACTCTTGTCTTTCATTATTGATAAGAATTGAAAATCGACTATAAATGCCAAAAATCGGCTATAAACGCCAAAAATCGGTTATAAATGCCAAAAATCGCCTTTCACGGCAAACATCGCCTTTCACGGCAAAACAAATGAAATCGTTTTTTTACGACATTTCAAAAACTTGTCTCTTTTCTTAAATATATGTGGAATGGAAACTTGAAAAAAATTGATTTCCTTTTTACTTGCGAAGGTCGTTCTCCAGATCACCACTTACAATTCCAAGTAAAATAGAAAATCTGCAACACCCAACAAAAAAAAAGTTAATACCCGCTTTGCCCTCCGGGCGTGAAAGGGTCGGGCCCCACGGACTCCCACGTCCGCCGACCTCGGTAGAGCCGAGCGAAAAAGCGCGGTCCATCAAGCTGGCAATCCCGGTGGGACTCGTTCATTTGAGAACACGATGCTTAGAAATGAAAAATTTGCATATCATATTTTTGCTCTATGCTTATACTTCTTTTCTAGATTCATTGGCTACTTTCTAGTTGCTGGCCTATGTTGGATTTTGCATCTAAGAAAAATGAGAAGGGATATTTTTGAAATTTTCTAATTCTATCTTTGAGTTCATTTTACTCTTTCTCTTTACACAAAAAGAAAATCAGATTTCTCATGTTGGATTCAGAATTGAGAAACTTTGATCCTCTCCTATCGTTCATGTGCTTGTAGAAATGTTGAGCCTGTTCGAATTTGGTTTTGGGCCATCGTTTCTCTTCGATGAGTTCATTAGAGATTTAAAAAAAAAATCAGATTTCTCAGTTTGGATTCAAAATTGAGAAACTTTGATCCTCTCCTATCGTTCATGTGCTTATAGAAATGTTGAGCCTGTTCGAAATGGGTTTTGGGCCATCATTTCTCTTCGATGAGTTCATTAGAGATCTTAAAAAAAAAATCAGATTCCTTATTTTGGATTCAAAATTGAAAAACTTTGATCATTTTCCTTTTGGGCACTGGTGCTCGCAGAAATGTTGAGCCTATGTTCAGATCGGGGATTGAGCCATCATTTCTCTTCGATGAGTCTATTAGGGATCTAAAAAACAAGACAAAGACCACTAAGGTTAAACTATTTGCGTTCTTTGATCACGATTGATTCAAGAAAAGCCTTGTTCAGAGTGTGGAGATAGCTTCACTGTTCTAGGCAAGGGTCCTCTAAACGGGTTCATTAAGTAATCCTACCCTTACCTAGGGGCAATTCTATCAATTGAGGTTTCATAAGATCGGGTTAGGAGGCCTATGTGTACTCTCTCATCTTTAAATCTTAAAAGAAATCTTAAAAAAAAAGATTTTTTTCAAAAAATAAAAATAAAAAAATTCTTTTTAAAAATATCTTAAAAAAATATAAATCTTCTAAAAAACACTTAATTTTTTTTAAAAAAATAATAAAAATAAAATAAAATAAATCTTCAAAAAAAAAAAACTCCCGTCATGTTTGGATTCAGACTCGAGAAATTATGATTCCTTACCTTTCGGGTACTGGTGCTCGCAGAAATTTTTGAGCCTGTATTTGGATTGGAATACCATCTGCTCTCTTTGATGAATCCGCTCTTGACCCTTAAAAAAAAAACTCTCGTAATTTTGGATTCAGATTCGAGAAATTGTGGTTCCTTCCCTTCTGGGCACTAGTGCTCGTATAAACTCCCGTGTTCGGATTGGAATACCATTTGCTCTCTTTGATGAAACCAATCTTGACCTTTCAAAAAAAAAAAGAGAATCACATCTCTTAGATGCGATCTCCAACATTTGTGCCTAGCAGTACTGGTACGCCCTTTCAGGGTCTACTGTATTTGCGACCAAAATATTTGCAACTCCAACCTTATATTCTTCTTACCTTGAGCAAGCACTGCTTCTCGATAAGTCGAATTTAGGTTTACAATTGCATTTAGTAGTCATTGGAACACTCATTTTGGGCTCACCATACTTGCGATCAGAACAATTGTACCATCTATGGCGTTTTGCCTTCTTCATGTCACTTGGGTCGGACCATATCCCTCGAGCGATTTGAAAAGACGAAACCATAGTTTTCACCATTTATGATCATCATATTCTTGTGATTACTAATGGATGTGGTCTTGTTTCAGAAATTTTTCGAAACTAACAATGACAGCTTCTTTGACCATTACTTTCGAAGAGAACAAGCACCAACTCATGCTTCAACAGAAGCAAAACATTAGCACTCACAAACGCCCTGTCATCTGCCGAAGCGTCACCTCTTTCGGCAACTCTCTGAACTTTGGGTCGACCTCGACTCCCAGGACTATCGTCTTTGGGACACTGGGACCATTCCCACTTCCCGAAGAAGAAACCGTGCCTGCCAAAAAATAGAAGATCACCTCTCAACGTGTAACTACCATGACACCAAAGGCGAGTGCCCAAAAGCCAGAAGCCCACGGCATCCCCGCGAAGCCTCAACCCACAAACAACCAGGTCTATCCCAAGACTTGGTCCCCAAAACCTTCGCCAAAACAAAAAAGGTCCCAAACATCCACCAAGCCAGCATACCTGGCCCCACTCAAGGAGAACCAGTTCTACCTTCTTGCCTACATGAAAGAGGAGAGACCCATCTCCAACCTGACAACCAAGTCAACCCAGCATGAGCTGGCTTGTTCTTACAAGCCCAAAATCAAGTCATGCATCACTAGGCCTCTACAAGCACATGCTAAGGTCTACAATCCTGCAGTTCGACCCTTCATCTCGACAAGGGCCAAACTCGAAAAACTCAAAGCTTCACTGCAACAGGAAAAGGACCGGGTCCGCATCTTGCCCTCGCCAAGCTACAAAGAAGACAGGCTCGACTGCTTCACCCGAAGGAGCACATCCTTCATTGTCAAAGCCCAGCTAGAGCTGACCAAAGCTCAAATTGCTCATCGTGTACGCTGCCGTGCATCGTATCGACAAAAGAGACTAGAGAAGCAAAGGACCCAGCCTCGTACACTTCAAGTCTCCCATAAATGGGTCGAAAAAGAAAGACCCCACCAAGTTGCTGCTGTCCATATGGTTGAAAAAACCAGAAGACGCCAAAAGTCAGCATCCAAAATCCATGTCCGTCGTCTGGTGACCTGCAACGTCTGCAGGACAAGAAGACATTTAGAAGAATCTCCTGCCCCTTCAAGCCAAGGATGGCGGAGTGATCCTTCCGCAAACTCTTTATAAAAAATAATGAGCCCCAGCTCAGTCACCAGGACAATTTCTTCATTCGAATCTCAAGGGATGAACGTCCTGGCTACAAATTCTGAGCCACCACCTCAAGATGATGCGCTCACATGCATCCAGCAGTTGGAACAAGGCCAGTAGAGGATTGAAACTCTAATGGAAAACCTTCTCCTCGCCTTTCAAAATCAAGCGAACAATGAACCTCCTCCGAATCTTCAAGCTGATGAGGTAAATGAATACGAAAATAAGTCACGCGCCCTCACCAAAAAGGACGTAGATAGTATCCTCACAAAAGCTAAAGAAGAGGATATACTCAAGGAGCATGGGATTAAGCCACCATATCCCATATGGATGGACTCGGTCCCATTCCCTACAAAATTCAAACATCCTACCCTCCAAACATATACGGGGAAAGGATCAGCCAGACAACACGTCATCCACCTATTGTCGATCAAGATGCCCTCAAGATCCACCTGTTTACAAGTACCTTAAAAGGTACGGCCTATGATTGGTACTCCACTCTTCCGGAGGACTCCATCCAAAATTGGGCCATGCAAGAGAAATGCTTCCTGACACCCTTCAAAGGTGAGGATCATCCCACTACATGGCTCAGCTTTACAGCCTAAAACAGGGGGAGAATGAGTCAACATATGACTTCATTCATAAGTGGAAAGCAATGGTGTACAAATGCTCTGATGTACTGCCACAAGCGTCGCTAGTCGACATCTGCCGAAACAACATGAGAGTAAGAATCCGCTCCATGATCATCGGCAACAAATCAAAGAACATGGGAGAACTCCTAGAAGTTTCCATGGAGGCTGAAAAGGTGATCAAAGACCTCAATAGTCATAAATCATCAAGAAAAGAGCCAACCGCCATTGCAACCTCTAAACTAAAGAAAAAGAGGTCCTCAATGTGTAAACTAAGTCAGCTTCTCAGCCACCAAAGAAAGCTGAAAACAAAGCTGCAGGTAAGAGACCTGAACTCTCTGACGCCTTCAAAGAGCGAGTAGAAAAGAAATACCCGTTCGATGAAGATGTTGATGAAATCTTCGGGGCTCTAGTGGCAAACAACAAGCTCACCTTGCCTGAACCCAAAAGACTGGGAGATATTGGCAAAACCAATAATCCTCGGTACTGTCTATACCACCAGATGATCTCGCATCGTCTCAATCAATGCTTCGTTGCGAGAGAGAAAATAAACGAGATGCGGAAAAACAAAGTCATCACCTTTGATAAAAACTATGGGTCTGCCTCTGTCAACATGATGTCATGTGGACAGACATCACAATCACCAAAGAAGAAGATCACTACTTCCTTCAAGGTGATAAAATGAATTCAAGCGTCCGAAGTACTGGTTCCTTACCTGACACCAGACAGACAACCCATATGGGCACATCCCGATCTCCTAGAAGATGAAAACTGGGAGACAGTGAAAACAAAGCCAACAGCTCAACAGCGAAGGCAGGCTAGGAAACATCTCCTCAAGCTCAAACGGGAAAAGAAGATCCAGCCAAAACAAGAAGTCCATGAAAAGGCAGAGGCCTCCTCTACCACTTCATTAGGGGCAACAAAAATGTCCCTTCTAGAGACATCAAAGTGGTAAGAAAATTCACTCTCGGTGATTTCATGCCACCTCAAATATAAAAGAAGCCACGCAGGGGCATCATACTCTTGCGATTCGGTAGTTTGATTCTCCATTGATGGATACGAGTCCAGCGACACCGATGATGGATACGAGTCTAACGACACCGACGAGTGGGAGGAATCCCTTGAAACAGGAGAATAGATCTCTGATGAAGAATGGGTTCCTAAAACTCACCTTATGCCAGTAATCTAATATAACCCTTTACAGCCATAAGGATCCTGGTCTAATGATGAAGAAGACCAAGAGGCTGTACAAGAAAATGCTATTGACCCAGCGTTGCTCTATCGGAAATCAACCATGTTGAACCACAAAGAGCAGACAAAGAAGTAGATTTGGCTCCCGTGCCTGATCTTGAGGAATATGCGAGGATCTTGCAGCATCTCGCTCTAGAACAAGAGCAAGACCGCGTCAACGAGCTTCCTCGCAATCTATTGCCAGAAGTCCCTGAAGACCATCAGGTACCTCCTCCCTTAACTCCTGAAAATGGGGAAAATTACTGGATTGATGATCCTCCTACATCTGAGGATGAGTCTGACTCCCAAGAGTCCATTCTGGCAACGTCTCCTATCAGAGCTGCCTGTAATGTGATAATTCGGGATTATAGCTCTTCCGAAGCCTTGTCTGATGAGATCACTTATACTCTGATGATACCTAGCACCATATCCTCTGGAGCTACCTCGTCTCACGTGACTTTCACAGAGATGATACCCTCTTAGGTTTCTTCTCCTGAGACTGTGACTTCAGAACTCACACTTTTACCGACTGATCATCATGAAGAAACCCAACTATTGATGCTTGGGATGATGAATTGGTCAAAGAAGAAGAAAAGTTGCTGGATGCTGTTCAGGACTTGTTCCCGGAAAATGCTCCGTGCAACACAATCACTACGGATGGTAACTCTTCTGAAGATACATCCCTAGTAAATGAGAAACGATAGCCTCTTGATCCTGAAGACAATCTTCCAAATGAAAATCCTTCTCAAGAAGCTTTCGAAGTTGGTAGAGGCACCCGCTCTGGTCGGGACTACCACAAAAATTACAACCAATCTTCTTTTACTTATGTAAATCCTTCGGGAAAAGATGTTGTAAGCGCCCCCAGTGGCAACAATGATGAACATGCAGGCCCCAAGGAGGCTTTCAAGTATGACTTGATCGAGTACTTCAAACACATACCTGCACGTCTGCACATCCTAGACTTATTGCGAATATCTCCGCGTACTCGTGATAATCTCATTTCAGAATTACAGAAGCTGAATGAGGATGTCACAAACATGCCCCGCAAGTCCTAATAATTGAAATGGACTACTAGGTCAAAAATTCAGATACCTCCTCAAAAGGAGAAAAGAAGAAAACCGAGGGGTCTTGCATTAAATGCCTCTCGGTTCAAAAAGCAGCAAGTGCAACCATCGCCTTCACTAAGGAAAACCTCCTACTAGGCAAAGCAAGGCACAACTGTCCCCTGTACTTCACAGGGTATATCAAGGAAATGCCTATACACATAGTTCAGATAGACCCAGGTTCTGCACTTAACCTCATCTCCACTTCGGCTCTCGAAGAGTTGTACATTCTACCCAGCAAGCTGAGCCACACATCTATATCTATCTTTGGATACGATGGGAGCACTCAAAGGCCTATAGGCAAAATCAGGTTCAAGTTGTAAATTAGTGATCTTATCTCTGAGGTCACTGTATATGCAATAAAAACCCCTTCATGCTACAACATCCTTCTCGGACGCCCCTGGATACACGAGAATGGTGTTGTCCCTTCAATTCTACATCAATGAATCAAATTCGTTGGTGACGGCGGCATGATACATCGAGTCTTTGCGGACAGAAAACCCTTGAAAGGTAAAGAAATCCTCTTCGCAGACTCCTAGATGAATGAAGGTGAAAAAGAAGAAGAGGTGATAACATCCTTTGCCGAAAATCTCCAGCAAAATAAAGGCAAGGCTCCTCAATAATCACCGGAAGAGAACAAACCCTCCGGCAAATCCAAAGAGAGCAGTCAACCTCCCTTCGTCATCTCCCTTAAGACTTCAAAGCCTTTGGTCATCACAACTAAAGTGAAAAAGACGAAACTAGGGGTGTAAAAAAAAAGAGAAACCGTCTAACCGAACCGAACCGCCGTTAATAACCGTGTTTCACGGTTCGGTTATGGTTACGGTTAATGAAATCCAAAAACCGTATGGTTCGGTTCGGTTACGGTTTTTCATAATAATTCACTGCGGTTAACCGAACCGAACCATAAAATATGGTTCGGTTAACCGCATACGGTTAACCGTACCTTTATACTAATATAAAAAAAGGGGGTAGATGAAATAATTCTTAACAAAAGGAAACCCTAAGTCTAAAAGGACCAAAAACCTTTCCTCAGATGGAAAACGCCTCTCTCTCTCGTTCGCCTCAGACAGTCAGACGCCCCTCTCTCTCTCTCTCTCGACTCCCTGACGGAGACCGGACCTGCACTGACCGGAGGTGAAGAAAAAAAGAAGAAGACTCCCCTGTCCAGATCCAGGTTTGTTTGTGTTCTTATCATGATTCTAGGGTTTTTCTTATATTGTTCTTAAATGTTAGATGTTTAAAGTTTGGGTTTTGAAAAAGTTAGGATTCAGAGGGTTCTTTTTTTAATGTTTTTGTTTGATTCGGTCTCCTTGAACATGAATGTCGCTGGTGCAGAAATTGAAGTTCTTAAGGTTATGGTTCCTAAAGTGAAGGAAGATGAGAGGAAGGATGTTTTTCAGGTCAATGTGGAGGGTTGATTGATTAATGTGGGGGAGGGTTTTGATTTGTGGGTTTGTAGTTTTTGGGTTTGAGAGGGTTTTAGTTTTAGGACGGGTTTTGGGATTGTGGGTTGTCAACAAATTAGTAGTGTTTTGGTCCGGTTATGTAATCTCGCTTTAAATAACATCTTCACCTTGAGATCCAAATCAAATATCTCATGTTGCTATGATGGATGTCTAAATTCTCTACATGTCTGGTTTGATATCGCAGAGGGTTTTTAGAGGGTTTTGAGAGGGATTTAAGGGTTTTTTAAGTGATTAATTAGTCTTAATCTTTCCAATAATAAGATGTGAACTCAAGTACGCATTGAGCCCAACTTGTTGAAAAAATGCATCACCTAAATTATAAACAAGGTGGCAAAAATTTGAAAGTATATACTTGTCATCTGGAATTTCTCGTCTTTTGTTTGGTGGGTGCCTGGAAGGACTTGTATGCTTTATTTTATTCTTTTTTTTGTGAGGCTCACACCTATACAGGTGCTAAGAGCCTTAGAAAGAAGAAATTCAGCACTATCTTTTATTCTGTGATTTCCATGCCTTTCTCTTTCCTTGGATTTCACTTTCCCCTGTTTTATAATCACCCTTTTTTTCATTCATGCTGTTGGGTTGCTTGTGGGATCATACGTCGCTTAGTCTGTAAGTGGAAAAACTCAATTTTGATAAAATTTCTTGCCTACTTGTTTGTCTTATATTCTTCTGGGCTTTTCTTTGTTTTAATGTTTATGAAGTGGGTTTTCTTTCGATGATTGATTTGATTGTGCTTGACTGCTTGTATTGGTTTCTACTTTGATGTGGGTTAGTAGCAGTTCAACCCGTTATATTTAATAGAAGAGTGGTTAAGCATGATCAGATTTTTCCACGGTTATTAACCGTAACCGAACCGTCTAATACGGTTAACCGCAGTTTGGTTTTCTACGGTTTTTGTCTTCACGGTTACGGTTATGGTTAATGAAACCAAAAACCGCGGTTACGGTTCGGTTAACGGTTTTCCCAAAATAATTGGTTAACCGAACCGTTACACCCCCAGGCGAAACAAAAGTCTGGGGGAAAATTTGTTATCTCTTTCGTGTCTATCATGCAAGACACAGATTCGGATTCAGAGCCAGAAAATGACACATCATCAAGCCAAGCTGACACTCAGCAAGTTCAGCCTGCTCTTACTCCAATGGAGACAACTGTTGACGTAGAAAATCTTCCATCCGCTTCCTTTGTTGTTCCAGTAACTTCAACAAAGGAAAGGCCAATCTTCTTCCATAGATCAGATTCTTTTTCATCAAACTCCCAGCTTGAACCTTTCCAAAATGAAGGTATGCCTCAACTATCTTTATATAGTCCTATGGCACAAGCTATTATGAAGAAAATGGGCTATGACGCTCAAAACCTAGTCGGTTTGGGAGAAGGCCACGGTATTCTCATGCCGTTGGGGCCCGCCTTGACCAAAAGCCAGCTGGAAGATTAGAGACTCTACAGCCTTGTAGAAAAGTCTTCACACGGGTTAGGGTATGATCCTGACACTCCTCTGAGACAGTTGACACAAAGGCTTAAAAGTCAATTTACCGACCAAGCCTCAACATCTCAAGTCCATGAAGACATCGATCTCCCGAGATATATATCTCTTTGAAAAGTCACCTGACAAAGATCAAGGAAGCTCCTCCAATTGGTACGATTTCTCTGATTATGAAGAGGAATTGTCCAATAACACAGACGTGTGGTATTCTGACCCAGAAGAACCCTCGTCTCCAAAAGAAGTACCTTACTTCGACCCAATTTCAACAGGCGATTGGGACCATCTCATAGCAATCCTTGAGAAGATCACCGATCAAGAAGACCCATGGGAAGGAACAAAGCCTTGGTCTGAAAACGCTGTTGAAACACCAAAAGGTTTCATTGAGTTAGAGGCCACCGAAGATATTGTGGAGGAACCACCTTTGAACCTTCCAACAGAAGATCCTCTTCAAAAGATAGACTTAGGAACACTAGATTACCCACGTCCTGTATTCATAAGCAAGAATATAAAGGATGATGAGTTACCCGAGTTTATCACTTTTCTTCGTGAGTTTGTTGATTGCTTTGCATGGTCTTACGCTGAAATGTCTGGTTTAGACCCAAAAGTAGCAGTCCACAAGCTCAATCTTCAAGAAGACATCAAGCCTGTCAAACAAGGCCAAAGAAGATTCCGTCCATATGTGATGTATAAAATTGAACAAGAAGTTCAAAAGCTCAAAAGTGTCTGCTTCATCCGTGAGGAACAACATCCTGAATGGTTGCCCAAAATTGTCTCCGTGGCAAAGAAAAGTGGGCAGATCAGGGTCTGTATTGACTATAGAGACCTGAATGACACTTGCCGTAAAGATGAATTCTAGCTCCCCATACCGGAGGTGATGATTGACAATACATGCGGATTCGAGCGAATGACATTCATGGATGGCTTCTCTGGCTAAGATGAGAAACACACTTCATTTCTGACTCCATTTGGTGTGTATTGCTACATTGTTATGCCATTTGGTCTAAAAAATGTGTTAGATATCGCGATCACTGAGAGGGGGGGGGGGGGGAATCAGTGATTCCTTAAAAACAGGTCCAATTTAACAATAAAAGCAAATCAAATCACACAAGGACACCAGATTTAACGTGGTTCACCGAAAGGCTACGTCCACGGTTCAAAGACTGTCCGAACACCGATCCGGAACAGGTCTAAATCTATTTAGTCGCACCAACGACAAAGAGCACCAACCCTTAAGTTTCAGATAGCACCAACTATCTAGGAAGCACCTACTCCCTTTACAATTTATCTGCACCAACAGATAGGATCACCAAACCCCTAACACCAAGCACCAACTTGATGTTCTACAGAATTAAAGTAGAGAACTTTTCTACAGCCCTTCCCCTCTACAATCTCTCTCTCTCAATCCCTTACAAATTGAAATTTAAAGCATAAAAAGGAGAGACCTACGAATCACCATCTTCATGAGCACATTCTCGTCCACACTTGCTGTAGAAACGTGCAACACAGCAACACACAGCAGCGCCTTCTTCTCCAATTATTCTTCTCTCCAAAACTCTCTCTTTGTGTTCTCTCTTCTCTTCTGTGTTCTTGAAAATGAACCAATCAAGCCTTTATATAGGTTATGGTAACCCTAAAGAGTGTTCAAATTAGGCTAGAATTCGTTTAGAAAGAGTCCCAAACGAAAGACATAAGGTTCCTGAATTTTCATGCACAACTTCTAATTTCTGCGCAATTCTGGTTCCCGTGCTCGGTCGACCGCATGGGGTCCCCGGTCGACCGGCGACATACTGTGGCACAAAATAACTGGGAGCTAACTGTCTTTCCCGGTCGACCGCGTGGGGTCCTCGGTCGACCGGCCACATTGCTTCAGGAATTCTGATTCCTGAACTATTTTAGCTCTGTTTTCTCTTTGAAGCTCTATCAATACCACACTATCAACACCACACTTGTGACATTGTGTTGACAATAATTCCAACTCAAAATGATACTTGAGATACTAAACACTTCAATGCTTCATAAGACTTCTCAGTACATCTCAAATTCCAATAATCTCCCCCTTTGGAATTGTTGGCAACACTTGGAACTTCAACACTTGGAACACTTTGAACCAGTTGACCTTCATGAAGTTTCTTCAGAACCATAGACTCCCCCTGTCTTCACATTCACATTCTTGATACCAATCTCCCCCAAGCTATCATAGCATAACTTTTTCTAGCATAGCTTTCTCCTAGCATAAGAGTTTCTCCCCCTTTGATAACAAGTCCAAAGGGACCAACCAAGGAGTGAATAGGATATTCAAGGAATACATTGCTCCCCCTTTCAAGCACAACTCCTAAGGATTAGGAGAGTGAGTAACTCCTAATTTTTTCCGGAGATACTCGAAGACTTCCTTTGGCAGAGGTTTTGTGAAGATATCAGCAACTTGCTCAGTAGTTGGAACATATTCCAACTTTACCTCACCGTCTGCAACCTTTTCCTTAAGAAAGTGATAGCGGATTGCAACATGCTTCGTTCTAGAATGCTGAACAGGATTCTTAGAGATGTGAATTGCACTTATGTTGTCACAGAGGATCGGCGTAGGATCCGTTGTTGGAACTCCTAGATCAGAGAGCATTTGCCGCATCCATAACACTTGCGTACAACAAGTTGCCGCTGTAATATATTCCGCTTCCGCTATAGAAAGGGATACTGAATCTTGTTTCTTACTGTGCCATGCCACCAACCTTTCACCAAGATAGAATGCACCACCGCTTGTACTCTTGCGATCATCTATACATCCAGCCCAATCGGCGTCAGAGTATGCAACAAGAGTGAAGGATTTGCCTTTAGGATACCAAATACCAAGCTCCATGGTACCTTTCAGATATCGAAATATCCTTTTTACTGCTGTAAGGTGTGTCTCAGTTGGTGATGCTTGAAATCGAGCCACCATACATACTGCTTGCAGAAGATTCGGTCTTGTAGCAGTCAAATAAAGCAAGCTTCCTATCATCGAATGATAAGTGGTGTGATCAACGGACGAACCCTTATCATCTTTGCTTAGCTTTGTGTTCGTTGTCATTGGTGTGCTCACTGGCTTGCTGTCTTCCATGTTAAAACGCTTTAGCATTTCCTTGATGTATTTCATCTGTGATATGAAGATACCATGTTTCAGCTGCTGAACTTGTAAACCAAGGAAGAACTTTAGTTCTCCAAGCATTGACATCTCAAATTCTTTCTTCATCTCTTCAGCAAAATTCCTGCACATTTCCTCATCATTGCCACCAAAGATTATGTCATCGACATAAACAATGACAACCAGCTGTTTGCTCAACTCTGTTTTGATATAAAGATTGCTATCAACCAGTTCTTTTCCAAAGTCGATCTTGCGGAGATAGAGGTCCAGCCTTGCATACCACGCCCTTGGCGCTTGTTTCAGCCCATAAAGAGCCTTTTTCAACTTGCACACTAGGTCTGAATTTTTGCTAATGAGAAAACCATCAGGTTGCTCAATGTAGACCTCTTCTTCAAGTAATCCATTCAAGAAGGCTGACTTTACATCCATCTGAAATACCTTGAAGGTTTTGTATGCAGCCAATGCAAGAAACATATGAATGGCTTCCAGACGAGCCACTAGTGCAAAGGTCTTTTCAAAATCTATGCCTTCAACTTGAGCATAGCCTTTACAAACCAACCTTGCTTTGTTTCGTATGACCTGACCATTTTCATTCAGTTTATTCCGAAAGACCCATTTAGTACCAATAACATTCTTATCGGTAGGTCTAGAAACTAGTTCCCATGTGGAGTTCTTCTCAATTTGCTCCAACTCCTCATGCATAGCTTTCAACCAACTTTCATCGAGACTGGCTTTAGCCACAGTCTTGGGTTCAATGGTGGACACAAGTGAGTAATTGCTGACTACACTTTGTCTTGTTTTAACACCGGCCTCAGGATCTCCAATGATTTGATCCTTAGGGTGTTGCTCTACCCAAGTGCTTTTCTTTCTAGGTGTAGCATCCTTTGAGTCATCCTTTGATTTCTCATAATCATTAGGTTCAGCCACTTCATCATCAATCTCACTCGATTCCTCATAAACTGGACTGTCATTATGAGTTACAATCTTTGATTCACGGTTTTCATCAATTCTAACATCGACACTTTCTATGATTTTTCTGGTCCTTTTGTTAAGACATCTGTAAGCCTTACTAGAGGAGGAGTAACCCAGAAATATACCTTCATCAGCTCTTTCTTCAAATTTGCCCGGATTTTATTCAAGACGCTTGATGTAACACTTGCTACCGAAGACTCTAAAGTGCTTGACTGTTGCTTTTCTCCCAAACCATAGCTCATAAGGAGTTTTGTCTTCATGTGGCCTGATCAAGCATCGATTCTGAATGTATACAGCCGTATGGATTGCCTCCTTCCAGTATTTGTCAGCTAGCTTGCTCTCAGTTAGCATTGTGCGAGCAATCTCTTGCACGGTGCGATTTTTCGGTTCCACAACTCCATTTTGCTGTGGAGTTCTAGGGGCTGAATATTGTCTTTGAATGCCATGGTGCTCACAATAGTTAGTGAACACTTCAGATGTGAATTCACCGCCTCGATCAGACCTTAAAATCTTGATATGTTTTCCAAGCATATTTTCAACTTGTGCTTTAAACACTTTAAAACGATCAAGTGCTTGATGTTTATACTTAAGAAACAATACCCATGTCATACGAGTATAATCATCAATGCATAACATAAAATACTTATCTCCATTGGTGCTGTGAGTTCGCATCGGTCCACAGAGATCAGTGTGCACTAGCTCAAGAGGTTTCTTTGAATGATGCTCCTTTGACTTGAACATTACCCTCGTTTGCTTTCCCTTTTGGCAAGAATCGCAAATGGGGTTGGAAGGCTTTTCAACTGTAGACATACCTCTGACAGCCTTTGAATTGCAAATCTTTGACATGTTATCAAAGTTAGATGCCCAAGGCGTTTGTGCCACAACCAACTTTCCTCTGTCCGACTCATCAAGCAAGTCTTTTCAGCTCCATCTGACAATGTATAGAGATTTCCAGCAGTCCTAGATCCAGTAGCCACTGTTTTGCCGTTGCTACACTTCTTGATAGCAAACTCATTCTTAGTGAAGACAACTTCGTGGCCTTTGTCATAGATTTGGCTCACACTAAGCAAGTTGTGTCTCAGTCCAGACACATATAAGACCTCGTCTGATCTGATCTTGTTTGCCTTTAGCAGAATAACACCTTTTCCGCAGATTTTGGCACCATCATTGTTACCAAACTTCACTGATCCGCCTTCATAGTGCTGTAATTTGACGAATTTTTCCTTATCACCTGTCATATGGCTTGAACAGCCACTATCAAGGACCCATGGTGCTACCTTCTTTTGTGCATTGAATGCCGTTTGCACAATGAGAGATTCCTTGGAATTATCTTCCCTTTTCTTTGCCCTCCATGCCTTAACTAACTTGGGTTTCTTTTCAGCCTGAAATTGGTTAGCAATAGGCAATCTACAATCCCTAGTCAAGTGTCCATAATTATGACACTTATAGCACTCAATTTTGTGACTGTTTAGGATTGAAAAAGGGTTCCTAGTCACTAATGGACTGTTTCTAACATAGAATTTACAATCAACTCTTTTATGTCCATATCTATTACAATGATAGCAATAACCATAGAATCTGAACATTCTTCCTTTCTTAGGTGGCTGGTTAAACTCCACAAGCCTTTTCTTATTGACCATCTCAATACTAGGCTGAATTTGAAGCTTTGTAGCCTTGAGAGGTATGGCACTTTGTTTCATAAACAAAGAAGGTGCAGCTTTAGAGGACTCTCCGGTCTCAAATCCAATACCAAATTTATTGTGGAAGGGCTTTTGAACTTTCAGAATTTCATTGAGTTTCATTGTCCCTTCAATTGCTTGGAGCACTTTGAGTTTTTGGCTACTTTCCAAGTTTTCAGCCTTTGCTCTAGCGATTTCAGTTTCAAGTTTCATAGCCTCTTCCTTTTTGATACTTATTTGATTTTCAAGGACTTCCACCATTATTTTATATTCTTCAACTTGAGTTTTCAAAGCAAGAACTGAACTTTCAGATTCATGAAGAAGTTTCAGATTTTTCTTACTTGTTTTTCGTTCCATGCTAAGCTCCTCAAGTGCGGCAATGAGTTCTTCTTCAAGATTGACCTCAGCCTCCTCTTCCTCTTCCGGCTCTTGCTCCTCTTCTTCTTCAACAGTAACCATGAAGAGAGCTTCAGTTGCCTCGGCTGATTCATCATCGTCTGAAGTTTCAGACGAGCTGTCATTATATTGACTGATGAAGCTTTTTGCTTTGCCCCTCTTTCTGAAAATTTTCTTCCATTTACTCTTATCAACATAAGAGTCATCATCATTGTTTTCTTTCAGCGGACACTTCGCAGCAAAGTGACCAATACCGCCACAATTGAAGCATTTAAAGGGTAGCTTCCCTTTGTACTTTCCATTGCTTCCTTTCTTCAGCTTTCTAACTAATTGAGCCTCAAGCTCATCATCATCAGTATCAGCATCATGACCAGCAGTCTCTTTTCCCTTTTTCTAAACTTTGAAGGCCGCTTCTCTATCAGATGAAGACGTCTTACCTATGCGCATCTCATAGGCAGTGAGTGAACCATGCAACTCATCCATGGTAAATTCATTCAGATCCTTGGCTTCTTCTATGGCTGAGACTTTTGAATCAAACCGGGGAAGAAGAGATCTTAGAACCTTTTTGACGATGACTGGTTCTTTAATCTCCTCCCCTAGTCTACGAATGTCATTCGTGACTTCATTCACTCGTTGCATATACGAGTCAACATTCTCGCTTTCCTCCATGCGAAGAGACTCGAATTGAGAGCGATGAGTTTGCAATTTCGCTTCTTTGATCTTCTCATCTCCTTCATGAATGCTTTTCAACTTGTCCCATATTTACTTGGCTGTTTTGCATGCAATTACTTTGACCAGCTCGCTGTCCACAAGGCCACTAAAGAGTGCATTTTGCGCCTTGGAGTCGTTGTCTGCTAACTTCTTCGTTGTAGCATCAGTGGGTACGATGGCAATATTGTAACCGACTCTAACGGTCTCCCAGACATCAAAGCCAAGTGATTTGATGAAAGCCTGCATTCTGATCTTCCAGAAGGAGTAATTAGAACCATCAAACAAAGGTGCTTTCTTATTCCCTGTATTGGATGCCATGTGATTTAATAAGAGATCACCCTTAGCGTGTTAAGCTTATCAAGGGAAACTTTGCTCTGATACCAATTGTTAGATATCGCGATCACTGAGAGGGGGGGTGAATCAGTGATTCCTTAAAAACAGGTCCAATTTAACAACAAAAGCAAATCAAATCACACAAGGACACCAGATTTAACGTGGTTCACCGAAAGGCTACGTCCACGGTTCAAAGACTGTCCGAACACCGATCCGGAACAGGTCTAAATCTATTTAGTCGCACCAACGACAAAGAGCACCAACCCTTAAGTTTCAGATAGCACCAACTATCTAGGAAGCACCTACTCCCTTTACAATTTATCTGCACCAACAGATAGGATCACCAAACCCCTAACACCAAGCACCAACTTGATGTTCTACAGAATTAAAGTAGAGAACTTTTCTACAGCCCTTCTCCTCTACAATCTCTCTCTCTCAATCCCTTACAAATTGAAATTTAAAGCATAAAAAGGAGAGACACTTATCTATGGACGAATCACCATCTTCATGAGCACATTCTCATCCACACTTGCTGTAGAAACGTGCAACACAGCAACACACAGTAGCGCCTTCTTCTCCAATTACTCTTCTCTCCAAAACTCTCTCTTTTTGTTCTCTCTTCTCTTCTGTGTTCTTGAAAACGAACCAATCAAGCCTTTATATAGGTTATGGTAACCCTAAAGAGTGTTCAAATTAGGCTAGAATTCGTTTAGAAAGAGTCCCAAATGAAAGACATAAGGTTCCTGAATTTTCGTGCACAACTTCTAATTTTTGCGCAATTCTGGTTCCCGTGCTCGGTCGACCGCATGGGGTCCCCGGTCGACCGGCGACACACTGTGGCACAAAATAACTGGGAGCTAACTGTCTTTTCCGGTCGACCGCGTGGGGTCCTCGGTCGACCGGCCACACTGCTTCAGGAATTCTGATTCCTGAACTGTTTTAGCTCTGTTTTCTCTTTGAAGCTCTATCAATACCACACTATCAACACCACACTTGTGACATTGTGTTGACAATAATTCCAACTCAAAATGATACTTGAGATACTAAACACTTCAATGCTTCATAAGACTTCTCAGTACATCTCAAATTCCAACAAAATGCTGGTGCCACATATTAAAGGGCTATGATGAAAATATTCCAAGATATGCAGCACAAGACGGTTGAATGTTACGTTGATGACCTAGCCGTCAAAAGCAAAAGAAAAGAAGATCATCTCGAGGACCTTTGAGAAGTCTTCCTCCGACTTCGCAAACACAAACTGCGGATGAATCCTCTAAAATGCTTTTTCGGCGTCTCATCGGGTGAGTTCCTCGAATTCCTCGTTCGGAAAGCTGGAATAGAACTTGACCCCCGTCAAAGTCAAGGCTATTCTAGAAATTCCCTTTCCAAGAACCTTGAGTGAACTGAAAGGACTTCAAGGAAGATTGGCCTACATCAGACGGTTCATCTCTAATCTTTCGGGGAAATGTCGTCCATTCTCTTGGTTGATGAAGAAAGGTGTAGACTTTGACTGGGATGCTGACTGTGAAGCTACATATCAAGATATCAAGTCATACCTGACCAAACCTCCAGTGTTAGCTGCTCCTACCACTGGAAAACCATTCATCTTATACACAAGAGCCCTTGACCACTCTCTGGGCACTCTACTTGCATAAGAAAATGATGAAAGAAAAGAAGCTGCTCTATACTACCTCAGCCGCATGCTGGTAGGTGCAGAGCATCGCTACTCTCTCGTCGAAAAAGAATGTCTTGCAGTGATGTTCGCCATACAAAAGCTACGTCACTACTTGTTTTCCAACATAGTCTTCCTAGTCTCGAGGATCAACCTCTTGAAGGTCCTTGTCACAAAAGTAGGCTATCTCAATGCCCGACGGGCAAAATGGTCCATCCTTCTGTCACAATTTGATATTAGGTATGTACCACAAAAAGTAATAAAAAACCAAGCTCTAGCAGACTTTCTCGCAGAGCATCCGTTGCCTGAAGATTCTCCACTCAGAGATAATCTCCCAGACGAACCCGCCTACAATGTGGAGACTTCCTCACAAAATGCCTCCTGGGACATGTACTTTGACAGTGCAACCAGGACAAATGAAAAAAGAGAGCTGATCTCGGGAGTTGACATCCTCGTTATTAGCCCTGACAAATACATGATTCCACATGCTTTTTCGCTACTAGAACCATGCACAAATAATGCAGCTGAATACCAAGATCTGATCCTAGGATTGGAACTCGCCATCGAATCTAGAATCACCATGTGGAAGCCTTTGGAGACTCTCAACTGATCGTGAACAAGATGAATCAGAAATTTGAAGTCAGGAAGCCTGATCTGCTGCCTTACTACAATAAGGCACAATCGCTTCTAGTTTGACATCAGTCACATTACCCACATTCGTAGAGGTGAAAACATCTGTGCAGATGCCCTGGCTGGTCTTGCCACATCTATGGCAATCCAGGAAGGGGAAAACATGCAATTCACAGTGTGCGAGAGAAGGATCCTCCCTCCTCTTAACACACACCAAGTAGTTGCTGAATGCCACCGAGGGTTGGAAGTCAGATCTCTATCCTTCAACCTTCAATCGGCGACTGGAGGGATCCGTTCATTTATTACACAATGTTCAGAATCCTACCTGGATATCCAAAAGAACGGGTAAGCATCCAAAGGCGAGCCCCAAACTTTCATTTGGATATTCCTTCAAAAATCCTTTACAGGAAATCCTTTAACGAAGTACTTTTATACTGCTTGTCACAACAAGAGGCTAAGGAAACACTCAAAGAAGTTCATGCTGGTCTTTGTGGAGGTCATCAGGCTGGTCCTAAGCTCTACGCACTGCACCATTTCAGGGCTTTTACAGCGCGTCATTTACGGTGTGCATTGAATGCAAGCCGTAAATGATATAATAGTACGGCGCGCATGGAATGCGAGCCGCAAAAGGGCTTTTTCTTCTCTTTATTAAGGCGTGCATTTTGCGCGCCGTGAGATCTTATCAATTATGGCGTGCATTTAGGATGCCGTAAATTATTGAGCATTTACGGCCCACATTCGCAAGCCGTAAAAATATTAGGGTATCACAGCCCCCATGTTGCACGCTGTAAAAGGCCAAGCCATTCAAATTAAGTTCACAGCCTGCTTTGAGAAGCTGTAAGATTAATCAGCTTTCACAGCCCACATTTCGCATGCCGTAAAAAAAGAAACTCGCCAAATTATATTCCAAAAATATTTCGCACCCTTTTTTTGACACCCCAAATTAGGGATAGACGATACCCACTGATAACCAAATCTTGACACCAAAAAAATTTCACACACCTTCTTCTTCTCACGATCCCCACAGAGAACCCATTGCTCACACTACAAAAAAAATGAATTTTAGCGTCGAACATTTTTCTGCGGCCAGTGTTTTTGTTGCTATTTCTTACTTGTTGCCACCACCAATAGAGTTAGTGGCAAGAAATCTCATTTTGCCTCGCCCGTGTCTGCCCGTGACAAAACGTGTCGGAAAACTTTTTTTACCGACGAAAATTAGCGTCGGAAAATTTATCACCAACATTTAATATAAAACATCGGTAAAGGTTGTTAGATTTTTTTACTTTTTTTCAAAAAAAAAATAATTTTTACTGATGAAAATTTCTATTTTTTGTGACGAAAAATAATCGTCGGTAAATTTCCTAATTTTTTCCCCTCTCCTGCCACCGAAACCCCTCTTTTCACTGTCTCTCTTGCTCGCGCTTCTCTCTCTCCGGCAAAGGTTATGTTTTACCGGCAAAATATTTGTGTCGCCGGCAAAGGATATATTTTTTGCCGGCGAAGTACCTATATCGCCGGCAAATGTCAATTTGCCAAATTTTGATAATTTATTTAACTTGAAAAATTTATTTTCATTATTTTTGTTTTGAAAGAATAAAAGTTAACTCGGGCCTTCAAAATCAATTCAGCCCCAAAAATAACATTCCACACTGTGCCCGCCCCATTTTCCATTTCCCGCGCCCGCTCAAGTGCATATCATTTCCAGTTCCCTCGCCTCTTCTCAATCCCTCATCTCTCTGACCCTCTCTCGCCCAGCAATCCCTCAATCCCTTATCTCTTTGTCAGCCATCCCTCCATTTCCTTCTCCCTCACGACCTCAGCCCTCTCCTCCATCTCCTAGGAGACCTGCGCTCCTCCATCTCTCCAGGCGACCTGCGCTTCTCCATCTCCCTCGCATGCAGACCTCGTCCATCTCTCTCACAACGGAACCAAGGCGCAGCACCATCACCTCCTCTCCCTCTCGATCACGGCCTTCTCTCTCTCCATCTTGCACCCCCCTGCGCAGACCCATCTCAGAGGCAGCCACCCTCTCTAGTCTCTCTGATCTTCATCTCTCTCGCGCCCGTGGACCGTCGCCCCTTCATTTGCGTCTGCAAAAATAGGAGACGAAAGCAAAATTTTGTCTACAAAAATAAGGCGCCAACTTCATTTGTGTTGGCGCCAATTATTGTAGCTCATTGGAGACGAACGTTTTTGTCATAATATATATATATATTTTTGCGACGAACGTAATTCGTCACCAATAAGGATAAGTTATGGAAGACGAACATATTTCGTCACCAAAATAAGGCGCCAATTTCTTTTACGTTGGCGTGAATTATTTCAGCTCATTGGAGACGAACATTTTTGTCACAAAATATAATTTGTTTTTGCGACGAACGTAATTTGTCACTAATAAGAATAAGTTATGGAAGACGAAAGTATTTCGTCACCAAAATAAGGCGCCAATTTCATTTGTGGTGGCGCCAATTTCATTCGCACTTGAGCCTATTCCTCTCTCACAAGTATTGCTTTGGAAAAACCTTTAAAATGAACAAAATGGGCCCCCCCCCAAGCCCTAACGTCCATCCCGCCCGCCCCCCCCCAATCCCAACCCCAATCCAACGCCCCTTTTCCAAAACCCATTTCCCCCTTTGTCCCTCCATCTCTCCCGGTCTCTCTTTTCCAAAACCATTTTCCCCCTTTTCCAAAACCCTTTTCAAGAACCCATTTGGGAAAAGATCGATAGTTTTTTTTCTCACTACAACATTCTGCACCTTTCTCGGCGCAATCATTAAACGCCGTGGAAAGTATAACTTTTACCGGCGAGGGAAAAGATAGAGTTTTCCCAGCGACAGATTTTCGCCGGTGTTAAAAACATCAACGTTTTCCCGACATTTTGTTTTTTTCACCGGCAAAGGTCAATATTTTCCCAGTATTTTTTTTTCGGCGGCAAAAGTTAATGTTTTTCCGGCTTTTGTTTTTTTCGCGGGCAAAGGTCAATGTTTTACCCAAATTTCACCCGTTCGCACCTTTAGGGTCTGTTTCTTTCCAAGCATTTCTGACAGGAATTCAGGCTGTCTGTGAATTCCTGAATTTCAGTCAGAAATTCTATGTTCATTTACTAGAATTCGCAGCATTTGAGGCAAACAGCATTTTGGAATTCCAAAAAAGTGGAATTCCCAAATGCTAGCCCTTGCTCCAACATTTATAAATTCTGGCATTCCGGGAGGCTTCCTTAGAACTCCGGCTCTCTCTGACGATGGAAGGTGATCTTCTTCGCTGCACCTCTAAAAAAAAATCAGATCTGGTTATCTTCTTTCTTTCCACTCCTTTCATATATCTGATTCCATGAAACCCAAAACCTCCCAAATCCACACCTTTCTTTTGATCTAATCTCAATTTCATTTTCATCTGGCATCTTTCAAAACCATACCATCCTCCTCAATGCTTGTACAAGAAATCCATCTCCTCCTCATCGAGACCGAATAAACCCTAGAATTCATGTATCCAACCTCTTTGGACAGAACGGAGATGAAGATCATTGCAATGTGTAGAGATTCTCAGGCAGGAATTCTAGGTATAAAAGAAACGGAGAATTTAGGAATGCTAGAATTTGTAGCATTTCAAAATTCCAACTTCTCAAATTCTACAAAATCCAACAGACATGAATTCCAAGAATTCTTACAAAGAAACAGGCCCTTATTAATTTTCTTCTGCCAATGTGTTTTCTTGCCAAACCCCTTCTGTGCATCTCTTTTCCCTTTGTAAGTCTCATCTCTTGCCTCCATCCCTCATCTCCCTCCCCCACTCCCAAGCAAGCCATCTCCTCTCCCAGGTGCAGAAACCCCCTCTCCTCCATCTCTCAGGCACAAAAACCCCCTCTCCTCCATCTCCCAAGCGACCTCATCCCCCTCTCCCTCTCATCATCTCCATCTCACGATCCCTCTCATCACCTGCACAGACCTGCCCAGCAACCCCCCATCTCCATCTCCATCTTCTTCCTCCCTGCACAGACCTCTCCATCACCATTCCTCTCGCATGCCTCACCCTCTCTGTGCCTGTCTTTCCATTATCGACCCATCTCATAGCCTCCCCTGCGCATCAAACATCTCCATCGCCCATCTCGGTCTCTCCTCTATCCCCATCAGCTGAGGCCGATCCATGCAACCCATTCTCCTTCTCCTTCCACCATTTATCAGAAGACCACCCCATCCCTCACCTCTGTGTCTCCCTCGGCATCTCTCTTGGTGTGCCACCTCCTCTGTCTCTCCAGCATCTCCCAGGTACAAATATTTTAGGGCTTTATAGATTTCCTTATCGTAGAACGGAGAGAATCGCCTCGCCGGAGAAGAAGGGCGAGTTTTTGTTGCTCTCCTCGTCAGACTTGGGCGAATCCTCATCAGATTTGGGTGGGTATCTTTGTTACAGAACAAAGGCAGAGAAAAGGAGAAGAAGATGTTAGGGTTTCGAACGATCATGCAATTTTTGCTTGTTGCGATGACTCTGCAAATGGCAGCTTGCACTGAGTTCTTTAAACCCTTCAATGTAAGCTACGATCACAGAGCTCTGATCATCAATGGGAAGCGTCGGATGCTCATCTCGTCTGGAACTGTTTATGGTGAGATGATGAATCGGCAGTGGTGGTAGATAGAAGGGGATGGATGGAGGCCGAGTGGGTTGAGACCGGAAGGAGGGAGGAAGGAGAGAGGGGGGAACTCGCCAGCTGGTGGCCCAGGTATGTGGGTTCCGCCCCTTCTCTTCTTCACTTCATCTGAAATCCGAAATGCCACACCAGAAAGCGCGAAAAGTGTGTGAGAGACAGATTTCCGTTCTACCCACAAATATCTCTCTCTTTTTCTCTCTCTGGCTTTGGAGGTGAGAATGAGATTTCCGTTCTAGCTCTGGCTTTGGGATCTATTGGTTCTACTTTGAATCTCTTTCATTCCCCTCTGCTCTGCTGGCTTCACAGGATCATGGGTACATTGGCAAGGATTCACGGTGCTCTGCTGCCTCCTCATCTTGGGAAGATAGTGGGTGGCATTGTTAAGCGCCTCAAAGACCCAGATTCTGTCGTGAGAGATGCGTGTGTGGAAACTATGGGCGTTTTGGATTCAAAGCTAAGCAACTGTGGGGATGAAAGTGGTGTCCCATTTCTGGTGTTGGTTAAGCCTCTTTTTGAAGCTTTAGGTGATCAGAACAAACAAATTCAATCTGGTTCCGCTCTTTGTTTGGCTGGGGTCATCGACAATATGAATGATCTCCCACTTGCACTTTTGATGCAGATGTTGTCTCGAGTCATCAAGTTGCTCAAAAACCAACATTTTATGGCAAAGCCGGCCCTAATTGACTTGGTTAGAAGTATTGTGCAGGTCAGTTTTACCTTTTATGCGATGTTGGTAAAATCATATAATTTGCTTTCCTTAAATGGTTTGGTTCTGCTTCCAATTTTCTACAGAGAAGGGTTCTCAACTCTACTTCATATTCAATGATAAAAATTTAATATTATGCTATTAAAAATGGGATGATGGAAGATTAAATGGTTGTTAATTAATGCTTTTAGTAATTTGTTGTTAGTTATGCAGGTAGCATGTGGAAATAAGTCCTCTTCATTGTCTTTATTGTGCTTTTTTTCCTTAAAAAATAGTTGATGCTAAACTTTATTAATAAAAAGACAAACTTCAAGAGACCATATGATCTTTGGCAGTTATTTTTTGGAGTGAGATGGATTCTTGCAGAGTTGGTAGAGGATTTGTTTCTCTTTTGTGGATCTGGCCTATTTCAACTGAGAGGATGGACCTTGTGGGAGTTGGCAACTCCCGTGGTTATTGGGATGTCATGGAAAGAAAGAGGAAAAAAAAAGGCTTCATTATCAATGTCCAATTGGAGGACGAGACTTTTGTGATGATCAAAGCTAGAATTATATTTTGGGTGGCAACAAGGACGGAATTCAAAGAAGGTCTGTGGCTGAGTATATCAATGTTGGACTCAAGAGGAAGACGGATGTTAATCCAATTTGGGAACCATATAAGCCCAGATCCATGAAATTCAATGTTGACGGTGCAGTCAGGGGCAAGCCAAGAATGACATGTACTAGAGGTGCCCATTCTCAGGCTAGATGGGAGTCGAAGAACCGAATGAGGTAGGAATTTTAGTAATCAGAGAGGCTTTGAGGATTTTCAACCAGAGTTATAGGGGGACATCATGATAAAGGGGGAATAAATCATCCGATCAATTACATGGGCAATGGGAGAGGCGACATCCCTAAAGATTAGCTTTTATCATGGAGAAGATGCAATTTGATGTCTGTATCATTTTCAGTTGTTTGCACATATATGAGTTGGTGGATCTCTTGTAGGGGAGGGTTCAAGTCAACATGCTTTTGGGCATTTTGTTTTCCGGGAAATGTAATGAATACACTAACAACATAATCTTTTATATTGTAAATGCAAGTAGGAAAGAGCAGGCAACCATCTTTTTTTTAAATGCATCCCCATTAAGCTCATGTGGGCGTAAGAGTTTCATGTCTCAAAAATTGTATTAATGATGAATCCAAGAACATAGTAACCAAGCGAATCTACAAGAAATATAAGATTTTTGTTTTGTCCATTTTCCCCCTTTTTTTATTTTCCTTTTCTTTTCCTTTCTGTTGTGAGAAATGTGTTGAAAGTTCTTATTCTTCTTGTCTCTTGCAGAATGGACCAGGATATGTTGCTTAGATGGAAGGGAGTAAGCTATCTAATGAGGGACCAGGAAATGGGTGGCTGTTTGCTGAAATTTATGGGGTAATTTTGTCTTATGTATTATGGGTTTATTTGCAGTGTTTTTCATTTCTAATTCTGGATATTGTTGTTGGTTTATGGTATGTGAGTATGGGCTTGCTGGGTGTTTGCAGTTTTGTTTGAATTTCAAAAGTTTTTATGTTTTGGGCCTGGGTTTAATCTGAATAGGGAATTTATTGCTTTCAATGCCCATTTTGTTGTGTCCTTAAATGTTTGAGAGAATGTTTCAGCAGTATTTGGTTTGAGGTGATTTTTAGTTTCGGCGGCATTGGGCCGTTGCCAAAGAGTTTTGCTCAATGCTGATCATTTCTAACAAAAGCATTAGGGGATATTCTGTGAGTTTGTCATCTTTCCTTGTTGCGATCACCATTTTGGCAATGCGTTTTGGTGATGCATTGGTGATGCTTACAAGAGAGTTTTTGTATTTTCGTCTCAAAATTGTAATCTGTTTCCTTACAGAAAGGCATGAAAGCAAGATAAAAATCAATTTAGGATGGGGAAAAAATTCGTGGTTTTCTTGTTATACTCTCATGACATGCAACATAACTAAGTTTGTAGCTATAGTTTTTCCCTTTTAGCAGATTTGTCATAAGGTGTGTGGGTTTAAGCGCCCCCCCCCCCCAAAAAGATTTACCTAGTGCGCGTGTGTTGCAGGTTTGTGCATGCACCTTGGGTATTAGTCCTGTCGGTTCATATACCATGGGGGATACCCTTGTCAAAAAAAAAGTTGAAAACTTTGACCTCATATGTGAAAGATTTGATTAGCGATTGGGAACTCAGCTATGACTGATAGTTTTTAAACTCAAACCTTGATTGTGTTCTCTGTCTCAGCATCAAACCCAAATCGAGTTTTTGGTTATAAAACTTGTCTCATATTTGTTTACTTTGCACTGGTAAATATAGAAAGGAAGAAGGTAATCCCATTGATGTGAGGCTGCTAAGCGGTAGTCAATTCACATAGATTTACATGTGTACATTGTGTGTGCATCCCAATAAGTGCATTCACGAGTGGGCAATTGTTGCTAGAAAACTATTTTTCATCATGTAATTTCACTTTAGATTTTTTTTTAGAAATTTGACTATGAGATATGAATTATCTTCATGATTGGCTTATCAAGAGAAAGGGTCCTGCAAGTTGGGCTTGTTGATTTGGAGAAACTGAAACATGCTGCAAGGAAGAAAGGGTTAGAAGCCATGCTGGTAAAACACTGATTTGGAAAATACAGTAAGCATCTGTATCTATAGACTTTATGAATGTATATAGAGAAATGGAATAATCTGTATTGCTAGTTTATTTATTATTGGAAATAAAAACTTTAACCATCTTAGTTTATTTATAGTGACACTTCTGATTGATCTATGGTGCATGTGCACTTTTTAAAATTGTACTCCATGTATTTTTTGAGCACTGAATCGAAAATTTTCTTTAGGATGATTCAGTTCAATATTTGGGGCCATGACTCATTTCTAGTAGTGGTGTTACCTAGGTTATTCTTCTGCTGCAAAATTATTTTCCCTAGGTTAGTGAGAGAGTTGAGGTTATGTGTGTTATGTGTGTTTGTGTAGGGTGTTTGGCTGCTGATCAACTTAGTTGGTAGGTGTGTGTTGGCTTTGGCTCTATTTTTGGTGGTTAGGTGGTTGAAGTTGCTGCTACAAAACTGATATGGGAGTTTATTGGTTTTGTTTAGTTGGTTTGATCTTGGTGAGGTCATTATTAAGAGGGTGTGTTATTTAATGTGTGTGTGAGAGAGAGGAAGAGTAAGAAAGATCAGAGTGTGTAAAAAAAGAGGAAAAAAAATAGATGGCTACAAAACTGATATAGGGGTTTATTGATTTGATCTTGGCAGATTCTAATTCTTAGTGTATGTTTACACTCATCATTTTCGTGGTTACTTTGGTTCTAATTTTGAGGCAAATTTCGACTATCTAAACTTTATTTTTGCACTGTTGCTTATGGTAGAGGAACTAGTATTGTAGAAAGCAAAAATGATTGCTCACCTGGTACAAGATATATGCTGCAGTTATGTTAGTGGTGCTCGACAGTAATTGTGGAACTTGAATCTGCAGGATCGAGATAAAAAAAAAATAATTAAGGCGCGTCTTGCGAGCCGTAAATTAAAACTCGCCAATTCTTTAATGGCCTGCATTTGCAAGTCGTAAAAACATATACTCAATTACGGATTGCATTTGGAGCCGTTAATCAGATTGTACACAGCCCATTTACAACCCACAAATGCAAGCTGTGTAAAATATTTTTCGTTTTAAGTATTCGCAGCGTACTACGTGTGCCATAAACTTAAGCACACCAATGCCTTAACGGCACTCAGTTTGCGTCGTAAAAGTTTAGCATTTACGGCCTACTTAGTAGGCCATAAATCTGGTCGAAAAAGTCCTAACAGCATCATTTTCGGCGTGCATTGATCCTACTTACGGCCTGTATATGCACGCTGTAATTACATCGAACCTTTTACGGCAGGAGCTTTTACGGCACGACCCCCGTGAGCCGTAAACTTACATTTACGGCGCGCATGGCACGCTGTAAAAGCCCTGAAATGGTGTAGTGACGATCGGATAAAAAGGTTAAGTTATTTTTTGCCTACCATGTTAGCTGATGCAATGCAATTTGCTAAACATTGCCAACAATGCCAAGTTCACGAAGATTACATTCACATGCCTCCATAATGGCTACATCCTACAATGATCTCATGGCCTTTCGAAGCCTGGGGTATGGACATCATAGGTCCTATTTCTCCCCCATCAAGCAAAGGTCATCGCTTCATCATTGCCGCTACGGATTATTTCTCTAAGTGGTTAGAAGCATTTGTGCTCAATGAAATGAAGACCTCATTGATGGACCGCGCTCCTGCTCGGTTCTACCGAGGTCGGCGGACGTGGGAGTCCGTTGGGTCCGACCCTTTCGTAACCGGGGGGCAGGGGCGTGCATCAACATTTCTTTTTTTTTTTGTGGGTGTGCCAGATTTTCTATTTTTTACTTGGAATTGCAAGTGGTGATCCGGAGATCAACCTTCGCAAGTAAAAAGGAAATCAACTTCTTTCAAGTTTTCCATTGCACATATATTTAAGAAAAGAGACATTTTCTTGATTTGCCGTGAAAGGCGATTTTTTTGGCATTTATAGCCGATTTTGGCGTTTATAGCCGATTTTTGGCGTTTATAGCCGATTTTGGCGTTTATAGCCGATTTACAATCCTTATCAATAATGAAAGACAAGAATTGTGATTTTTGTCTCTTTTGAAAAAATACAAACTACAATGAAAAGCAAGAAAAGGAGGATCTAACTTCTCAGGAGATTGTGGGGGACTCGTTTAGATTGACGGTCGCAAGCCATATGTGGGCTTCGCCATCATCCATGCAGATGAGAACAGAGGATGCTATTTGATTCGCTTGGCTTGGCTATAACCTCGGGTTTTTAGAAGACAAAGACCAAAGGAAGGTCCTATGTCCAATAAAAAACCGAGTAGACGGGCTGAAAAGCCATATCTAAGCCATTGGAGGCAGGAGGAGAAGGCAAGGACCTTGGGGGGGGAGGTATCCCCCAAGGGACTTTTGTCACCTTGTTGCGGTGGCCGGTGTAGAACTTCCGCAGAGTTTTCTCTCTTTTTCCTTTCTCTGGATTTCTGTCTGCTGTCTGTTGATGTTCGTTGTCTCTGTGTGTGTTTTCTTCTTGGAGAGCCCTCCTATTTATAGGCTTTTAGGTAGCCTTTTAGGTGGGTTTATGGGCTTTTATTGTCATTAAGCCGCATAATGGGAGGAGTTACAAAATTGAATTGTTTATTTTGTAACTCCTTTTTCTTGGCTTCTGATTGGCCGGAGGAGATTGAGGGCATTTAATCGCCTTTAATCGCCATGATGGGAGGAGTTTCATGGGTTAAATGCCATGAATCTCTTGACTTGTAACTCCCGAATGCTTGCTTCTGATTGGGCCGTCCAAAGAAATGGATTAATGACTGTAATAAAGCTAGTCAATTAATCGCATTAAGTGGTCGCCGAGCAGCTGAAGAGTCGCGGGCCGTGCCACGTCTTTTGAGATTCTTCTGTTGATGATCATCGATGGATCTTCATGTAGATCGACATCAGATGATCATGTAATTTCAGGTGTTTGTTGCCAACAGCGGGTCGGTGCCATCTGTCCTGTCGATTTCTCGATCGGTCGGGTGGAAAGCACACTTTTTTGGTTGACCGGGTGGCAATCAATACTGTCTTCGATACTCTTGATGATTTACCCGTGTTTTGGACGGATGTCAGAGGACTTGGTGTCTCAAAGGCATGAATTTTGGAAAGTACCAGAGGCTGGGTCCTTCGAATCGCGAAAAAACGGCGAAAACCGGGGTTTCCGGGGCTTTCCCGGCGACCCCGGGGTCCAAGGTCGCCGGCGACCCTGGCCCAGGGTCGCAGGGGCCTGCGACCCTGGGGGGGTTTTCCCCCTTTCGTGTCCCGTTTTGCGTCCGTTTTTACTTTTTTCTGATTCTTTTTTCTTCTGTACTTTTCCTTGACATTTTGACCATTTATTGGCCTGATTTCTTTGTAGGAAACCTGATGAGAATCCTTGCATTTTATTTTGCAAAGTTTCCAATTTCCTGAGAAAGCTGAAGACTTTGTCGCGCAGAGCTGCCGATTTTCCGTCAGAAGCTGAAACTGGGTCAAACGATGTCGGAATGACCTGAAATTTGGTGTGAAGCCTCTTGAGCAATAAATAAGACCAACCATAGGCTTTTGTTTGAGTTTCGAAGCCATTTGGGTCCTATCACCTGCAGACTTGCTTTTTGTCGCGATGAAGATGTCGCGGTTTGATGTGCGGTCAACCGATGTCCGATTGACTTGAAATTTGACAGGGAACCTATTGGAGTCATTTTAAGATGATCCATAGGCTCTGTCTTGGAAATCATGGTCCCGGAGAGCTTTTGTCGCCGAGGGCTCCTTTTCGGCTGTCGGAGAAGTGAAGTTAGGCCAAATGATTTTGAAATGGCCCGAAACTTCTTGTGTACTCCTCTTTTGGCTGTCTGGAAGAATCTTGCAGTTTTTGTTTGATTCTGACAAGATTTTATTTTTGGAAGCAGCATTGCCTATTTATGGCAGGTTGCGACTTCATGTAGCTCTTTGGATCTTGATGAGGCAAAGTGACATTTTTGGTGTCAACAAATTCCCCCTCGAGGTACAGCGGCGAGTTGCTTAACTTTTGTAGTCGATGTGCCTCAAAGAGATTTTTGAAGGAGAGCCTGTGACTTGACCAAGAGTCTTTGAGCAGTCTTTCTTTTTGGTATTTGTAGCCTTTTGAGCTTCCAGGGGAATTTTATGGTAGTGAAAGGGATCACGTACCATCTCGAGGTAAAGTTTTGAAGATGACATCAGGGATGTGGATTTGGGTTTTGACCTTGTGACCTAACAGGCTATATATGGCAGGTTAGGGGGTCGGGTTTGGTTTTGATCGTGTGACCCAACAAGCTGTGTGTGGAATGTTGGGGGATCAATTTTGGTTTTGATCTTGTGACCTAACAGGCTGTATGTGGCAAGTTAGGGGATCAGGTTTTGGTTTTTGGTTTTGGTCTTGTGACCTAACAGGCTGTATGTGGCAAGTTAGGGGACCAGGATTTGGTTTGATTTTTGTGGAATGTCAATTTCAAGATTTTGGCTCAATTTGGTAGATGAGGCTGGATGGTTTGATTTTTGGAAGCTCATTGGGCTTGGAATTTTCTTTTGTATGGTCCAATCAACTCAAAAGAGGCATGGAACCATTTTTGTATGCTCTTGTTAAGAGGGATTTCTCTTTGACTAAAAGCCCAAAATTTATTTCTCTTTTTTTTTTTTTTTGTGTGCCTAGGTGGTCAAACCTGGCTCATATGGGCTAACCCATGGGACCTTAAGCTTTTGAAATGGCTTAGATCTCATATGGTGTCATTTTTGTAAAGAATATCCAAAAATATCTCATTTGGATAGAGAATATCTAAGAATATCTTTACTTGGAGAGAATCTCCCATGATCCCTTTATTTTGGGATAGAATATCTCAAGATATCTTTCTTTTGGGAAAGAATCCGTCATAGATTTCTTTTTGGGAGAAAATCTCTCATTGATTTCTTTTTGGGAGAGAATCCCTCAAGATATCTTTCTTTTGGGAAAGAATCTTTCTAATCTCTTTCTTTTGGTAAGGTTACTAATTAGTAACACTTACCTCTTTCTTCTTTCCTTCTTTGGTTTGCTCTCCTCTATAAAGCAAGGAGAAGGTTGGATCTCTTGCTCTTATTACTTTCTTTTGCAATAATCTCAAGAGGGCTTCAAGATCAAGAGCTTTTCTTCTTCAAGATCTTCAAGAGTTTTCTTCTTCTTCTCCATCAATGGCTTCAAGTAAGTTCTTCTTTTTCAAGAAAACTCCATTGTAGGAAAAAAAAGTTCTTCTTTCTTTTTTTTTTTGTTTCTTTCTTTTCTTTTCTTCTTCTTTTTTTTTTTCTTTTTCACGTGTTTGCCTCCTTTTTTTTTTCACACGTTTTTTTTTTTTGCTTTCTTTTTTGTTTTTTTCATGTTTGTTTTTTTTTTTTTGTGTGGGCCGTACGGACAGATCCGTACGGATCAGGCCGTACGGCCACGTGGCCTGTGGGCCACGGCCTGTGGGCCAGTCCTCTTTTTTTTTCTTCTTTTTTTTTTTCTTTTTTTTTCCTTTTTTTTTTTGGCAGAGGAAGACTTGGTGATGCCGGAGGTCCCAACCGATGAGGTGGTGATGGATCCTGTCGAGGCACCTGAAGAAGAACCGACGGGCTCTGGAGTAAATCCAGAATCTCCAATTGGTACGACTTCTTTTGCTCTCTGTTTTTTTTTGTTTGTGACTTGGCTTGCTAACACATTTTTTTTTTTGTTGCCAGCTGACTTGCCACAGGGTTCTGATGACTTTGAACCATCGATGGACGCAAATGTTGATGATGCTTTCGATGAGTTCATGGAGGAAGAAAGTGTTCCGCCAGTCGTCAAAGAAGGTATTTTGTAGTTATAACTCTGATAATGATTTTCAAACAGGGTCATATTCATACCTTTTTGTGTTTCCTTTGCAGGTTTTGAAGTGGCAGAGGAGGATCCGTTGCTTCCAGAGCAAGAGATGCCAGAGGTTGATCCAGAGGTAGAGATTCCTGGGACCAGCTCTGACAATATTGAGGAGATTCCTCGCGCTGAGATTCCTTCCCGAGCAGGAGCAGCTTCAGCTGGAAAGAGTTCTTTTGTTACTCTTTCAACAGATGATGACATGAGTAGCCGACCAACGGAGTTGGGCGAATCCTCAGCTGGGCCATCTCTTCTTTTTGCGAAGAAGGTGGTGGTGCGAGTTGTGAGCTCCTGGATTGAGACTCTCTTTTCTGGGCACTTGGAAGTCGGATTTGGCATGATCCAGCATGTGCAAGAGATTCTCAGTGATGCTGAAGAGGCTGGTCTGGATGTCACAGGTGCCAGGGCGATCGTTGATAGGATCATTGCACTGGGTGACAAGTGGTTTGAGACCGTGAGTTTAGCTGATGACCAGTTCTTCAAGGAGATGTTCCTGGACCCTGCTGATAAGGCTAAGTCTGACCTGGATGAGGCTACAGAAAGCAGGAAGCTGGCAGTCCGAAAGAGGAACTTAGAAGAGATAGCCATCATCAGGCTGACACATGACCTTAACATCCTTGACAGGGAGGTCGATGAGGCCAGGAAACGTCTTGAGCATTTGCAGGCACAAGTCGCTGCCAAGTGGACTGCCATAATAGAAGCTCGCGACAGGGAGAGTGCCCTGATTCACCAGGTTGCAGATGCCGAACGGGTTCTCAAAAGGAAATCTGATGAGGATGAACAATGGCAAACTGCTCGAGGTAAGCTTCCTGGTGTGAGAGAAGGGGTACAGCCCACTCCAGCATCTCATGGCAAGTTTCTGAAGAAGCGTGCCTTGGAATCCTTGACGGCTGAGGCTAAAAGTCTGCTTGGGGAGCTGAACTCTTGGCTGGAGACCATTTTTGATTGAGCTCCTGTATACAGAAACCATCCTTCTTTCTTTTCCTTTTTTTTTTTTGGTACCACTTGTATTTTTTTTGGTACTTATTTTTTTAGTGCTTGTGAACACTTTCTTTTTTTTTTGTTATCCCTACGCTTACTTGAATCTTTTTGTGATAAAAGTAATTGCTAAATGGGATGCTCTCTCTTTTTTTTTTTGTTATCCCTATGCTCACTTGAATCTTTTTGTGATAAAAGTAATTGCTAAATGGGATTTGATCAAAAGGTTGTCATTTTGTGAAAATCTTTTGTCAAGTGATTGTTTTGGCATGAAAGCCAGGTTTTTTGTTTGTGGCATGGAAGCCAATTTTGGCATGAGAGCCAGCTTTTCTTGTGGCATTGATAGCCGAGGTTTTTTTTTTTTTTTTTTGTGGCATCTATAGCCAGTTTTGGTGGCATTGATAGCCGGTTTGTTTTGTGGCATTTATAGCCGGTTTTTGGTGGCATTGATAGCCGGTTTGTTTTGTGGCATTGATAGCCGGTTTGTGGCATTTATAGCCGGTTTTTTTTTTGAAATCCAAGTTTTTTTTTTGTGTGGCATTGATAGCCGGTTTTGTTTTTAGTGGCATTGATAGCCGGTTTGTGGCATTTATAGCCTGTTTTGATGGCATTTATAGCCGGTTTGTGGCATTTATAGCCTGTTTTGATTTCAAAAAAATATGCAAGTATCGACTAAAGTCGCCTCCTTGCTGAATGTTCTTGCAAGTATTGATGGAATGTCGCATCCTTGCTCATTCGGTTGCGAGTATCGATGGAATGTCGCATCCTCGCGGATTTGGGTGCAAGTATCGATGGAATGTCGCATCCTTGCTTTTCAAAAATTTTGGTTTTGCGGGTACTGACTTGATGTCGTTTCCCCACGATTTTTGAAATTTGTGGTTTTCTCGAACCTTTGGGTTATGGATATCAACTGAAATATTGCGTCTCCACAGTTTTTGATTTTGCAAGTATCGACGAAATGTCGCTTCCCTGCGTTTTTGGAAGTGTCGAACGTGGTTCGCTTGCTTCTGATTTGTGCGAGTATCGACTAAGCGTCGCTTCCTCGCGGTTTTTGAAAAACCATTTTTTTTTTTTAAAGACACGAGGGTCATAAATTTTGACCTAAAACCATTTTGGCGGTAAAAGTCAGGTGGACTAGGGTGGAAATCCCTGAATCCGGATTTTGTTTCAAACCATGAATTTTGGGTTCAAGGGTTGAAAATTTTGGTTAAGTTAGGAAAGGTTCCTAAACTTGGAATTTTTTTTTTTTTTTGAACAATGAAACGATGAAAGTAAGCATTGTTTTAGATTTCTAGAAATTTCAACATTTGATATGAAAATTCTAAAAAAGGGTGGGTTTAGTGAGCGTGTACCTGGAAACCGGTTTTGGCCATACAGGCATTGCTCTTACCCAGTTGGGTAAGTCTTCAAGGGTAGTACCGCTTTAAGAACTTGCCATTGATGGGCAGCATACATCTGTCACCTTCCATGTTTAGGAGTGCGTATGCGCCATTGGAGAAAACTTTGTCGATGACGTAGGGTCCCTCCCATTTCGGCTCAAATTTGCCTTTGGACTTGTGAGCGAAGACCATTGGTCTTTTTACCGCAAGAACCAAGTCATTCTTTTTGTAGGCGCGTTGCCTGACCTTTTTATCGAAAGATCCTGCCATACGTGCTTGGTAAAGTTCAATGCTTTGTTGAGCTTCGAGCCGTCTCTCATCGAGATTGTCCAGCTCATGGAGCCGCAATTTGACATTGCTTTCTTGAGTCATGTCATTTTGCAAGGATACCCTCAAGGAAGGAATTTGTACTTCCAAGGGCACGACAGCTTCGCATCCATAGACCAAGGAGAATGGTGTGCTATGGGTTGGTCCTCGAACGGTGGTTCGATAGGCCCACAAAGCTTCAGACATTTTGTCGCTCCAGTCTCTTTTGTGATTAGAGACCATTTTTTTGAGGATTTTGCAGAGTGTCTTGTTGAAAGCTTCTGCTAACCCATTTGCTGCCGGATTGTATGGAGTCGAAGGACAGCTTTGAATTTTGTATTTGTCGCAGAACCTGTAGAATCGATGATCCCGGAACTGTGGTCCGTTATCATGGACGAATCTTTTGGGTATGCCGAAACGACAAATGATGTTGGTGCGCAGGAACTGAAGGACTGATGAGGTCTTCATTTCGTTAAACGCAAATGCTTCTGACCACTTGGAGAAATAATCCGTAGCGGCGAAGATGAAGCGATGACCTTTGCTTGAAGGGGGAGAAATAGGACCTATGATGTCCATACCCCAGGCTTCGAAAGGCCATGAGATCGCTGTAGGATGTAGCCATTCTGGAGGCATGTGAATGTAATCTCCATGAACTTGGCATTGTTGGCAGTGCTTAGCAAATTGCATTGCATCAGCTACCATGGTAGGCCAGTAATATCCTAACCTTTTTATCTGATCATAGAGCTTAGGTCCAGCCTGATGAGCTCCACAAAGACCAGCATGAACTTCTTTGAGTGTTTCTTCAGCCTCTTGTTGTGACAAGCAGCGTAGAAGTACTCCGTTGAAGGATTTCCTGTAAAGGATTTTTGAAGGAATATCCAAATGGAAGCTTGGGGTTCGCCTTTGGATGCTTACCCGTTCTTTTGGATCTTCAGGTAGGATTCCGAACATAATGTAATCAATGAACGGATCCCTCCAGTCGCCAATTGAAGTTTGAAGGATTGAAATCCGACTTCCGACCACTTGGTGGCATTCAGCAACTGCTTGGTGTGTGTTAAGAGGAGGAAGGATTCTTCTTTCGCACACTGTGACTTGCATGTTTTCCCCTTCCTGGATTGCCATGGATGCGGCAAGTCCGGCTAGGGCATCTGCACGTATGTTTTCACCTCTACGAATGTGGGTGATGTGACAGATGTCAAACTTTTGCAGAAGTGATTGTGCCTTGTTGTAGTAGGGCAGCAAATCTGGCTTCCTGACTTCAAATTTCTGATTCATCTGGTTGACGATCAGTTGAGAGTCTCCAAAGACTTCCAGCATGGTGATACCGGATTCGATGGCGAGTTCCAATCCTAAGATCAGAGCTTGATATTCAGCTGCATTGTTTGTGCATGGTTCCAGTAGCGAGAAAGCGTGTGGAATCATGTATTTGTCGGGGCTAACAAAGAGGATGCCAACTCCCGAGATCAGCTGTCTTTTTTCATTTGTCCTGGTTGCACCGTCAAAGTACATGTCCCAGGAGGCACTTTGTGAGAAAGTCTCCACATTGTAGACTGGTTCGTCTGGGAGATCATCTCTTAGTGGAGAATCTTTAGGCAATGGATGCTCTGCGAGGAAGTCCGCTAGAGCTTGCCCTTTGATTGCTTTTTGTGGTACATACCTAATATCAAATTGTGACAGAAGGATGGACCATTTTGCCAGTCGAGCATTGAGAGAACCTGCCTTTGTGACAAGGACCTTCAAGAGGTTGACCCTCGAGACCAGGTAGACTGTATTGGAAAGCAAGTAGTGACGCAGCTTTTGTACGGCGAACATCACTGCAAGACATTCTTTTTCAACTGGAGAGTAGCGATGCTCTGCACCTACTAGCATGCGGCTGAGGTAATATAGAGCAGCTTCTTTTCTTTGATCATTTTCTTGCGCAAGCAGAGCTCCCAGAGAGTGATCAAGGGCTCTTGTGTACAAGATGAATGGTTTTCCAGTGGTAGGAGCAGCTAACACTGGAGGTTTTGTCAGGTATGACTTGATGTCTTGGAAAGCAGCTTCACAGTCAGCATCCCAGACAAAGTTTACACCTTTTTTTATCAACCGGGAGAATGGACGGCATTTCCACGAAAGATTGGAGATGAACCGTCTGATGTAGGCCAATCTCCCTTGAAGCCCTTTGAGTTCTCTCAAGGTTCTTGGAGAGGGCATTTCTAGAATGGCTTTGACTTTTATGGGGTCAAGCTCTATTCCAGCTTTCCGAACTAAGAATCCGAGGAACTTACCCGACGAGACGCCGAAGAAGCATTTCAATGGATTCATTCGCAGTTTGTGTTTGCGAAGCCGGAGGAAGACTTCTCGAAGGTTTTCGAGATGATCCTCTTTTCTTTTGCTTTTGACGGCGAGGTCATCAACGTAACATTCAACCGTCATGTGCTGCATATCTTGGAATATTTTCATCATAGCCCTCTGATATGTGGCACCAGCATTCTTCAGACCGAATGGCATGACAGTGTAACAATACACGCCAAATGGGGTTCGAAAGGATGTATGTTTTTCATCCTCAGGATGCATCTTTATCTGATTGTAGCCAGAGAAACCATCCATGAATGTCATTCGCTCGAATCCACAGGTATTATCAATCATTACCTCTGGTATGGGGAGTGGAAATTCATCTTTTGGGCATGCGCCATTCAGGTCTCTATAATCAATACAGACCCTGATCTGCCCATTTTTCTTTGTCACGGGGACAATGTTGGCCAACCATTCAGGATGTTGTTCCTCACGGATGAAGCCGACGCTTTTGAGTTTTTGAACTTCTTGTTCAATTTTATCCATCACATCTGGACGGAATCTTCTTTGGCCTTGCTTGACAGGCTTGATGTCTTTTTGAAGATTGAGTTTGTGAACTGCTATTTTGGGGTCTAAGCCTGGCATTTCAGCATAAGACCATGCAAAGCAATCAACGAACTCACGAAGAAAAGCGATATACTCGGGTAACTCATCATCCTTTATATTCTTGCTTATGAATACAGGACGTGGGTTATCTGGTGTTCCCAAGTCTATCTTTTGAACAGGATCTTCTGTTGGAAGGTTCGAAGGTGGTTCCTCCACAATATTTTCGGAGGCTTCCAGCTCAACGAAACCTTCTGGGGTTTCAAGGGCATTTCCAGACCAAGGTTTTGTTCCTTTCCACGGGTCTTCTTGATCGGTAATTTTCCCAAGGCTTGCTATGAGATGATCCCAATCGCCTGTTGAAACCGAGTCGAAGTAGGCTACTTCTTTTGGAGATGAGGGTTCTTCTGGGTCAGAAGTCCACACGTCTGTTCCATCGGACAACTCCTCTTCATTTTCGGAGAAATCGTGCCAATTGGATGAGCTTCCTGGATCTTTGTCAGGTGACTCATCAAAGAGATATCCAGGGAGATCGATGTCTTCATGGACTTGAGATGTTGAGGCTTGGTCAGTATATTGACTTTTAAGCCTTTGTGTCAACTGTCTCAAGGGAGTGTCAGGATCATACCCTAACCCGTGTGAAGACTTTTCTACATAGCCGTAGAGTCTCCAATCTTCCAGCTGGCTTTTGGTCAAGACGGGCCCCAATGGCGTGAGAATACCGCGTCCTTCTCCCAAACCGACTGGGTTTTGAGCGTCATAGCCCATTTTCTTCATAATAGCTTGTGCCACAGAACTGTATAAGGATAGTTGAGGCGTACCTTTATTTTGGAAAGGTTCAAGCATGGAGTTTGATGAAGAAGCATCCGATCTATGAAAGAAGATCGGTTTTTCCTTTGCTGAAGTTGCTGGAACAACGAAGGAAGCTGACGTAGGATCTTCTATGTCAGAAGTTGTCTCCATTGGAGTAAGAGCAGGCTGAACTTGCTGAGTGTCAGCTTGGCTTGACGATGTGTCGTCTTCTGGCTCTGAATCCGAGTCCGTGTCTTGCATGATAGACACGAAAGAGACAACAAATTTGCCCCCAGGCTTTTGTTTTGCCTTCTTCACTTTAGTTGTGATGACCAAAGGCTTTGAAGATTTGAGGGAGATGATGAAGGGAGTTTGCATGCTCTCTTCAGATTTACCGGATGGTTTGTTTTCTTCCGGTGATTGTTGAGGAGCTTTGCCTTTATCTTTCTGGAGATTTTCGGCAAAGGATGCTGTATGCTTCTCCTCTTCTTCTTTTTCACCTTCATACATTTGTGAGTCTGCGAAGTGGATTTCTTTACCTTTGAAGGGTTTTCTGTCCGCAAAGACTCGATGTATCATGCCGTCGTCGCCAACAAACTTGATGCATTGATGTAGAGTTGAAGGGACAACACCATTCTCATGGATCCAAGGGCGTCCGAGAAGGATGTTGTAGCATGAAGGGGTTTTTATTGCATACACTGTGACCTCAGAGATAAGATCACCGATCTGCAATTTGAACCTGATTTTGCCGATAGGCCTTTGAGTACTCCCATCGTATCCAAAGATAGATACAGATGTGTGGCTCAGTTTGCTGGGTGGGATGCCCAACTCTTCAAGAGCCGATGTGGAGATGAGGTTGAGTGCAGAACCTGGGTCGATCTGAACTCTATGCATAGGCATTTCCTTGATATACCCTGTGAAGTACAGGGGTCGGTTATGCCTGGTTTCGCCAAGTAGGAGGTCGTCCTTTGTGAAGGCGATGGTTGCACTGGCTGCTTTTTTAACCGAGAGGCATTCAATGCATGATCCCTCAGTTTTCTTCTTTTCTCCCTTTGAGGAGGCTTCTGAGTTTTTGACCCGGTAATCCATTTCAATTTGGAGGACTTGCGGGGCATGTTTGTCGACATCCTCATTCAGTTTTTGTAATTCTGAGATGAGATTATCACGAGTGTGCGGAGACATTCGCAACAAATCTAGGATGTGCAGACGTGCAGGTATGTGCTTGAAGTGTTCAATCAAGTCATACTTGAAAGCCTCCTTAGGGCCTGCATGTTCATCATTGTTGCCACTAGGGGCGCTTACAACATCTTTTCCCGAAGGATTTACATATGTAAAGGAAGATTGGTTGTAATTTTTGTGGTAGTCCCGGCCAGAGCGGGTGCCTCTACCAACTTCGAGAGCTTCTTGAGAAGGGTCTTCGTTTGGAAGATTGTCTTCAGGATCAAGAGGCTGTCGTTTTTCATTTGCTGAGGATGCATCAGCAGCAGAGTTACCATCCTCAGTGATTGTGTTGCATGGAGCATTTTCCGGGAACAAGTCCTGAACAGCATCCAGCAATCTTTCTTCTTCGTTGACTAATTCATCGTCCCAAGCATCAATGGCTGGGAATTCTTCAGTCAGGAAGGGTGTGAACTTTGAAGTCACAGTCTCAGGAGAAGAAACCTGAGAGGGTGTCATCTCAGTGAAAGTCACGTGAGACGAGGTGGCTCCAGAAGATACATTGCTAGGCGTCGCCGGAGTGTAAGTGCTCTCATCGGACGATGCTTCGGAAGAGCTATAATCCCGAATTATCACATTACAGGAAGCTCTGACGGGAGACGTTGCCTGATCGGAGTCAGACTCATCCTCGGATGTGAGAGGATCGTCTATCCAGCAATTTTCTCCATTTTCAGGAGTTAAGGGAGGATGTACCTGGTGGTCTTCAGGGACTTCAGGCTCTGGATTGTGAGGAGGCTCGTTGACGCGTTCTTGCTCTTGTTCTAGAGCGAGTCGCTGCAAGATCCTTGCATATTCTTCGAGATCAGGTATGGGAGCCGGATCTTCTTCTTCATCATCTCTTTGTGGCTCAACATTGTTGATTTCCACTGGAGTAATGAGGGGTGCTGGTTCAGCAGCATTTTCTTGTACAGCTTCTTGGTCTTCTTCATCATCAGACCAGGATCCTTGTGGCTGTAGGGGGTTATACCAGATTACTGGCATAAGATGAGACTCAGGAACCCATTCTTCATCGGAGAGATATTCTCCTGTTTCAAGGGACTCCTCCCACTCATCTGTGTAGTTGGATTCAAATCCATCATCGGTGTCGCTTGATTCGTATCCATCAATGGAGAATCCAACTACCGAATTGCAAGAGTATGATGTCTCCTGCATGGCTTCTTTGAATTGAGGTGGCATGAAATCACTGAGAGTGAATTTCCTTACCCCCTTTGAAGTCTCTGGAAGGGATGTTTTTGTTACCTCCAGTGAAGCGGTAGAGGAAGCCTCTGCCTTTTCTTTGACCTCTAGTTTTGGCTGGGTCTTCTCTTGCCGTTTGAGCTTGAGGAGATGTTTCCTAGCCTGCCTTCGCTGTTGAGCTGTAGGCTTTATTTTCACGACCTCCCAATTTTCATCTTCCAGGAGATCGGGATGTACCCATATCGGTTGTCCGTCTGGTGTCGGGTAAGGAACCAGTTTCTCGGACGCTTCGATTGAGTTTATCACCTTGAAGGAAGTAGTGATCTTCTTCTTCGGTGATCTTGATGTTTGTCCACATGTCACCATGTTGACGGAGGCAGACCCATAGTTTTTGTCAAAGGTGATGACTCCGTTTTTCCACATCTCATTTATTTTTTCTCTCACAACGAAGCATTGATTGAGAGGATGCGAGATCATCTGGTGGTATGGACAGTACCGAGGATCGTTGGTTTTGCCAACATCACTCGGTCTTTTTGGTTCAGGCAAGGTGAGCTTGCCATTTGCCACAAGAGCCCCGAAGATTTCATCAACATCTTCATCAAACGGGTATTTCTTCTCTACTCGTTCTTTAAAGGCGTCTGAGAGTTCAGGTCTCTTACCAGCAGGCTTTGTTTTCAGCTTTCTTTGGTGGCTGAGGAGCTGGCTTGGTCTGCACATTGAGGACCTCTTTCTTCTTTGGTTTAGAGGTTGCAATGGCGGTTGGCTCTTTTCTTGATGATTTCTGACTGTTGAGGTCTTTAATCACCGTTTCAGCTTCCATGGAAGCTTCTAGGAGTTCTCCCAGGTTTTTTGATTTGTTGCCGATGATCATGGAGCGGATTCTGGCTCTCATGTTGTTTCGGCAGATGTCGACTAGCGACGCTTGTGGCAATACATCAGAGCATTTGTATGCCATTGCTTTCCACTTGTGAATGAAGTCATATGTTGATTCATTCTCCCCCTGTTTTAGGCTGCACAGCTGAGCCATAGTAGCGGGATGATCCTCATCTTTGAAGTGAGTCAGGAAGCGTGTCTCTAGCATGGCCCAGTTTTGGATTGAGTCCTCCGGCAGAGTGGAGTACCAATCGAAGGCCGTACCTTTTAGGGTACTTGCAAAGAGGCGGATCTTGAGTGCATCTTGATCCGCGATAGCTCCCGTCAGGATCTTGAAGTGGATGACGTGCTGTCTGGCTGATCCTTTCCCCGTATATGTTTGGAGAGTAGGATGCTTGAATTTGGTGGGGAACGGGACCGAGTCCATCCATAAGGGATATGGTGGCTTGATCCCATGCTCCTTGAGTATATCCTCTTCTTTTGCTTTGGCGAGGATACCGTCTACGTCCTTTTTGGTAAGGGCGCGTGACTCATTTTCTTCTCTATTTACCTCGTCGTCTTGATGATTCGGAGGAGGTTCATTGTTCGCCTGATTTTGGAAGGCGAGGAGAAGGTTTTCCATCAGAGTTTCAATCCTCTGCTGGCCCTGTTCCAACTGCTGGATGCGGGTGATCGCATCTTCTGGAAGTGGATTGCGGGGTGGTGGCTCAGAATTTGTAGCCAAGACATTCATCCTTCGTGATTCGAACGAAGAAACTGTCCTGGTGACTGAGCTGGGGCTCATTCTTTTTGAAGAAGAGCTTGAGGAAGGATCACTCTGCTGTCCTTTGCTTGAAGGAGCAGGGGATTCTTCTGAATGTCTTCTTGTCCTGGAGACGCTGCGGGTCATTGGACGTCGGACATGGATTTTTGTTGCTGATTTTTGGCGCCTTCTGGTTTTTCCAACCATATGGACGGCAGCAACTTGGTTGGGTCTTTCTTTTTCGACCCATTTGGGAGAGACTTGAAGTGTGGGAGGCTGGGTCCTTTGCTTCTGTAGTCTCTTTTGTCGGTACGACGCGCGGCGGCGTATACGGCGAGCAATTTGAGCTTCGGTCAGCTCTGACTGGGCTTTGACGATGAAGGATGTGCTCCCTCGGGCGCAGCAGCCGAGCCTGTCTTCTCTGTAGCTGGGCAAGGACAGGATGCGAACCCTGTCCTTCGCCTGTTGCAGCGAAGCTTTGAATTTTTGAAGTTCGGCCCCTGTAGATATGAAGGGTCGAACTGTAGATTTGTAGGCCTTAGCAGATGCTTGTGGAGGCCTTGTGATGCATGACTTGATTTTGGGCTTGTAGGAACAAGCCGGCTCATGCTGGGATGACTTGGAAGTCAGGTTGGAGATGGGTCTCTCCTCTTTCATGTAAGCAAGAGGATAGAACTGGTTCTCCTTGAGTGGGGCCAGGAATGCTGGCTTGGTGGATATTTGGGACCTTCTCTGTTTTGGTGAAGGTCTTGGGGACCAAGTCTTGGAGTAGACCTGGTTGTTTGCAGGTTGAGGCCTCGTGGGGCTGCCACGGGCTTCAGGCCTTCTGGTGCTCGCCTTTGGTGTCACGGTAGTGACATGTTGAGAGGCGAGTTTCTGCTTCTTGGAGGGAGCAGTTTGTTCCTCAGGAAGTGGGAATGGTCCCAGCGTCCCGAAGACGATAGTCCGGGGAGTCGAGGTCGACCCGGAGTTCAGAGAGTTGCCGAGGGAGTTGACGCTTCGGCAGCTGATTGGGCGCTTATAGGTGCGCGTGGTTTGCTTCTGTTGAAGCATAAGTTGGTGCTTGTTTTCGTCGAAAGTAATGGTTAGTGAAGCTGCCATTGTTAGTTTTCGAAAATTTCTGAAACAAGACCACATCCATTAGTAATCACAAGAATATAATGATCATAAATGGGAAGTTCTATGGTTTCGTCTTTTCAAATTGCTCGAGGTAGATGACCCAAGCAATATGAGGAAGGCAAAATGCCATAGAGGGTACAATTGTTCTGATCGCAGGTATGGTAAGCCCGGAATGGGCATCCCAGTGACTGCTAGAAGCAATTGTGAACTTAAATTCGACTTATCGAGAAGCAGAGCTTACTCGAGGTAAGAAGAATATAAAGTTGGAGTTACAGATGTGCCGGTCGCAATACAGTAGACCCTGAAAGGGCGTACTAGTACCGCTAGACACAAATGTTTTGAGACCGCATCTATGAGATGAGATTCTCTGTTTTGAAAGGTCAAGATTGGATTCATCAAAGAGAGCAGATGGTATTCCAATCTGAACACGGTCTCGGCGATTTCCGCGAGCGCCAGTGCTCAGAAAGAAATGAACCATGATTTCTCGGATCTGAATCTAAAAATGACGAGTTTTTTTTTTTTTAAAGGCCAATATCGGGTTTATCAAAGAGAGCAAAAGGCACTCCAATCCGAACACGGTCTCGGCGATTTCCGCTAGCGCCAGTGCCCAGAAAGGAGAAGACCAAGATTTCTCTAATCTAAACCCAAAATGACGGAAGTTTTTTTTTGAAGATTTTGAAGATTTTTTTTTTTTTTTTTAAAAAAATCTTTTTTTTATTTTTTTATTTTTTTATTATATTTTTTTTTAAGATTTTTTTTTTTGAAATTTTTTTTTATTTTTTATTTTTATTTTTAAATTTTTATTTTTAAAAATTTTATTTTTGAAAAAAAAATTTATTTAAAAGACGAGAGAGTACACATAGGCCTCCTAGCCCGGTCTTATGAAATCTTGATTGATAGAATTGCCCCCAGGTAAGGGTAGGATTACTTAATGAACCCGTTTGGAGGACCCTTGCCTAGAACAGTCAAGCTGTCTCCACACTCTGGACAAGGCTTTTCTTTGAATCAACCATGATCAAAGAACACAGTTGGTTTAACCTTAGTGGTCTATGTCTTTTTTTTTATATATATTTTTTATTTTATTTTTATTTTTATGAATCCATCGAAGAGAAACAATTGCCCAAAACCTTAGTCGAACAGGCTCAACATTTCTGCAAGCGCGATGAACGATAGGAACGGATCAAGGTTTCTCAATTTTGAATCCAAATTGAGAAATCTAAAATTTTTTTTATATATATATGTATATATTTTTTTTTTAGATTTTTAATGAACTCATCGAAGAGAAACAATGGCCCAAAACCTTAGTCGAACAGGCTCAACATTTCTGCAAGCGCGATGAACGATAGGAACGGATCAAGGTTTCTCAATTTTGAATCCAAATTGAAAAATCTGATTTTTTACTTTTTATATATTTTTTTTTAGATTTTTAATGAACTCATCGAAGAGAAACAATGGCCCAACCCCTGATCCGAACACGGTCTCGGCGATTTCCGCGAGCGCCAGTGCCCAGAAGGGAAAGGATCAAAGTTTCTCAATTTTGAATCCAAAAATGAAAAATCTGATTTTTTTTGTTTTTTTTTTTTTTGAAAAGAGAAAGAGTGGAAATAAATTCAAAGAATTAGAAATTTCCAAACAAAAAATCTCATCTCATTTTTTTATTATGCGGAATTCAACATAGGCCACCAATTATAAAGTAGCCAAGGAATCAAGAAAAGAAATATAAGCATAGAGCAAAATATATGATATGCAAATATTTCATTTCTAGCATCGTGTTCTCAAATAAACGAGTCCCACCGGGTGATGCCAGCTTGATGGACCGCCCTCCTGCTCGGTTCTACCGAGGTCGGCGGACGTGGGAGTCCGTTGGGTCCGACCCTTTCGTAACCGGGGGGCAGGGGCATGCATCAACATTTCTTTTTTTTTGTGGGTGTGCCAGATTTTCTATTTTTTACTTGGAATTGCAAGTGGTGATCCGGAGATCAACCTTCGCAAGTAAAAAGGAAATCAACTTCTTTCAAGTTTTCCATTGCACATATATTTAAGAAAAGAGACATTTTGTTGATTTGCCGTGAAAGGCGATTTTTTTGGCATTTATAGCCGATTTTGGCGTTTATAGCCGATTTTTGGCGTTTATAGCCGATTTTGGCGTTTATAGCCGATTTACAATCCTTATCAATAATGAAAGACAAGAATTGTGATTTTTGTCTCTTTTGAAAAAATACAAACTACAATGAAAAGCAAGAAAAGGAGGATCTAACTTCTCAGGAGATTGTGGGGGACTCGTTTAGATTGACGGTCGCAAGCCATATGTGGGCTTCGCCATCATCCATGCAGATGAGAACAGAGGATGCTATTTGATTCGCTTGGCTTGGCTATAACCTCGGGTTTTTAGAAGACAAAGACCAAAGGAAGGTCCTATGTCCAATAAAAAACCGAGTAGACGGGCTGAAAAGCCATATCTAAGCCATTGGAGGCAGGAGGAGAAGGCAAGGACCTTGGGGGGGGGGTACCCCCCAAGGGACTTTTGTCACCTTGTTGCGGTGGCCGGTGTAGAACTTCCGCAGAGTTTTCTTTCTTTTTCCTTTCTCTAGATTTCTGTCTGCTGTCTGTTGATGTTCGTTGTCTCTGTGTGTGTTTTCTTCTTGGAGAGCCCTCCTATTTATAGGCTTTTAGGTAGCCTTTTAGGTGGGTTTATGGGCTTTTATTGTCATTAAGCCGCATAATGGGAGGAGTTACAAAATTGAATTGTTTATTTTGTAACTCCTTTTTCTTGGCTTCTGATTGGCCGGAGGAGATTGAGGGCATTTAATCGCCTTTAATCGCCATGATGGGAGGAGTTTCATGGGTTAAATGCCATGAATCTCTTGACTTGTAACTCCCGAATGCTTGCTTCTGATTGGGCCGTCCAAAGAAATGGATTAATGACTGTAATAAAGCTAGTCAATTAATCGCATTAAGTGGTCGCCGAGCAGCTGAAGAGTCGCGGGCCGTGCCACGTCTTTTGAGATTCTTCTGTTGATGATCATCGATGGATCTTCATGTAGATCGACATCAGATGATCATGTAATTTCAGGTGTTTGTTGCCAACAGCGGGTCGGTGCCATCTGTCCTGTCGATTTCTCGATCGGTCGGGTGGAAAGCACACTTTTTTGGTTGACCGGGTGGCGATCAATACTGTCTTTGATACTCTTGATGATTTACCCGTGTTTTGGACGGATGTCAGAGGACTTGGTGTCTCAAAAGCATGAATTTTGGAAAGTACCAGAGGCTGGGTCCTTCGAATCGCGAAAAAACGGCGAAAACCGGGGTTTCCGGGGCTTTCCCGGCGACCCCGGGGTCCAAGGTCGCCGGCGACCCTGGCCCAGGGTCGCAGGGGTCTGCGACCCTGGGGGGTTTTCCCCCTTTCGTGTCCCGTTTTGCGTCCGTTTTTGCTTTTTTCTGATTCTTTTTTCTTCTGTACTTTTCCTTGACATTTTGACCATTTATTGGCCTGATTTCTTTGTAGGAAACCTGATGAGAATCCTTGCATTTTATTTTGCAAAGTTTCCAATTTCCTGAGAAAGCCGAAGACTTTGTCGCGCAGAGCTGCCGATTTTCCGTCAGAAGCTGAAACTGGGTCAAACGATGTCGGAATGACCTGAAATTTGGTGTGAAGCCTCTTGAGCAATAAATAAGACCAACCATAGGCTTTTGTTTGAGTTTCGAAGCCATTTGGGGTCCTATCACCTGCAGACTTGCTTTTTGTCGCGATGAAGATGTCGCGGTTTGATGTGCGGTCAACCGATGTCCGATTGACTTGAAATTTGACAGGGAACCTATTGGAGTCATTTTAAGATGATCCATAGGCTCTGTCTTGGAAATCATGGTCCCGGAGAGCTTTTGTCGCCGAGGGCTCCTTTTCGGCTGTCGGAGAAGTGAAGTTAGGCCAAATGATTTTGAAATGGCCCGAAACTTCTTGTGTACTCATCTTTTGGCTGTCTGGAAGAATCTTGCAGTTTTTGTTTGATTCTGACAAGATTTTATTTTTGGAAGCAGCATTGCCTATTTATGGCAGGTTGCGACTTCATGTAGCTCTTTGGATCTTGATGAGGCAAAGTGACATTTTTGGTGTCAACACTCATTAGTCCTTCAGTTCCTGCGCACCAACATCGTTTGTCGTTTCGGCATACCTAAAAGATTCGTCCATGATAACGGACCACAATTCCGGGGTCATCGATTCTACAGGTTTTACGACAAATACAAAATCCAAAGCTGTCCTTCGACTCCATACAATACGGCAGCAAACGGATTAGCAGAAGCCTTCAACAAGCACCCTACAAAATCCTCAAAAAAATGATCTCTAGTCACAAAAGAGACTGGAGAGAAAAACTGTTTAAAGCTTTGTGGGCCTATCAAACCACCGTTCGAGGACCAACCCATAACACCATTCTCCTTGGTCTATGGATGCGAAGCTGTCGTGCCCTTACTGGTACAAATTCCTTCCTTGTGGGTATCTCTACAAAATGACATGACTCAAGAAAGCAATGTAAAGTTACGACTTCATGAGCTGGACAATCTAGATGAGAGACGACTCGAAGCTCGACAAAGCATTGAACTCTACCAAGAACGCATGGTAGGATCTTTCGACAAAAAGGTCAGGCAACGCGCCTACAAAAAGGGCGACTTGGTTGTTGCGGTAAAAAGACCAGTGGTCTTTGCTCACAAGTCTAAAAAGTTTGAGCCAAAATGGGAGGGACCCAATGTCTTTGACAAGGTCTTCTCCAATGGTGCATATGCCCTCCTAAACATGGAAGGCGACAGATGTATGCTGCCCATCAATGACAAGTTCTTAAAGCGACGTTACCCTTGAAGACTTGCCCAACTGGGTATGAGCCATGCCTGCACGGCCAAATCCTATTTCTAGGTACTCGCTTGTCTAACCCACTTCTTTTAGAATTTTCATATCAAATGTTGAAATTTCTAGAAACTCAAAACAACGCTTACTTTCATCGTTTCATTGTTCAAAAATTCCAAGTTTAGGAGCCTCTCCCTAACTTGACCAAAATTTTTTATCCTTGAACCCAAAATTCATGGTTTACAATAAAATCCGGATTCAGGGATTTCCACCCTAGTCCACCCAGCCCGCCAAAATGGTTTTAGGCCAAAATTTACGACCCTCGTGTCTTGAAACAAAAAAAAAGGTTTTTCAAAAAAACTGAGAGGAAGTGACGCTAAGTCGATACTCGTACAAAACGAAAGAATGAGAACTACGTTCGACACTTCCAAAATCGCAGGGAAGCGACATTTCGTCGATACTTGCAAAACCTAAAAATCGTATAGACACAACATTTCAGTTGATATCCACAACTCAAATTTCAAAGGTTCGAAAAAACCTAAAACCTTGAAGATGTAACATTTCAGTTGATATCCACAACCCAAATTTCAGAGGTTTGAAAAAACCAAGAAATCGTGGAGATGCAACATTGCAGTTGATATCCACAACCCAACGGTTCGAGAAAGCCACAAATTTAAAAAATTAAGGGGAACCAACATAAAGTCAATACCCGCAAAACCAAATTTTTGAAAAGTAAGGAAGCAACATTCGATCGATACTTGCACCCAAATCTGTGAGGAGGCAACATTCCATCGATACTCGCAATCGAATGAGCAATAGTGCGACATTCCATCGATACTTGCAAAACCATTCAGTAGGGAGGCGACTTTTAGTCGATACTTGCATTTTTGAAAACAAAAAAAAAAACTGGCTTTCATGCCAAAATCGGCTATAAATGCCACAAAAAACTGGCTATAAATGCCACAAACCGGCTATCAATGCCACAAAACAAAAACTGGTTTTCACGCCAACAAACCAAAACTTGGTTTTCAAAAAAACAAAATGGGCTATCAATGCCACCAAAACCGGCTATCAATGCCACAAAATCCGGCTTTCATGCCAGAATCGGCTCTCATGCCACAAACAAAACCCGCTATCAATGCCACAAAACCTAGCTCTCATGCCAAAATCGGCTCTCATGCCACAAACAAAATCTGGTTACCATGCCAAAACAATCATTTGACAAAAGATTTTCACAAAATGACAAACTTTTGATCAAAATTTTAAAACAATCATTCCCATTTCGTGATAACTTTCATCACAAAAAGATTTAAGTGACAAATTTAAAAAATTAAGGGGAACCAACATAAAGTCAATACCCGCAAAACCAAATTTTTGAAAAGTAAGGAAGCAACATTCGATCGATACTTGCACCCAAATCTGTGAGGAGGCAACATTCCATCGATACTCGCAATCGAATGAGCAATAGTGCGACATTCCATCGATACTTGCAAAACCATTCAGTAGGGAGGCGACTTTTAGTCGATACTTGCATTTTTGAAAACAAAAAAAAAAACTGGCTTTCATGCCAAAATCGGCTATAAATGCCACAAAAAACTGGCTATAAATGCCACAAACCGGCTATCAATGCCACAAAACAAAAACTGGTTTTCACGCCAACAAACCAAAACTTGGTTTTCAAAAAAACAAAATGGGCTATCAATGCCACCAAAACCGGCTATCAATGCCACAAAATCCGGCTTTCATGCCAGAATCGGCTCTCATGCCACAAACAAAACCCGCTATCAATGCCACAAAACCTAGCTCTCATGCCAAAATCGGCTCTCATGCCACAAACAAAATCTGGTTACCATGCCAAAACAATCATTTGACAAAAGATTTTCACAAAATGACAAACTTTTGATCAAAATTTTAAAACAATCATTCCCATTTCGTGATAACTTTCATCACAAAAAGATTTAAGTGAAAGTAGGGAATACAAAAAAAAATCCCATTTAGGAATTGCTTTCATCACAAAAAGATTTATGTGAGCGTAGGGAAAACCAAAAAAAAGTACAAAAAAATACATGTGGTACCAAAACAAACAAAAAAAAGAAAGTGTTCACAAGCACTACAAAAAAAGAGAGAGTACCAAAAAAATACGTGTGGTGCCAAAAAAATAAGAATAGTTTTTGCTACAAAAAAATAATCAGGAGCTCAGCCAAAAAATGGCCTCTAGCTAAAGTTTCAGCTCCTCAAGCAAACTCTTGGCTTCAGTTGTCAGAGTTTCCAAGGCACGTTTCTTCAGGAACATGCCATGAAATGCTGGAGAAGGCTGTAATCCTTCTTCTACACCGGGGAGCTTATCCCAAGCAGTTTGCCATCATTTGTTTTCTTGAGTTTTCCATTTGAGAACTCGATCGACATCTGCAACCTGGCGAATCAGAGCACTCTCCCTGTCACGGGCCTCTGTTATAGCTGCCCACTTGGCCGCGACTTGTGCCTTCAAATGCTCAAGATGTTCCCTGGCCTCGACAACCTCCCAATCAAGGATGTTATGGTCGTGCCTCAGTCCGATGATGGCTAGCTCTTCTAAGTTCTTCTCCCGAACTAGCTGCTTCCTTCTCTGTGAAGTCTCATTCAGGTCAGACTTGTTAGGGATTTTGTGTATCGCAATTTGATGGATGCATTATCATTTTTGCATCTCATGAATTTTCACACATGCATTGAGTTAAATATCTTGAAATCTGATTTTCTACATGCATTGTTTTTAAATATTGTAAATGTTATAGTTTGTGCATGTTTTGGATTTAAATCTTGGATGCATTTGTTTTTTAAAAGAATTTTTACAAATCAAGCTAACCTATGTTTCAAAGTTTCAAATTATATTTGGCTTTTTATGTTTCATGATTTTAAAAGCACTTAGTTGATTTAAAATCATGTTTCCAAGGTTGGTTTAATGGCCCAAAAATCCCCACAAAGAATCACTTTAAAAAAGTGCAAAAGTTGGAATTTTTTGTCTCAGGCTGTCGGTTAACCGACGTCAAGCTGTTGGTCAACCTACAGTGGAACCGAGGCCAACTGAGACCTCTGTCGGTCCCATTTCCAGAGAGCTACAAATTTTAGATTTTCTCTGTCAGTTCAAGTGTCGGTTCATGTCGGTTCAGGTGTCGGTTCGTTTGTCGGTTCATGTCGGCTGACCCACACCTGTACAACGATAAGTTTCTTGCCGTTGGAATCTGATCGTTGAGGTGTCGGTCGACCGACAAGTAGCTGTTTGAACACTTTTTCTATAAAAGTGAGTTCATTCCTTAGCCATTTTTGATGATCTTTGAAGCCCTTCTTGAGGCATTTTGAAGCAAAAGAAAGGGGATCAAGCTAAGGAAGGCTAATGGTCATTAAGGAAAGCTAAAGCTTAGATTAATGAAGTTAAACCACCAAGTAAGCTTTGCCTTAAATTAATCATATGTTTTTATGCCTTGTCTAAATTATTGGTAAATTATTTTTAGCATATTAACTATGATGTGTTGAATCCATTCTTCTCTTAATCTTTGATTTTAGTTATTGGATTCTTCACCTAAATTCAAAACAAGTTTGTTTTAGAAATCTTCTTAAATCATGCTTTACCAAAACCTTTGATTTCATTAATAGCATGATTCATTAACCTGTTTGAATTTTTCTTTGTTGTTTTCATTCATTTGAATCTTAGTTAAACCTTTGTTTTTGAAAACAACATAGCACATGCATCACTTGATTAATCACTATAACAAAAAACACTATTGGTGACACCCTTTGGTGACAAAAAATCAATGTTGACACGGAACGCACACAAAGGTGACAAAATTTTTGTTTGCTTGTCACTGAAAAGCTTTAGCCAAGGTGCCAAATAAATAGGAGATTTGGTGACAAAAATTCAGTGACAAAATTTTTTGTCACCGAATGATCTAATTTTTTCCTCTTCCGCCTCCACAGTCCCCTTTTCCCTCTCCAAGCTCTTTTACCCTTTTCCCTATCTCTGGCATGTTTGTGTAGCCCATTTCCATGGAAAAGGGGGCAATTTTCTGCAGAAAAGTAACTTTTCATATGTTTGGTGCAGTTTTTTTTTTCTATGAAAATTACTTTATTGCCAACTCAGCTTTTTCTTTCCTCACAATGGGAAACAGACTTCCCATTCCCATGGGGGGTATGGGAAGTCTGTTTCCTCGGAAAACTTGCCCTAAGTATATAGGCTCTCTTCCACGCCTCTTCCTCACACTATTCATCGAAACGGCTTGGTTATAAGCTCTGGCGAAAAAAAGGGGCTCTTCTTCCATCTCCATCTCTCTCGGCTGGGATACATAAACGTGCCCTATAAGTTCTTTTCCTACCCAGTTCCCATCCAAAACCTGGGGGATGCCATAGTGGTCCATGACGTCAAAGGTCTGGTGGAGATCTGGCGAAGGGGCTGGGGTTGGAGGAGAGGCATGCCCAGAGAAAGAACTTGACGGCGGAGACCTGGAGATGCTTTCGCAGAGGGCCTTCACCCTCGGGGCAGATGCGACGGGAAGGGCTGGAATCTCTGGAAAGAGGGTATGGCCTGGAGCTGGACCACGGTAGACGAGGAGGAAGGGTGCTCTTGGATGATGATGGGTTTGGATTTGGAAGGGAAGAGAGAGCCAAAAAAAAATGGGTCTTTCACTTTTCCACCGTCCACACTCTGCCTGGCCACCTCCCCCATCTCTCTTTTCCACCGTCCCTACAGGCATGAAAAATGGGTTTTTCCAATTCCATTGGAGAACGATGAGCTAGTAGGGTATTGGATCACAAGGAGATATCATCATTGCACAACTTGAGGTAGGCCATTCGCTGCATGTGTCTGATTAGATTGTGCGCCATTCTCTGCATCTGACTGATTAGATTGTTAATTGGATTTGCTAGATGTCTACTTTAATTTGATTTGTTTATTAAATTTGATTTTGCTTTGTTAATTGGATTGCTAGATGTCTACTGAATTTAATTTTGATTTGTTGTCCAGCGAAATGGTTTGACTTGTGTTTGATAATTTGAGTATCGGTGAAGAGTTCACAATTGCTTATCTCTCTCTCTTTTCCTTATCTTTCCTGGTTGGTTTAGGGTTTCCTATGCTTTGGAACAAGATCTAATTGCCTGATCTCTTTTCTCCTTCTTTGGTTGGAATCTGCTCTGACAAAGAAGGCCTCCATATCGCTGTGTGTATTTTGAATTGAAATTTTGCTTTGTTAATTTGTGTTGGTTGGGTCTGGTTCTTGTTGGTTGATTCTATTAACTATTACTTGGTAATATTCAAACCCAAGAGATGGTTGTGAGCTCTTGGTAACTTACGAAGATTTGGATTTTCTTTTTTTATCACATTCATGTTAGTTATATGATCTTTCCTATGAAACGGGCTGAAACTGAAGGTTTAAAGTCAAAAATTTAGGAGTCAAAAAATAATCTTCCCTTAGATTAGCAATAATTGCCTGTCTATTGCCATGGAGAATTAAATCCTGGGAAGTTTACTGTCTAGATCTCCACCTCACATCAGATTATTTTTGGGGTCTTCTGACAATCTCTTCATCATTTCCTTTGGATTTCAAGCTCACATCTATGAACAGCAGATGAGGAGGAAACCCATTCTCTTTTTGCAGGCATTGCTCTCTCTGTAAAAACTCCACAAGAGGGAGGGCCCTTCTCATTCAAAACAAAGGCATTTCTTTACTCACAAGCATTTCTTTATTAAGTCTATCCTTTTGATAAATCATAAATCCCTCTCTCTCACCTGCCCACAGAACTAAAGTGGGGTACTCTTGGAATTGGAATTTTCACTTTTGTTATAATCAAAGATAACCAAATCCCTCAACAAACCTCTCAACTAATACACTTCTTCAAGGTTTTTTGGCAAACCACATTGCCAAAATAAAAGATCAGATTTCTCCTGATCTTCTTCCTTAATCTGGGTGCTGGGTTTTGGATCCAAACACGAAGGGATTCAATACCTTTTTCATTCTACTTCTCTTCATTGTCCTGGTGTTCCAACTCCAAGGTGGATTCCAATCTGCAGCACAGGGAAGTTTTGCCAGAACCAGTGGCACCCAATTTGTCAAGGACGGGAGGACTTTCTACTTGAATGGTTTCAATGCTTACTGGTTGATGTTGAAGGCAGTTGACCCTTCTGAGAGGGAGAAGGTGACCTCTGTCTTCCAGGAAGCTTCAAGCTGTGGAATGAATGTGGCTAGAAAATGGGCTTTCAGTGATGGGGGCTACAGATCCTTGCAATATAAACCAGGTTCTTACAATGAGGACACGTTCAAGGTATCATCAATCAATATTCATATTGCTCAAACTAGTATACTACAGATGACCCAAGTCTCCCAACTGATCATTTTGTTGATTTGCTTTTTTTTTTGTTTTTCCATTTTCATTTTTAGGGCTTGGATTTTGTGATATTTAAGGCAAAAGCCATGGGATTTTTCTGATACTGAGCCTGGTAAATAACTATGAGAATTTTGGAGGGAGAAAACAATATGTTGAGTGGGCAAAAGAACAGGGGGAGTACTTGATCTCTGAAGATGATTTTTACAAGAACTCTGTTGTGAAGAACTACTATAAGGATCATGTCCAGGTACCTGATAAGATTGAATTTGATTGCATTTGCTTTCATTTCTTTTGCTAGATTTACCATTATGCTACATATTCCTACAAGGATCATGTCCAGGTAACTGCTAAATTAAATTAGATTATTATTATTATTATTATTATTTCATCCTTACATCTTCCTGCAAAAGGGCCTGAGTTGTTTCCCATTAATTGTAAGTTGCAATAAGAAATGCAGCAATTCTTTAGATTTCATTCTTACATCAACCAGCCCTCTGCAATGTCTTAAAGAACAAGAAAATCCTTGCTAACAGTGCTCAATTGGGAGAGGTTTGTCATAAGAGCAGTGTTTGATTTTCATAACATGTATATTGTTGTGTTGGTGATGGGTTTTTTAATTGTGCAGTGGTGTTGGTGATGGTGTTTTTAATTGTCCAGACTCTTTTGCTATCTGAACTATTTGATGCAGGGTGCAGAACTTAACATTAGTTTTATGTGTGCATATTTAGTGGGTCTATGTTTCATTTATGTTCTTATGGAAAATCCTATTTGCGGATGATTGTGGAACCTGAGTAGCGAGTGCCAGATTTTGTCAAGGCTGGGGTGGACATTGATAGTGTTCATTGCAAGCAATCATCCACTTGATCTCTATAAGAACTAAGTTTTCTCAATGTGTTGTGGTTTGCCTGCGTAGTTTACATAAATGTAACATTTATTTCTGAATTAATTCACACTGTATTTGGCAGTCCTCTGATGCTCTCAATTGGGTGGGATTTGACCCATGTAACAAATGTAGTATTCCAATTCCTTTTTTTTTTCCAATAAGCTAGCACTTAAGTTGTAAAATATGATCCCTTTACGTAAAGAACAACATGGCTTCTTCTATCATTGTTGTGGGCTGTGGGTGTTATGCTACATATTCCAATTCCAAAGCAACATGTTGTGATGGTACAACAGTATGCCATGAATAACCAAAAAAAACTAAAATATGCTGTTTTAGAATCTCTGTTCTCTCATCTATTTGGGTCTAAAATCCTCAATAACAAATGGGTATGTAGGAATCTCTTCTATGTGTCTGCATATGGTGAAGTGAAGTGACTAAAATGGGCAATTAATGAACCCATTAGCTGAATTTGAAAAGGGGTCTAGTTTTTCCTTGGTGGTGATGGGTTTATGGATGGAAAGTCACTAATCAATGAAGGGAGAGACAAAACGGAAAACCCATTTGGATAAAACCTGTTTCAGGTCTATATACATCTCATCATGTGTTCTATTTGACTGCTGGACATCTTTGAGATTTTCTATTTTCTATGGAGCTCAAGTGAATATGGTTTCATTGCAGGTATAATGTGGCAATCAAATGTGCAACTATAACTCCAGGTATCCATTTCTTACCTCAATGCAAAGGACTATTCAATTAAACATTTTTTTCCGAAACCACTTTTATACCATTATAGCTTTGTAGTATCTCATTTTCATTTTTTTACCATCCTGTATTTGCCTATCTCCTGTATAGAATCTATCATGCCTTTTTACCTTACATTTCTCTTTTGTTTATATTTTATAATAGTAGACAGTGAGCCACCGCTTGGATGGGTAGTGGGATTTGAAGTTTTGAACTATTTATATATGCCTTAGAACTCTTTTCTTTTTAAAAGATAGAACTGTTTTATTTTTAAAAGAACCCTTGTTTGTACTGCTTGGTGTTTAAGATTGATTGAAACACCCTTGTGTCTTTCTCTTAGTTGTGATTTTTCTCCCCATTTAGACTGTGCAGGTCCTCCATCAAGATCGAATGTGAAATCAGATTCATGTGAAGTAACTGTTTTCTTTCCTCGTTGATCCAGCAGGTATGAGTCTAATGCCGAGTCTAACAGTTTTCCAATGTGCATCATTTTAGATATCATGGCACTCTTAGTGTGGACGCCCAAAATGGGAGGGAGCATGGGACGTCCCATGCATAGGTGCTCCTATTTATTAGTTGTAGTTTGGCTTTGTTTGCAAGGAATTGGGTTTTAGGAAGTTTCTTGCTTAGGGTCTAAGCTATGATGGAATTTGAAAATTTTTTGGACAAATATCTTGGTGCTTTTTGAATTGTTTCCTTCTTGAAATTACTTGTTGCACAAAACCTTCTAAAACTATCGAGATGGAGTTACTTGTTGAATAGTATCATTTTATTTTCTCATACATTTATTTTGAGTTGTGTGCTTCATAACATGTTAAATAATTACATTTTTTTTGTTACGATTTTATACAGGTAGGTAACTATCGAGATGGAGTTACTTTTTGACAGTTAACCAAGATGACCAAGATGGAGTTGAAGACTTTTTGTAGTTAACTGGAACACTTGTTTTGAATTATTTTTGTAATTATTTTGACACGACACTCCGTGTATGGATGTTTTGTAGTTATGCTAAAAGTATTAACTTTGAAGTGTTTATTGTTGAAGGATGAATATTTTGAAGGGTTGTGAACTTGGATATTAAAATGTTGACTTGTTGGATATTTGATTTAAATGATATTTTGCATCTTTTGTGGTATAAGTTTTGCTAATGGGTGTATCTGATACAAATATTTGAAACTTTGTAAGCAGGTGCGAAATGATAATTTTGGTGGCACAAATATTTTGATTGTGTTTTTTTGTGACAAAAAGAGTATGTCACCATTGTGTGTCAACCTAGTAATATTATTGGTGACACGCATTTAGTTGTCAGGATAAATATTTTTAGTGACAATTCTTGTCACAAAAGATCTCTTTTCTATGACACCCGTACTGTTGTCACCATTGCTTTTAGTGACACCCTACTATGTCATGAAAAATCTTTTTTCAATGACACCATATTTTTGTCACTGTTGACATCATTCCGTGATAAGTGCACAAATTTTGTCACCCTTGACTTTTAGTGTCATGGATACAATGACACCCCCATCCCGTGTCACCAATGATAATAGGTGACAAAAATTGGGCCTTCGGTGACATTTTTTCATGTCACCAAATATGTTTTTTGTTGTAGTGAATCTTAATCATTTTCATACAACTTGTGATCTTTAGATTTTCATATCATTCACAAGTTTGTAATTGTTCAAGTGATTTGCATTTTACTTTAATCATATCTTTGTGTGCCCAAAACTTTTAATTGCCTTGAGCATATATTTTGATTGAGCTTTAATTTTAAACTTGATTGAAGTTTTCACACACACACACTTCATAAGCATTCATCTTTGTAATTCTTAGTGTGTTTGTGTGAGTTGGTTTTCACTTTCATATCCGCCTATTTAGAGGCAATTTATTTAAGCTTAAATTTTAATCTCTTAGAGTGTTTTGTCAAGACACTTTCTTTGAGAGAAATCATTTGCTTGTAAGGTTATTGCTTAACCATATAAAAGCATTGTGGATAGGTTGTTGCTTAGCCTAGAAAAACAACATTGTAAGGTTATTGCTTATCCTTGGAAAGCATATTGTAGAGGTTATTGCTTAGCCTTTTGAAAAGCATAATAGTGGAAACCGGTGGGGTGTTGAGTCACAAGCCGGTAGTGGATGTAGGCTTTGAGGCCGAACCACTATAAATGATTGTGTAGTGGTGATTGTTTTTGTGGTGATTGTTTTGTTTAAGCTTCCGCATATTGTATGTTAATCATCACATGTGACTAGTTAATTGTAAAGAAATTAAAATTGGTCATAATTAGTCATTTAGTGTAGCTCACCCTATTCACCCCCCCCCCCCCCCCCTCTAGGGTTAGGATCCCTTGGACTTTCAATTGGTATCAGAGCCTCGTGCTCTATATTTTAGGATCAAAGTGTTTGGAACTCTTGATTAGGTGTAAAAACCTAGAGTCAAAACCCTAGTTGTGCATTCCTATGAAAATCATAAAAATGGATTCCACTATGCTAGACTTTGTAGATTCTTCTAAATCCCTTCTTCTTCCATCTATTGGAGATTCAAACATTGAATTTAAAGTATGTCAACTTGAATCTAAACTTAAATTAAAAGAAGAAGAAATTAATGAAGATGAAGATGACATTCAACAAGCCTATGATGAATTATATACATTTTCCTTAGAGCTTGTTAAAAAGAATAAAAGATTACAACAAGAATCTAAAAGACTAAACAAAGAGTTAGTCTCTTCTAAAGATGAACTTAGAGAGAAAGAAGAATTAATAAATTGTGTAGAATCTAAGTTCATGATCTCTTTGCGTAACCTACAAAATTCTCAAGATGAATTAATTGAATTAAAGATAGGTTGTGATAATCTTAAAAAGGAAATTTTGAATCTACGAGATCAATTACAAAGGCAAGATGAAAACATTAACAATCTTGAATCTAAGTTGACTATCACTAAAGAAAATTTATCTAATGCTCAAAATAAGATAAATACTCTAGAACTTGGATCCAATGTGTTTAATGAAATTAAACTTGAATTAAAACTTGCCAATGAAGAGCTAAATAATCTTAAGGGAATTGAACTTGAACTAACAAAAGTTAACAATGAAAATTCAACCCTTAAAAACCAAGTCACTCAACTTGAAACCTACAAACAAAAGTATGAGTGCAAATTTACCCAAAGTGAAGAAAGATTTGAAAAGTTATTGAAATTGGGTAAATCTAAAAGAGATAGGACGGGTCTTGGTTTTGATAGGAATATTTCACATGACCCTAAATTCACCAATACATTTGTGAAAGGTGAGTCTTCATTCTCTAGCACTCACACTTCTTTGCCCATGTATAAATGTAATTATTGTGTCATTGAAGGACATTTTAGGTTTGAGTGCAAACAAAGAAGAAGCAATGTGTCTAAACACATCTTTGAACCAAAGAAAGTAAAATCAAACTCTATGATGGTTAAGACACTAAAAACCAAGGAAGACTCCAAGAAGACTAAACAAGTTAAACCTACTAAAAAGGAGTCTCCTAAAATAGATTCTAAAAAGTTTAAATAAGTTAAACCAACTTTAAAAGAATCTATAAATAAAAAGCTTCTCAATCTATCTCCCTTAAATCAAAACATGAAAGAACTTTTGAAGAAAGTTGCTAAGTTAAATTTAAAATTCAAAAGTCAAATTAAGGGAGGAAATAAGAATAAAAGAAAAGAGAATCAATCCCCTAAGAAGAAAAGTCACCAACCTCAAAAGACTAATCACCAACCTAAGCTAAATTTAGTCAAATCTAAATATCAAGGTGATAAGTCTAAGTTCAAAATTTATCAAATCAAATCTCCCATAGTTGGTGAGACATTTAAGATAGACCTCAAAGACCAACCCTCCCAAGACCTTAGGTGGATTCCAAAAGTTATTTACTTAGTCAAACCTTAAGGCCTTGGACCTCATTGACCAACCTGTCCTTAATAGTTAAATCCTTTTATTGGTCATGTTGCATTTGCATTTATGTTCTTTCTTAGTTACATTTCTTTAAATGCAATATTTCTTTATAATTAATTGATTTTGTCTTCATGAACTTCTCTAGTTACATATCATAGTTTTCAAAATCATATGATTATAATTTCATCATTATAGATTTGCTCTCATTTAGGTATATCGCTTGCATTTCTATACTTGTTCAATTGATTACGGTTTCAAAGCTTTCATAGCTAGATCTTTCATAATCGATTGATATTGCAAATTCATTTGTTTGAAAATCATAATAAGATTATTTTGAAAAGCAAATGATTTGAAACAATTTAGATTTTCCATGGATTTCTTAGTTATACCTTCATATGGAAAACTATTATTTTGAAAAACCAAGTTGTATGTGTTTCAAATAAGTTGTATCTTTTAAAATGCAAGTTGAAAAAGTGTTATCTTCAAATTCATATTCTCCATGCTCATTGTTGGATTTTGTTTATGATTTGAAGATTATTTGTTTGGAAATGCTTTAAAACATCATGAATTATATTCTTCAAAGCATGTTCCTTGTTTTCATTTCCTCATGCATTTAGTTATCTTAACTCAAATGGAAATGAATTTTGTTATAGGCAATTTGCATCTTTTAGTTTCATTTTTTTTGCAAATGTCTATTAGTTTCTTGTATGGTTGTGAACTTATTTACATTTGTAAAAACCATACTAGAACTCTCAAATCCATCCTTTATGCTTACTAGTCATTTAATTTTGAAATGGATAGTTATGATGTTGATTCATATGTATTTTTCTTATTGGTATCATTCTTTATACATGTTTCAACTTCATAGTAGTGTGCTTGATAATATGAACCTTCTTGAAATCCATTCCTTATATTTCTTAGTTATATCTATTGTTTGATGGATTTCTTAGATGTTGAATTCTTATGATCTTGACACTTTGAAATTGCATGTTATACTAAGTTATATCTTTTTATGCAATTTTTCTTGTTCATCACTATGCTCATTAGTTATATCATTAAAAGTGATGAATAATCATTTTATGATGCTTGTTGGAATTTTGTGTTTGTCACATGCTTGCTCTTAATCATGTTTCATATTCATTTGGTAATCAATTGGTATCATTTTCAATTAGTATCTATGTCCAATTGGTATCATATCTTGAGTTTGTGATAGACCTTGTGTACATTGGATTGATCTTGATAATCATATGTCTTTTGTTCCATGTCACATTCCATTAGCATCATAATCTTCATGATTGCCACCTCTCATGCTCATATAAGTAAAACTCTTGACCACCATGTTTATGTTTTCATAATTTTGGTTGGTTAATGGTGAGGTTTGGCTTCATGATTGAATTTCATTTCATTCATCTTGTGCATGATAGTTATATCTAATGACTGTATGAAATGAATTCAAAACTTTACATAGCTTATGATTTTCATAGTTAAATTGTTTGATGCTATGTTTGAGTTAACCCCATCTCATCATGGATAGCTCTAATTTGGATGAACCCAAATAGGTGTATTCCTTAACTCCATTTTAGAGTGATTGAGTTAATAGTTTTATTCTTGAATCTCAATTGATATTTTTATTTATTGCAATTGATATCCATGATAATTTATCTCCGTTTGACCTTGCTTTTTAATTATCCAATAGCTTATCCATCAATCGGTATCTTTATATTGATAATTTGATCAATTTGAACTTTATAGTCAATTATCATTATCCATTAGTATCTAATTCTTCTCTTGAAGTTAACCCTCAATTGGTTAAACCATCTTCTTCTTGCACCTATTAGTTAAATCCTTGTCAAAAGTTTGACAAAAGGAGAGTATGGATTGAGGGGGAGTAGACCTTCTAAGGAAGCATAGAGCAATAGATATGATATGCAAATATTTCATTTCTAGCATCGTGTTCTCAAATGAACGGGTCCCACCGAGTGGAGCCAACTTGATGGACCACGCTCCTGCCTGGTTCTACCAAGGTCGGCGGACGTGGGAGTCCGTTGGGTCCGACCCTTTCGTAACCGGGGGGCAAGGGCGTGCATCAACATTTTTTTGTGTGGGTGGGCAAGATTTTCTATTTTTTACTTGGAATTGCAAGTGGTGGTCCGTAGATCAACCTTCGCAAGTAAAAAAGAAATCAACTTCTTTCAAGTTTTCCATTGCACATATATTTAAGAAAAGAGACATTTTCTTGATTTGCAGTGAAAGGCGACTTTTTTGGCATTTATAGCCAATTTTAGCGTTTATAGCCGATTTTTTAGCGTTTATAGCCGATTTTGGCGTTTATAGCCGATTTACAATCCTTATCAATAATGAAAGACAAGAGTTGTGATTTTTGTCTCCTTTTAAAAAATACAAACTACAATGAAAAGCAAGAAAAGGAAGATCCTAACTTCTCAGGAGATTGTGGGGGACTCGTTCAGATTGACGGTCGCAAGCCATATGTGGACTTCGACATCATCCATGCAGATGAGAACAGAGGATGCTATTGATTCGCTTGGCTTGGCTATAACCTCAGGTTTTTAGAGAATAAAGACCAAAAGGAGGTCCTATGTCCAATAATTAATTGGTAGACGGGCTGAAAAGTCACGTCTAAACCATTTGGAGGCAGAAGGAGAAGGCAAGGACCTTGGGGGGGGGGGGTTCCCCCCAAGGGACTTTTGTCACCTTTTAGCGGTGGTCGGTGTAGAACTTCCGCAGAGTTTTCTCTCTTTTCCTTCTCTGAATTTCTGTGCTTTGTCCGTGTCTCTCTTTTTGCTGTCTGTCTCCCTTTCTTCTTGGAGAGCTCTCCTATTTATAGGCTTTTAGGTAGCCATTTAGGAGGGTTTATAAGCCTTAATTGTCATAAAGCTACATAAAGGGAGGAGTTACAAGATTGAATTCTTTATTTTGTAACTCCTTTTTCTTGGCTTCTGATTGGCCGGAGGAGATTGAGGGCATTTAATCGCCTTTAATCGCCATGATGGGAGGAGTTTCATGGGTTAAATGCCATGAATCTCTTGACTTGTAACTCCCGGATGCTTGCTTCTGATTAGGCCGTCCAAAGAAATGGATTAATGACTGTAATAAAGCTAGTCAATTAATTGCATTAAGTGGTCGCCGAGCAGTTGAAGAGTCGCGGGCCGTGCTGCATCTTTTGGGATTCTTCTGGCGATGATCATCGATGGATCTTCATGTACATCGAGATCGGATGACCATGTAACTTTTGGTGTTGATTGCCAACAGCGGGTCGGTGCCATCTGTCCTGTCGATTTCTCGATCGGTCGGGTAGAAAGCACACTTTTTTTTGGTTGACCGGTTGGCGATCAATGTAGATTTTGATACTCTTGATGATTAACCCGTATTTTTTTATGGATGTCAGAGGATTTGGTGTCTCAAAAGTATGAATTTTGGAAAATACCAGAGGCCGGACGCTTCGAATCACGAAATAAGGGCGAAAAACGGGGTTTTTGGGGCCCACCGGGCGATCCCGGGCCCCAGGGTCGCAGGCTGGGGGGGTTTTCCCCCTTTTGTCCCGTTTTGTGTCCGTTTTTGCTGTTTTTTTATTCTTTTTTCTTCTGTATTTTTTCTTGACATTTTTGATCATTTATTGGCCTGATTTCCCTGTAGAAAACCTGATGAGAATCCTCGCATTTTATTTTGCAAAGTTTCCAATTTTCTTAGAAAGCCGAAGACTTTGTTGCGCAGAGCTGCCGATTTTTCGTCAGAAGCTGAAACTTGGTCAAACGATGTCGGAATGACCTGAGATCTGGGGTGAAGCCTGCTGAGCAATAAATAAGACCAACCATAGGCTTTTGTTTGAGTTTTGAAGCCGTTTGGGGCTCTATCACCAATAGACTTGCTTTTGTCGCGATGAAGATGTCGCGGCTTGATGTGCGGTCAACCGATGTCCGATTGACTTGAAATTTGACAGGGAACCTATTGGAGTCATTTTAAGATGATCTATAGGTTCTGTCTTGGAAACCATGGTCCTGGGGAGCTTCGCCACCGAGAGGCCTGATTTGGCTTCCGAGCGTCAAAGTATGGTCAAATGTTGTCGAAATGACCTGAAATTTGACGTGTAGCCCTTTGTAAGCATTTCGAAGCCGTCCATGTGCTCTATCTGATGAGTGATGGCCTCGGTGATTCTCGCCGCCGAGAGGCTTGATTTAGCTGTTCGAGGGTTGATGTAGGGTCAAACGTTGTCGGTTTGACTCGGAACTTGACGTGGAGCCTTTTGGATGTATTTTGAGACCATCCATCGGCTTTGATCGAAGATTTGGTGTCTCCGATGCTTTCGCCGCCAGGAGCTCCTTTTCAGCTGCCGAGAAGCGGAGTTAGGCCAAATGATTTTGAAATGGCCCGAAACTTCTTGTGTACTCTTCTTTTGGCTGTCTTGAAAGATCTTGCAGTTTTGTTTGATTCTGACAAGATTTGATTTTTTGGAAGTAGCATTGCCTATTTATGGCAGGTTGCGACTTCATGTAGCTCTTTGGATCTTGAAGAGGCAAAGTGACATTTTTGGTGTCAACACTTTGTGTAGCCTTATTCAGGTCAGACTTAGCCTTATCAACAGGGTCCAGGAACACTCCTTGAAGAACTGGTCATCAGCAAAACCAATGGTCTCAAACCACTTGTCACCTAGTGCAATGATCCTATCAACGATCGCCCTGGCACCTGTGACATCCAGACCAGCCTCTTAGGCATCACCGAGAATCTCCTGCACATGCTGGATCATGCCAAATTCGGCATCCAAGTGCCCAGAAAGGAGAGTCTCAATCCAAGAGCTCAGATCCCGCGCCACCATCTTCTTCGCAAAAAGAAGAAATGGCTCAGCTGAAGATTCGCCCCACTCCATCGGTCGGCTGCTCATGTCATGCCCTGTTGGAAGAGGAACAAAAGAACTCTTTCCAGTCAGACCTGCTGGGGAAGGAATCTCAGCTCGAGGTACCTCCTCCACCGTGTCAGAATTGGTTGCAGGAGTCTCTACCTCTGGATCAACCTCTGGCATTCCTTGCTCTAGTTCTAAAGGAAGCAATGGGCTCTCCTCTGTCGCTTCAAAACCTGCCAAAGAAACACAAAAAGGTATGAATATGATCCTGTTTAAAAAATCATTATCAGGGTTATTACTATAAAATACCTTCTTTGACGACTGGCGGAACACTCTCTTCCTCTATGAACTCATCGGAAGCATCGTCAACATTTGCGTCCATCGATGGTTCAAAGTCATCGGAATCCTGTGGCAAGTCAGCTGACAAGAAAAATGTTAGCAAACCAAGTCACAGAAAAAAAAAAGCAAAAGAAGTTTTACCAATTGGAGATTCTGGATTCACTCCAAAGTCCCTCGGTTCTTCTTCAGGTGCCCCGACAGGATCTATCACCGCCTCATCGGTTGGAACCTCAGGCATCGCCAAGTCTTCCTCTGCCAAAAAAAAGCAGCAGGGGGAGAAAGCAAATCAGAACATGGAAAAATCCCGTGAAAAGAAATGGAAAGAGAAAGAGGAATAATCATACATTCACCGACGGTCTCTTTTTCTCGGCTTCTCTTTTCCGGAGGCTTGTCAGCATTCCCTGGCACCTCCTCATTGATAGTAAGAGGGACTTCTATGTTAGGAGAAACTTCATGTTGCCCCTTGCTGCGATGATGACTCCTCTTCCTCTTACTTCTGTGGGCTCGCTTTCTAGAAGAACCTGCCCCACTGTCAGAGTCAGGTTTCCCACTGACTCCTCACTGGATGGTCTACTCTTGCCAGTAGACTCCATGGAAGCTCACCTTTGTGCCGCTTGCATCCAAGCATCAAGCCCAGCTTTCTCCTGTTCTAGCTGCTCTAAAGCCTCATCAGGTATTTCTCGAACAGCTTCATAACCAATGACGCCCTGGTCACCGAGAAAGCCTATCTTGTGCTTCTCTCCATAAAGGAAGACCCAAACTTCATCTCGCCGGACGCCATCCGACTTTCCAAGGCCTTTTCCAGATGATAGCTTCACATCAAGCTCCTTCTTGGAAAGCCCCCGATATACCGAAAAGCTCTCCGCGAACCACTTCGACAGTTCGGGAGGTCGACAACACAGGATAAGAAATCATGGCAGTAGTGTCTTCAACACTATAAAAAGCCCATGCATTTCTGCCATCCTGTAAGCCTCCACAGTGCTTCACCTTGCTTGAAGGCGCTCCAACAACGCCTTGAGAAAAGCCTAACTGCAGTGCGAAGCGAGAAGGCACATACGGCCAGATAGCAACGAAAAGATGTCTACGGTACACCATCATGCCGACACGTATGTTGAAAAGCCACTCCTTCTCTGCATTCGTCAAGGAGTAATGCCTTCCCAACCCTGCCCTTGTAGAGTCTCGGGAGGCACCAAAATCAAAAGCCTTCTTCCGCAACTTCGGAGAAAGCTTCACTGAAAACTACCCCATCTCGACGTCCCTGAACTGTCAGATCCTCATGCGGGTAAATAAAAATGATTCGAACACGGCTTTGCCCTTAGCCAATCAAATCATCAGAGGATCATCAACCTATGCAGTACCCAGTTGGTGAAAGCCAGGACAGTGGTATACAAACCACGAATAAAAGATAATGGTTGAAAATACCCAGTTCATGGGAAGCCCAAGCCGAACCAAAAAAGTAGTAGCCTGCAGTTCGGTACACAGATAGGAGTAAAGAGCTGGCACCAAAGCAAGCTGCTGTCCAAACGCTATCTGACAAGCCGAAAAAATACAATGCGGCATGATGTGCGTTCCATCTCCTCCAGCAAAAATGGCTTCACCTAGCCAATAAGTGAGGTAAACAGCGAGATCTCTCCGCAGTGCCATGTTAAGACATATGGCATTTCTACTCACAAAGAAGTCTCTAAACTCTTCTTACATAGCCGAAATCTTCTTCAAACCCGGATCCTTAGCCCTGTCTTCCCAGGTCATCCTATCAGAAAGCTCCCCACTTTCAAAGAACTTGGGAGACGAAGAGCTAAAACTCTTCCAACTGCTGGATCTTACTTTTGAGCCCTCCTTCTCCTTCAAAAAATCATAGAAGGCGATGAGCTGAAAGTATAAAAGCCTGAACTCCTCAGACTGCTCCTCAAAGACGCTGTCGATCGGTATAAACTCCTCATAGAGTCTGCCAAGGATGGGCAATCCAGTAATGGCGCTCAGCTCCTTCAAAGAGAAACCAATCTCACACAATGAAGGTATTGGTTCGTGGAAGGAATGACTCCAACATAGCCATGAAGGCCTCGTTGGAAAAGATCACGGTCTCCCTAAAGGCGCGGACCGCATCAAAAATCCCGGCTTCATTCAAAATGGCGCCACCAATCAATAGGACACGATCAGTCCATGACTTCCAGTCGGAGTCAGCACTGAAACGGCCACGAAGTCGAAAAGGCTTCAACCAATTGCTGTCGTCACCGCTGAAAATGCCAAAGCCCACCGGTCCCAAATTGACTGACAGATAATCAGAGCCCTGGTAGCTGCTGGCTGGCATCAAAATGTCCATGTCAGCAGGCGATTTCTCCGCATATCTAGGAGAATCGCCAACAAACGTCGATTGGGTGCAACAGTCTTTTTCTTACCATCAGCTGTGAAAGAGAACTGAAAACATCTCCTCTTGTATGTCACGTCATCAGGGACTGCATCACCAAAGAAGAAGGTAGGCTTGGGCAAAACCCTCTGATCGTCTATCAACCATGGACGACTGCTTACCAGATCTTATAAAATTCCTCTCCCTTGGGAGCAATTAGTCGCTATCTCATCTCATCCTTGTTGAGAGAGTCACACTCTTCCAGGTTTCTCTCAAAATACTAAACCTTCTCCCAAGCCTGCTGAACAGCCGGATTAGAAGATCTAGCAAATCGACGAGATATGCTTGTAGCAGGCTCTTTACCCTTGTTCGTTCTGGAGAAACCACCTGCAAAGGTTGGAAAAGAAAACGATCAATCATCAAAATGACAGAATTTCGCTAAAAAAATCTGGCGAAATTTTGACATGACTCCAGACAAATCCAAAGAAAAAGGAAATACCCCGAAAGAAATAGAAAGCGTGAAGATGGGCTCAACATTGCTGCGAGCTCCGAAACTCCAAACTTTTGAAACCTCAAAGTCTCCGCAAAATCAGGAAGGGCTTAAAATCGCTGAGAGCTCCAAATTCCCAAATTTGCAAAAACTTTCAGGTATGCTATCACATCATGCTACAAATTCAATTTACAAAAAAAAAAATGCATGCATTAACATGTTGTTTGCCAAAAACAATGCATTATCATGATGAACAAAAAAAAAAGAAAGGAACTTTCTTTAAAAAAAAGGGGGAGAAAGGAAAAAACCAAGAAAAAGAGGGACTGGCTCACAGGCCGTGGCCCAATGGCCACGTGGCCGTACAGACAGATCCGTACAAAAAAAAAACGTGCAAAAAAAAAGAACTTTTTTATCATCCTATTTCCTACAATGGAGTTTTCTTGAAAAAGAGAACTTACGGACAATCTTGAAGATCTTGAAGAAGAAGAACTCTTGGTCTTGAAGCTCTCTTGGGATTGTTGCAAAAGAAAGCAATAAGAGCAATAGATCCAACCTCCTCCTTGCTTTTATAGAAGAGAGCAAACCAAAGAAGGAAATAAGAAAGAGGTAAGTGTTACTAATTAGTAACCTTACCAAAAAAAAGAAATTAGAAAGATTCTTTCCCAAAAGAAAGATATCTTGAGGGATTCTATCCCAAAAAGAAATCAATGAGAGATTTTCTCCCAAAATATAGGAGATTTGAGATATTCTCTCCCAAAGAAAGATATCTTGAGATATTCTCTCCCAAAATAAAGGGAACATGAGAGATTCTCTCCAAATAAAGATATTCTTAAATATTCTCTATCCAAAGGAGATATTTTTAGATATTCTTTATAAAAATGACACCATATGAGATCTAAGCCATTTCAAAAGCTTAAGGTCCCATGGGTTAGCCCATATGAGCCAGGTTTGACCACCTAGGCACTTAAAAAAGAAAAAAGAAAAAAAGAATTGGGCTTTTAGTCAAAGAGAAATCCCTCTTACCAAGAGCTTACAAAAATGGTTCCATGCCTCTTTTGAGATGATTGGACCATACAAAAAGAATTATAAGCCCCATGAGCTTCCAAAAATCAAACCATCCAGCCTCATATACCAAATTGAGCCAAATCTTGAAATTGACATTCCACAAAAATCCAAACCAAATCCTGGTCCCCTAACTTGCCACATACAGCTTGTTAGGTCACAAAACCAAAACCAAAAACCAAAACCTGATCCCCTAACTTGCCACATACAGCCTGTTAGGTCACAAGATCAACACCAAAATCGACCCCCAACATTCCACATACAGCTTTTTGTTGGGATTGGTGTATGCCCTAAAGCCCACTAGCTGCATTCTCATCTTTTGTTACTGGATATTTAACTGGTTATTTAATGGAAAGACTCTTTTATGCTTAAACATGTATATATGTATGGTTGCGTAAGGCCCATTGTTTCTAGTAAATGAATTAGGTGTGTAGTGTCTACACACAGATAGGTCTAATTCATGGACAACTGGAAACATCATATTTGTTCATAACTGAAAGATGGAGCTGGGCACTTCATCTTGGTAGAAGTTATAATGAGATACTCTCCTATATAGGGTGACATACCTAAGTCACGGGAGGGCTTTCCCGGATCTATCTCATTAGTGCATGTGTCATGCATTGAACAGGACCGTTGTAGGTGTGATCTCTAAAATAGTACTATCACAGAAAAGAGATCAAGTCACCTCATGCTACTAAGTAACCGGTGCTCTTAATCTTGAGCATTTGTGGATGAACTGACGAAGTCAAGTTCTTGTGCTTTGATTCACTATGGGTGAGATTCTTTTCATGGGTCAACAGCTCTGTGTTTTGGGTACTCGGACTTGATCAGTTGGGACGTGCAGATGCAATATAGAATCCATGCCATCTGATGATGGAATAATCGTCCCCTTAGAATTATCCAATTAATCATCAAAATCTAAGATCTTAGTATATGGATGTTCCATATGGATATTGAACTTGTGGGTCGCTCCCTGGATCAAGAGAATGATATTCGAATGATGATTATGTTAAGGATATGAAGTTCTAAGGTCTAGATGTAATCGGGAAGGTTGATAGTACATATGATAACCTGACTCGATTATGGATGTTACATAGAGGGGCATTCAGGTCATTACACTTAGTAGGTCGAAGACAACCGTTATTTTATGACGAGCTTATTATATTATATATTTGTCCTTGGAGTTCAACCATAACTCTTTAGTGGAATGAGTTAAGGTTAAAATGGTCTTAATGTTGCTATGGGTTTAGCATGGACATTTTGGTCATTTTGGGAGCCAATGGCAAATATGTCTTTTGGTCCCTTCTCTAGTCACTTTCCAAGATTGGCATGGTTTCCTAAAATGTTTAGATAACATAAGGATGAATTATTTTAGTGGAAAAATAATTTTGAGTTTAAATTCAAATAGGCCTTTGATGGCATACATGAATTTAACTCTAGATAAATTGTATGTGGGCCATGGTGTGCATTGATATGTGGGACGTCCATAATAGGATTTCCATGGGTAAGGTTTCCAACTTTGAGTAGGACTCCCTACTTGGGAAGTTGGACTCCTCTTTTGATTAGTATTCCTATGAGTTAGTTTCCTTTTTGGATTAGGAACTTAAAATTAGTAAGTGTTCTACAACTAGGATTACTAATTGTATGGAAAGTTCCTTTTGGTTTCCTTTTCTAAATTGGAGTGTTTCTTAAAGGAAATAAGTCTTTCCTTTTTGGACATCAATTAGAATAAAGAGAGATAACTTTATGGGAAAGGTTTCCACAAAAGTTTCTATAAAAGAAACACATTCCCCTTGGACGTCCAACACTTTGTAGCACACTAAGAGAGTCACACGCCCAGCCCTTTGGAGGCTCTCTTCTTGAGATAAGAAAGCTTAAGGTCTGAGATTTTCCCTTGGAGAAATAGTTCTTGTTTCCTAGATTAAGATCCCACCATCTTAGCCAATCAGATTTGGAAGTGAGATAGAGGAGAAGATCAAAGGCAATACTAGTGCAGGAAAATTCCAGCAACTTGTTTGCAAATTGCAAGTCTGAGTTCCGGCCCTTGGATCTATTTTTTCAGAGATTTGAAGTCTACAAATCTTCGAGGTAATAGTCTTCTATCATCTCTATTAATTAGACACATGTTGGTCATGATTTAATGGAATTTCTATGCGATTCTTTATGGCTGATTTCCGCTGCATAGTGCAGAAATCAGATTTTTTAAAATCTGTCATGCTTTGCATCAGCCATAGTAGTCTCTTTATGAGAAGTTTCAGATCTGAATCGCAATTTCTTTCAGTGGTATCAGAGCCACTCCATGTGAAATCATGATCCCATGTTGTGTGTAATTAATCCTAGATTGATTATGGGTATGGTGGCACCCTATTAAAGTTATGTTGTGATGCATGATGTGTGCAAGTTTCATTAACATTGCTGGAATTTATTTTCCAGATTTGTTTAATGATGCACATAGTGAGTTTGCATGCACTAACCTCTTTGTTTGCAGCCATGTATTGCATCCTTGATGGTTCGCATGATTGTTATGTGGATTTGGATGTTTTTTAATTAGTTGGAAAGTGTACGATTGCGCGGTTAGCAATCATAGGAAGTTGTAAAGTTTCCTTAATTTTATTCCAACTAGTCTTGATGTAAGCTTTCTTGAAAAGCATAGGAAATTCCAATGTAATTTTTGGTTTTGTTTCAAGACAAGAAGGTTGCAAGAAATTGGAGTCCTTGGAGATCAAGGAGTCAAGACTTCTAGATGCATGAGGAGTCCTAATTCGATTAGGATTTGAAATCCTAAGAGCAAGGAGCCATCAAGGAATGCATACTTTTATTTGCTTTTATATATGGAATGCATGGATGAATGCTTTATATAATTGCTATAATTGTCACCTAGAAACATGACCACCATTAGGCTCTAAAATTGGCATCTTTATTGTATTAGATTGTTTTTAGTTTGGCAAATTGTTTTAAACGGAACTTAGACCAACACCTTCTATTTGTCTAAAGTTTAAAATTGGATAGGGTTTAGTTTATCTTGGTACCCTTGGTTTCCAAAGAAGGCTAAACTAAAATCTAATTAGATGCTACCTATGGGTTTTCATAACCCAAGATAGGTTTTTGACTCTTTGAAGGGATTTGCTCAAATGTTTTAAAGCAAAGGTTATTTGATTTTAAGATGACTTAAGTCATAAATTTAATTAACCAAGTTTGCTAGTTTTAAAAAGAGCTTTTGAGTAAAACAATGTAAAGGTCAAGAAATATAAACCCAAGCGATAAATAATCAAGTGGGAGAGGGGTTTTAGGAAAGACCCCACGGCCTTCCATTTTCGGTTCATGTTATCTCATTAAAGTGTTAGTGGGAACGGCCATCCCTTCGGTGGAGTTCTTTAACTAAAGATCGCTTTGATGGGTTAATGGGTGAACTAATGTGAATATTCGTAATGAGGTGTTAGTAGGAGCGGCCATCCCTTCGGTGGAGTTCTTTACTAAAGATCACTTCTATAGAATGTCAATGAAGTGTTGGTGGGAGCGGCCATCTCTTCGGTGGAGCTCTTTACTAAAGTTCACTTCTAGGAAGGATAAAAGTCTCTTCCCTTCGGAAGACTTAATCATAGACATTCTGGGAATTTCATAAGAGATGGTTATACACTTGACATAAGACGGTGATGACCTCTCCTTAGGAGTTAAGGGTTATTTGTCATATGAGGCCAAACCAATCAGTGATTGGACTACCACTGGATGTGTATCCAGATAGTGATAATCCAAATAAGTCTGCCTTAATTCAACGTGACTGTAGGCTCGGCCATCCCTTCGATGGAGGGTCTATGAGGAGGTTGAAACACTGATACATTTTGATTGGGGTTGAATAATGTAAAAAGTTTCGTGCTTTGTTTTTCCTTTTATAACAAGCACCATATGCATATTACATATATACTGCATGTCTAATTATAAACCGTTTTATATCCAGAAAAAGATGGGTAGAGATTCTTTTAGTCCGTTGATGTGCATTCTTCGTGAGAATAAACTGACTGGCCCTAACTACGTAGACTGGAAAAGAAATCTTGACATAGTACTCACAGCCGAGGAGTACAAGTATGTCTTGCTGGAAAACTGTCCCGATATTGATGCTAATTCTACTGATGACCAGCGAGAGGCTGAGAGGAAATGGAAGAAAGCGAATAGCATGGCTAAATGCTACATGCTCGCTTCCATGTCCAACGTGTTGCAAACACAGCACGAGCAAATGGACACAGCCTATGAAATCATGATGTCCTTGTCTGAGATGTTTGCAGACAAGAGCAGGCCAGCCAGGCAAGCTGCTATGAGGACTATCATGAATGCTAGGATGGCTGAGGGAACACCTGTCAGAGAGCATATGCTCAAGCTGATAGATTGTTTCAATGAAGCTGAGATTCTAGGGGCTGAGATTGATGCAGGGAGTCAGACTGACATGATTCTCGAGACTCTGCCGGACTCTTTCAATCAGTTCAAGCTCAATTTCAATATGAGCAAGATGGACATGACTCTACCTGAGTTAATGAAAGAACTCCAGGCAGCAGAGGCTATCATGAAGCCCAAAGCCCAAGCTCATTTTTTCCAGTCTTCCTCTAAACTGAACCCGAAAGGGAAGAAGTTCAAGAAGAAGCAGAATAAGGGAAAAGGGCAGAAAAAGGACAATGCTGGTAATAAGAAGGACAAGGGTACAGATGGAAAGCCCAAAGGGAAATGCTTCAAGTGTGGCCTCAAAGGTCATTGGAAGAAAGATTGTCCCAAGTTCCTGGCCTCAGTTAAGAAAGGTACATCTTTTTCATACTACATTGAAACTTATCTAGTGGTTGATTCTACTGACTCATGGATAGTAGACTCAGGAGCCACTAATCATATCTGCAATTCATTGCAGGGGTTTCAGATAATGCAGAGAATTGAGAAAGAAGAGTTTGCCTTTAGAGTCGGAACTGGAGCTAAAGTTTGGGCAGTTGCAGTAGGAGTTGTTACCTTACATTTTCCATGTAATAGGATATTAGTTTAAATAATGTTTTCTATGTTCCGGACATGAGGAAGAATTTAATTTCAGTTTCCAGATTGATTGAATTTAATTATTCAGTTTCTTTCCATTCTGGTGTTGATATCAGTAGAGATGGAAATATTATATGTTCCGGTAGAATACATGACAACTTATTTTATATATATCCTATTGCTCCTACACTGCATAATGTACAACAAGAAAGCTCAACTTCCCTTAAGAGGAAGGTATCTTCAATCAATGACATATCTTTGGCACTTACGTTTGGGTCACATTAACCTAAAACGAATTCAGAGGTTGGTAGAAGATGGGCCGTTAAGCTCATTAGATTTCAAACTTTTTCCTCAGTGCGAATCTTGTCTCAAGGGAAAGATGACCAAACGGTCATTCTCTGGAAAGGGACTTAGGTCAAAGGAGTTGTTAGAATTGATTCACACTGATGTGTGTGGTCCTATGAACAAACCGGCTCGAGGAGGGTATGAGTATTACATCACCTTCACCGATGATTACTCTAGATATGGATATGTATACCTAATGCGACGCAAGTCTGAGGCGTTTGATAAGTTCAAACAATTCAAGGCTGAGGCGGAGCTACAACTAGGGAAACATATCAAAGCCCTTCGATCTGATCGAGGTGGCGAGTACCTCCTGGGTGAGTTCAAAGAGTACCTCATACAACATGGGATTGTGTCTCAGTTGTCTGCACCGGGTACACCCCAGCAAAATGGTGTAGCAGAGAGAAGAAACCGTACCCTTCTTGATATGGTAAGGTCCATGATGAGTCATGCAACCCTGCCTATATCTTTTTGGGGATATGCCTTAGAAGCAGCAGCATACATTTTAAATCTGGTACCATCTAAATCAGTACCTAGGACACCACAAGAAATGTGGACAGGTCGAAAACCTAGTTTAAATCATATCCACATTTGGGGTTGTCCAGCTTATGTACTGAATGATAAAGCTACCAAGCTAGAACCCAGATCAGAAATGTGCTACTTCATTGGGTATCCTAAGGGAACGAGAGGTGGCATCTTTTATCATCCAAAGGAGCAAAAAGTGCTCATCAGCACTCATGCTAGGTACTTGGAGGATGATTGTGTGATGCACCAAGAGCTTAGTTGTAAAGAAACCCTTGAGAAGATACTTCCGGGATCTCCTATAACATCTGTACCAGATCCTGAAACAGTAGATGAACAAGATATTCCTTTAAACACTCCGGAGCCTCGTCGTAGTGGGAGAATTCCTAGACAGCCAGAAAGATATCTAGGAGTGTCTTTTAAGAGAGACTCTGAAGATCTGGTTGAGGATCCTACTAGTTATGATGAAGCAGTAACGGATATAGATGCTGACATGTGGCAGCAAGCGATGAAATCTGAAATGGATTCTTTGTATTCCAATCAAGTCTGGGAACTTGTAGATGCACCTGAAGGGATTAAACCCATAGGGTGCAAGTGGATCTACAAGAGAAGGAGAGGAGTGGATGGGAAGGTGGAAACCTTCAAAGCAAGACTGGTGGCGAAAGGATATACTCAGAAAGAGGGTATCGATTATGAGGAAACCTTTTCACCAGTGGCTATGCTTAAGTCCATAAGGATTCTCTTGGCCATCGCATGTCATTATGACTACAAGATATGGCAGATGGATGTCAAGACAGCTTTTCTTAATGGAAGTCTTGACGAATGCATCTATATGATGCAACCAGAGGGCTTCATTGCTAGTGGCCAAGATAACATGGTTTGTAAACTTAAGAAGTCCATCTATGGACTTAAGCAAGCATCTAGAGCATGGAACATCAAGTTTAATCAGGCAATCAAATCTTTTGGCTTTGATCAAAACATTGATGAACCATGTGTGTATAAGAAAGGAAATGGGAAAGAAGTTGCATTTTTGGTTCTATATGTAGATGACATATTACTCATAGGAAATGATGTAGGTTTATTGTCATCCACAAAGGTTTGGTTATCCTCTCAATTTAAAATGAAGGATTTGGGTAAGGCCAACTATATCTTAGGGATCAAGCTTTTGCGTGATCGCAAGAATAAGATGTTAGCCCTATCCCAATCTTCTTATATTGAGAAGATATTGGTCAAGTTTAACATGCATGACTCCAAGAAGGGCCTCCTACCTTCTAGACATGGAGTACCACTATCTCGAGATCAATGTCCAAAGACATCTGAAGAGATAGAGAGCATGAGGAGAGTTCCATATGCATCCGCTGTTGGAAGCCTCATGTATGCTATGTTATGTACTAGACCAGATATTTGCTTTGCCGTTGGCATGGTTAGCAGATATCAGTCAAACCCTGGACCTATGCATTGGACAGCTGTTAAGCATATATTCAAGTATCTTCGGAGAACGAAAGATTATATGCTAACCTTTCGAGCAGATGATCTAACGCCATTGGCGTATACAGACTCTGATTTCCAATCTGATAGTGACGCCAGAAAGTCTACCTCGGGGTACGTCTTTACTTTGTCAGGAGGGGCTATATCATGGAGAAGTGTCAAGCAATCCTGTATAGCTGATTCTACCATGGAAGCAGAGTATGTGGCGGCATCGGAAGCTGCGAAGGAAGCGGTATGGCTCAGAAAATTCCTGTTGGAATTGGGAGTTGTTCCTGCAGTGCATAAACCGATTGTCATGTACTGTGATAACACTGGTGCTGTAGCACAGTGCAAAGAGCCCAGGAATCACAAGAAAGGCAAGCACATTCAGAGAAAGTACCACTTGATCCGGGAATTCATTCAGGATGGAGAGATAGTGGTGGAGCATATTGCTTCAGCAAATAACTTAGCTGACCCATTCACTAAGACTCTTACAGAGAAAGTCTTCACTTCTCATGTTGAGTCTATGGGTGTTAGGTTAGGAAGCAGTGATCTTTAGTGCAAGTGGGAGTTTGTTGGGATTGGTGTATGCCCTAAAGCCCACTAGCTGCATTCTCATCTTTTGTTACTGGATATTTAACTGGTTATTTAATGGAAAGACTCTTTTATGCTTAAACATGTATATATGTATGGTTGCGTAAGGCCCATTGTTTCTAGTAAATGAATTAGGTGTGTAGTGTCTACACACAGATAGGTCTAATTCATGGACAACTGGAAACATCATATTTGTTCATAACTGAAAGATGGAGCTGGGCACTTCATCTTGGTAGAAGTTATAATGAGATACTCTCCTATATAGGGTGACATACCTAAGTCACGGGAGGGCTTTCCCGGATCTATCTCATTAGTGCATGTGTCATGCATTGAACATGACCGTTGTAGGTGTGATCTCTAAAATAGTACTATCACAGAAAAGAGATCAAGTCACCTCATGCTACTAAGTAACCGGTGCTCTTAATCTTGAGCATTTGTGGATGAACTGACGAAGTCAAGTTCTTGTGCTTTGATTCACTATGGGTGAGATTCTTTTCATGGGTCAACAGCTCTGTGTTTTGGGTACTCGGACTTGATCAGTTGGGACGTGCAGATGCAATATAGAATCCATGCCATCTGATGATGGAATAATCGTCCCCTTAGAATTATCCGATTAATCATCAAAATCTAAGATCTTAGTATATGGATGTTCCATATGGATATTGAACTTGTGGGTCGCTCCCTGGATCAAGAGAATGATATTCGAATGATGATTATGTTAAGGATATGAAGTTCTAAGATCTAGATGTAATCGGGAAGGTTGATAGTACATATGATAACCTGACTCGATTATGGATGTTACATAGAGGGGCATTCAGGTCATTACACTTAGTAGGTCGAAGACAACCGTTATTTTATGACGAGCTTATTATATTATATATTTGTCCTTGGAGTTCAACCATAACTCTTTAGTGGAATGAGTTAAGGTTAAAATGGTCTTAACGTTGCTATGGGTTTAGCATGGACTTTTTGGTCATTTTGGGAGCCAATGGCAAATATGTCTTTTGGTCCCTTCTCTAGTCACTTTCCAAGATTGGCATGGTTTCCTAAAATGTTTAGATAACATAAGGATGAATTATTTTAGTGGAAAAATAATTTTGAGTTTAAATTCAAATAGGCCTTTGATGGCATACATGAATTTAACTCTAGATAAATTGTATGTGGGCCATGGTGTGCATTGATATGTGGGACGTCCATAATAGGATTTCCATGGGTAAGGTTTCCAACTTTGAGTAGGACTCTCTACTTAGGAAGTTGGACTCCTCTTTTGATTAGTATTCCTATGAGTTAGTTTCCTTTTTGGATTAGGAACTTAAAATTAGTAAGTGTTCTACAACTAGGATTACTAATTGTATGAAAAGTTCCTTTTGGTTTCCTTTTCTAAATTGGAGTGTTTCTTAAAGGAAATAAGTCTTTCCTTTTTGGACATCAATTAGAATAAAGAGAGATAACTTTATGGGAAAGGTTTCCACAAAAGTTTCTATAAAAGAAACACATTCCCCTTGGACGTCCAACACTTTGTAGCACACTAAGAGAGTCACACGCCCAGCCCTTTGGAGGTTCTCTTCTTGAGAGAAGAAAGCTTAAGGTCTGAGATTTTCCCTTGGAGAAATAGTTCTTGTTTCCTAGATTAAGATCCCACCATCTTAGCCAATCAGATTTGGAAGTGAGATAGAGGAGAAGATCAAAGGCAATACTAGTGCAGGAAAATTCCAGCAACTTGTTTGCAAATTGCAAGTCTGAGTTCCGGCCCTTGGATCTATTTTTTCAGAGATTTGAAGTCTACAAATCTTCGAGGTAATAGTCTTCTATCATCTCTATTAATTAGACACATGTTGGTCATGATTTAATGGAGTTTCTATGCGATTCTTTATGGCTGATTTCCGCTGCATAGTGCAGAAATCAGATTTTTTAAAATCTGTCATGCTTTGCATCAGCCATAGTAGTCTCTTTATGAGAAGTTTCAGATCTGAATCGCAATTTCTTTCAGTGGTATCAGAGCCACTCCATGTGAAATCATGATCCCATGTTGTGTGTAATTAATCCTAGATTGATTATGGGTATGGTGGCACCCTATTAAAGTTATGTTGTGATGCATGATGTGTGCAAGTTTCTTTCACTTGTTGGGTCACACGGTCAAAACCAAACCAGACCCCCTAACCTGCCACATACAGCTTGTTAGGTCACAAAGTCAAAAACAAAAACCCAAATCCACATCCCTGATGTCATCTTCAAAACTTTGCCTCGAGATGGTATGTGATCCCTTTCACTACCATAAAATTCCCCTGGAAGCTCAAAAGGCTACAATACCAAAAAGAAAGACTGCTCAAAGACTCTTGGTCAAGTCACAAGCTCTCCTTCAAAAATCTCTTCGAGGCACATCGACTACAAAAGTTAAGCAACTCATCACTGTACCTCGAGGGGGCATTTGTTGACATCAAAAATGTCACTTTGCCTCTTCAAGATCCAAAACGCTACATGAAGTCGCAGCCTGCCATAAATAAGCAATGTTACTTCCAAAACATCAAATCTTGTCAGAATCAAACAAAAACTGCAAGATCCTTCAAGACAGTCAAAAGAGGAGTACACAAGAAGTTTCGGGCCATTTCAAAATCATTTGGCCTAACTTCGCTTCTCCAGCAACTGAAAAGGGCTCCAGGCGGCGAAAGCATCGGAGACACCAAATCTTCGATCAGAGCCTGTTGATGGTCTCAAAATACATCCAAAAGGCTCCACGTCAAGTTCCAAGTCAAACCGACAACGTTTGACCCTACATCAACCCTCGAACAACTAAATCAAGCCTCTCAGCGACGAGAACCACCGAGGCCATCACTCATTAGACAGAGCACATGGACGGCTTCAAAATGCTTACAAAGGGTTACACGTCGAGTTTAAGGTCATTTCGACAAAATTTGACCAGACTTTGACGCTCGGAAGCCAAATCAGACCTCTCGGCTGTGAAGCTCCCTGGGACCATGGTTTCCAAGACAGGGCCTGTGGATCATCTTAAAATGATACCAATAGATTCCCTGTCAAATTTCAAGTCAATCGGACATCGATTGACCATACATCGAGGTGCCACATCTTCCTCGCGATAAAATTAAGTCCACTGGCGATAGGGCCCCAAACGGCTTCAAAACTCAAACAAAAGCCTATGGTTGGTCTTATTTATTGCTCAGGAGACTTCACCCCAAATTTCAGGTCATTCCAACGTAGTTTGGCCCAGTTTCTGCTTCTGATGGAAAATCGGCAGCTCTACGCGACAAAGTCTTCGGCTTTTTTGAAAAATTGGAAACTTTGCACTCCAAAATGCAAGGATTCTCGTCAAGTTTTCTACAGGGAAATCAGGCAATAAATGATAAAAAAAATGTCAAGAAAAAATACAGAAGAAAAAAGAATTGAAAAACATCAAAAACGGCCGCAAAACGGGGACCAAAGGGGGAAATCCCCCCCAGGCCTGCGACCTTGGCCCAGGGTCACCAGCCCCTGCGACCCTGGCTCATGGTCGCCGGCAACCATGATGCCCGGAATCGCCGGGTTCGCCCCGGAAAGCCCGTTTTTCATCGTTTTTCATGATTCGAAGCTTCCAACTCTTGGGATTTTCTAAAGTTCATACTTTTGATGTGCCAAATCCTTTGACATTCGTCAAAATCATGGGTGAATCATCAAGAGTATCAAAATCAACATTGATCGCCAACTGGTCAACCAAAAAAGTGTGCTTTCTACGGTTCTACCCGACCGATCGAGAAATCGACAGGACAGGTGGCATCGACCCGCTGTTGGCAACCAATATCTGAAGTCACATGGTCATCCGATGTCGATCTACATGAAGATCCATCGATGATCATTGCCAGAAGCATCCCAAAAGACGCGGCACGGCCCGCGACTCTTCAACTGCTCGGCGACCACTTAATGTAATTAATTGGCTAGCGTTATTGCAGTCATTAATTCATTTCTTTGGGCGGCCCAATCAGAAGCAAGCATCCGGGAGTTAAAAGTCAATTGATTCATGGCATTTAACCCATGAAACTCCTCCCATCATGGCGATTAAAGGCGATTAAATGCCCTCAATCTCCACCGGCCAATCAGAAGCCAAGGTCCAAGAGTTACAAAATAAAGGAATTAAATCTTATAACTCCTCCCATTATGCAGCTTAATGACGATTAAAGCCCATAAACTCTTCTAAATGGCTACCAAGAGCCTATAAATATGAGAGCACTCCAAAGAAATCCAGATAGGAAAAATCACCAGAGATCGGGAAAAATCAACACAGATCCCAGATCAGAAAAAAGCACAGAAAATCCAGAGAAAAAACGAGAGAAAACTCTGCGAAAGTTCTGCACCGGCCACCACTACAAGGTGACAAAAGTCCCTTGGGGGTTACCCCCTAAGGTCCTTACCTTCTCCTTTTGCCTCAAATGGCTTAGACGTGGCTTTTTAGCTCATCTACTTAGCTTTTTATTGGACATAGGACCTCCTCTTGGTCTTTGTCCTTTAAAAATCTGAGGTTATAGCCAAGCCAAGCGAATCAAGAGTATCCTCTATTCGCACCTGCATGTATGATGGCGAAGTCCACATATGGCTTGCGACCGTCAATCTGAACGGATCCCCCACAATCTCCTGAGAAGTTAAATCCACTTTTTCTTGCTTTTCATTATAGTTTGTATTTTTTTAAAAGAGACAAAAATCACAACTCTTGTCTTTCATTATTGATAAGAATTGTAAATCGGCTATAAACGCCAAAAATCGGCTATAAATGTCAAAATCGGTTATAAACGCCAAAATCGGCTATAAATGCCAAAAATCGGCTATAAATGTCGAAACAATCGCCTTTCACGGCAAATCAATAAAATGTCTCTTTTCTTAAATATGTGTGCAATGGAAACTTGAAAGAAGTTGATTTCCTTTTTACTTGCGAAGGTCGATCTCCGGATCACCACTTGCAATTCTAAGTAAAATAGAAAATCTGGCACACCCACACAAAAAAATGTTGATACCCGCTCCTACCCCCCAGTTACGAAAGGGTCGGACCCAACGGACTCCCACGTCCGCCGACCTCGGTAGAACCGAGCAGAATGCACGGTCCATCATTTAAAGAGACAAAAAAATCACAACTCTTACCAAACATCGTTTTTACGTAAAAAAAAAAAAACTGCCTTTTACGGCAAACATCCCCTTTTATGGCAAAACAAATGAAATCGCCTCTGTTGGAATTTGAGATGCATTGAGTTGAATCTTGAAGCATTGGTGTGTTTGGTGTCTCAAGCATCAAATTGTATTGGAATTATTGTCAACACTATGTCTCAATCATGTGTTGAAAGAGTGGAATTGATAGAGCTTAAAAAGAAACATAAGAGTTGACACAGTTCAGGAATTCAGCATTCCTGAAGCAGAGCACGCGGTCGACCGGGCTCTTCATGCGGTCGACCGAGCAAGAAGAAACCTGCAGAAAACAGATTTTGGTAGCTCTCAGTTATTTTCGTGACACAGTGTGTCTTCGGTCGACCGAGCCCTCAGGATGTCGACCGAGCTCGATAAGTGACTATTTCCAGTCAGTGTATGATGTCGACCGAGCACAGTATGATGTCGACCGAGCACGGGATCAGAGTTGCGCAGAAACAGAAGACTTGCACGAAAATTCAGGAACTTTTTGTATTTCGTTTGGGACTCTTTCTAAACGAATTGTAGCCTATTTTGAAGACTCTTAAGGGTTGCTAAAACCTATATAAGGGCATGTTAGGCTCGTTTTTATGTACACAACAGAAAGAGAGAAAGAAGAGAGAAAAAGAGAGAGTTTGGAGAGAATAGAGTGTTGTGGCTGTGTTGCTGTTGTGGTGCTGTTGTGCTGATGTGCTGACGTTTTCTACAGCAAGTGTGGACGAATTTGAAGCCTCATGAAGATGGTATTTTCGTTCATAAGATAAGTCTCTCTTTTATGCTTTAGATTTCTATTTGTAAGGGATTGAGAGAGAGAGAATTGTAGAGGGGAAAGGGCTGTAGATCAGTTTATCTTCTTTGCTGTAATCATCAAGTTGGTGCTTGGTGTTTTGGGGTTTGGTGATCCTGTCTGTGGGTGCAGACAAATTGTAAAGGGAGTTGTAGCTTCCTAGATAGTTGGTGCTATCTGAAACCTAAGGGAGTTGTAGCTTCCTAGATAGTTGGTGCTATCTGAAACCTAAGGGAGTTGTAGCTTCCTAGATAGTTGGTGCTATCTGAAACCTAAGGGAGTCGGTGCTTCCTAGATAGTTGGTGCTATCTGAATTTAAGGGTTGGTGCTCTTTGTCGTCGGTGCGACTAAATAAGATTCAGACCTGTACCGGATTGTTGTTCGGACGGGATTGAACCGTGGACGTAGCCTTTTGGTGAACCACGTAAAATCTGGTGTCAAATTGTGTGGTTTGATTTGAATTGTTGTTAGCAAGGACCTGTTTAAAAGAGATCACTGATTCACCCCCCCCTCTCAGTGATCACGAGATCTAACAATTGGTATCAGAGCGTAAGGTTTCCCTTGATAAGCTTAACACGCTAAGGGTGATCTTTGTCAAATCACATGGCAACCAGCACAGCGAATATGAAAGCACCGTTGTTTGATGGTTCTAATTACTCCTTTTGGAAGATTAGAATGCAGGCCTTCATCAAATCTCTTGGCTATGATGTCTGGGAGACTGTCAGAGTCGGTTACAATTCTGCCATTGTACCCACTGATGCTGCAACGAAGAAGTTAGCAGACAACGACTCTAAGGCGCAGAATGCACTCTTTAGCGGCCTTGTTGACAGCGAGCTGATCAAAGTTATAGCATGCAAGACAGCCAAGGAAATCTGGGATAAGCTGAAAAGCATCCATGAAGGAGATGAGAAGATCAAAGAAGCGAAATTGCAAACTCATCGCTCCCAATTTGAGTCTCTTCGCATGGAGGATAACGAGAATGTTGATTCTTACATGCAACGGGTGAATGAAGTCACGAATGACATTCGTGGACTAGGAGAGGAGATTAAAGAACCAGTCATCGTCAAAAAGGTTCTAAGATCTCTCCTTCCCCGGTTTGATTCTAAAGTCTCAGCCATAGAAGAAGCCAAAGATCTGAACGAGTTTTCAATGGATGAGCTGCATGGTTCTCTCACTGCCTATGAGATGCGCATAGGTAAGACGTCTTCATCGGATAGAGAAGCGGCCTTCAAAGTTCAGAAAAAGGCAAAAGAGATTGCTGGTCATGATTCTGATGATGATGAGCTTGAGGCTCAATTTATTAGAAGGCTGAAGAAAGGAAGCAATGGCAAGTATAAAGGGAAGCTACCCTTTAAATGCTTCAATTGTGGCGGTGTTGGCCACTTTGCTGCGAAGTGCCCGCTGAAAGAAGACAATGATAATGACTCTTATGTTGATAAGAGTAAATGGAAGAAGAATTTCAGAAAGAAGGGCAAAGCAAAGAGCTTCATCAGTCAGCATAATGACAGCACGTCTGAATCTTCGGACGATGATGAATCAGTCGAGGCGACTGAAGCACTCTTCATGGTTACTATTGAAGAAGACGATGAGCAAGAGCTGGAAAACGAAGAGGAGGCTGAAGTGAATCTTGAAGAAGAGCTCATTGCTGCACTTGAGGAGCTTAGCAAGGAGCGAAGATCAAGTAAGAAAAATCTGAAACTTCTTCATGAATCTGAAATTTCAGTTATTGCTTTGAAAACTGAATTAGAAGAGTATAAAAGAATGGTAGATGTCCTAGAAATACAAATCTGTACCAAAACTGAGGAAGTGATGAAACTTGAGAATGAAATCCTTGGAGCAAGGACTGAAAATATGCAAATGAAACAAAAGCTCAAGGAGTTTCAAGCTATCAATGGTACATTGAAGCTGAATGAAATTTTGAAAGTTCAAAGACCCCCTCACTTCAGATTTGGAATAGGATTTGAGAATGGAGAATCTTCTAAGGTTACACCTTCTGTAGAGACGGTGTTTGTAAAGCAAGTTACTACACCTTCCAATTCTGTGAAGCCCACACTGCCTAGAAAAGAGCCCATTCAAGTGAGAAAGGACATGAAGCCTAACCAGCCATATAAAAGATACAAATTTTATGGCTATTGTTATCATTGCAATAGGTATGGACATAGAAGGGCAGATTGTAAATTCTATGTGAGAAACAGCCCAGTTGTGAGAAGGAACCCTTTCTCAATCCTAAATAGCCACAATATTGAGTGCTATATGTGTCATAATTATGGACACATGGCTAGGGATTGTAGGCTGCCCACTGCTAAACCAATTCAGGTTGAAAAGAAACCCAAGTTAGTCAAAACTTGGAGGGCAAAGAAAAGTGCAGAAAAAGGCAAGAAATCTCTCATTGTGCAAACCGCTTACAATGCACAAAAGAAGACAGCACCATGGGTCCTTGATAGTGGCTGTTCGAGTCATATGACTGGTGATAAAGAAAAATTCATCAAGTTACAGCACTATGAAGGTGGTTCGGTAAAGTTTGGTAACAATGATGGTGCCAAAATTGTTGGAAAAGGTGTTGTTCAGCTGATGGCAAACAAGATCAGATCTGAAGAGGTCTTATATGTGTCTGGATTGAGACACAATCTGTTGAGTGTGAGCCAGATCTGTGATAAGGGCCACGAAATTGTTTTTTACAAAGAATGGGTTTGCTATCAAGAAGAGTAGCAACGGCAAAACAGTGGCTACTGGGTCAAGGACAGCTGGAAATCTTTACACCTTGTCAGATGGAGCTGAAAAGACATGCTTATTGAGTCGATCAGAAGAGAGTTGGTTGTGGCACAAACGCCTTGGGCATCTAAGCTTTGGCAACATGTCAAAGATTTGCAATTCAAAGGCTGTTAGAGGTATGGCTACAGTTGAAAAGCCTTCAAACCCCATTTGTGACTCTTGTCAAAAGGGAAAGCAAACGAGGGTAATGTTCAAGACGAAGGAGCATCATACGAAGAAACCTCTTGAGCTGGTACACACTGATCTCTGTGGACCGATGCGGACTCAAAGCACCAATGGAGATAAGTATTTTATGCTTTGCATTGATGATTTTACTCGCATGACATGGGTATTATTTCTTAAGCATAAACATCAAGCACTTGATCGGTTCAAAGTGTTTAAAGCACAGGTTGAAAACATGCTAGGGAAGCAGATCAAGACGCTAAGGTCTGATCGTGGAGGCGAATTCACATCTGATGAATTCACTAAGTATTGTGAACATCATGGCATCCAAAGACAATACTCAGCCCCTAGAACTCCACAGCAGAATGGAGTTGTTGAGCGCAAGAACCGCACTGTGCAAGAAATGGCACGCACCATGCTGGTTGAAAGTAAGATGGCTGATAAGTATTGGAAAGAGGCGATTCATACGGCTGTTTATATTCAGAATCGTTGCTTGATCAGGCCACATGAAGATAAAACACCTTATGAGCTATGGTTTGGAAGAAAAGCTACAGTCAAGCACTTCAGAGTCTTCGGTAGCAAGTGTTACATCAAGCGGCTCGAACAAAATCCGGGCAAATTTGAAGAAAGAGCCGATGAAGGTATTTTTCTGGGTTACTCATCCTCTAGTAAAGCTTACAGATGCCTTAACAAAAGGACCAGAAAAATTATTGAAAGTGCTGATGTTAGAATTGATGAAAACCATGAGTCCAAGAAGGTAACTCATAATGACAGTCCAGTGTATGAGGACTCGAGTGAGATTGATGATGAAGTGGCTGAACCTGATTCTGAAAAGGCAAAAGATGATTCAGAGGATACTTCTCCTAGAAAGAAAAGTACTTGGGTAGAGCAACACCCTAAGGATCAAATCATTGGAGATCCTGAGGCCGGTGTAAAAACTAGACAAAGTGCAGTTAGCAATTACTCACTTGTGTCCACCATTGAGCCCAAGACAGTAGCTGAAGCCAGTCTAGATGAAAGCTGGTTAAAAGCTATGCATGAGGAGTTGGAGCAGATTGAGAAAAACTCCACATGGGAACTAGTCCCTAGACCTACTGATAAGAATGTGATTGGTACAAAATGGGTCTTTCGGAACAAGCTGAATGAAGATGGTCAGGTCATACGAAACAAGGCAAGGTTGGTTTGTAAAGGCTATGCACAAGTTGAAGGCATAGATTTTGAAGAGACCTTTGCACCGGTGGCTCGTCTGGAAGCCATTCGTATGTTTCTTGCATTGGCTGCCTATAAAACCTTCAAGGTATTTCAGATGGATGTTAAGTCAGCTTTCTTGAATGGTTTACTTGAAGAAGAGGTCTACATTGAGCAACCTGATGGCTTTCTAATTAGCAAAAATTCAGACTTAGTTTGCAAGCTGAAGAAGGCTCTATATGGACTGAAACAGGCGCCAAGGGCATGGTATGCAAGGCTGGATCTTTATCTTCGCAAGATTGGTTTTGGAAAAGGACTAGTTGATAGCAATCTGTATGTCAAATCTGATTCAAGCAAACAGCTGGTGGTTATTGTTTATGTTGATGACATAATATTTGGAGGCAATGATGAGAATATGTGCAGGATTTTTGCTGAAGATATGACGAAAGAATTTGAGATGTCTATGCTTGGAGAGCTAAAGTTCTTCCTAGGATTACAAGTTCAGCAGCTGAAAAATGGTATTTTTATATCTCAGATGAAATATATAAAGGAAATGCTGAAGCGTTTTAACATGGAAGACAGCAAGCCCGTGAGCACGCCAATGACAACGAACACGAAACTTAGCAAAGATGATAAGGCTTCGTCCGTTGATCACACCACCTATCGTTCTATGATAGGAAGCTTGCTTTACTTGACTGCTACAAGACCAGATCTTCTACAAGCAGTATGTATGGTGGCTCGATTTCAAGCATCACCAACTGAGACGCACCTTACAGCAGTGAAAAGGATATTTCGATATCTAAAAGGTACTATGGAGCTTGGAATATGGTATCCTAAAGGTAAATCCTTTACTCTTGTCGCATACTCAGACGCCGATTGGGCTGGTTGCGTAGATGATCGCAAGAGTACAAGTGGTGGTGCATTCTATCTTGGTGATAGATTGGTAGCTTGGCACAGCAAGAAGCAAGACTCCGTCTCACTTTCGACAGCGGAAGCAGAATATATTGCAGCGGCAACTTGTTGTACGCAAGTGTTATGGATGCGGCAAATGCTCTCTGATTTAGGAGTTCCAACAACAGATCCTACGCCGATCCTCTGTGATAACACTAGTGCAATTCATATCTCCAAGAATCCAGTTCAGCATTCAAGGACTAAGCATGTTGCAATACGCTATCACTTTCTCAAGGATAAAGTTGCAGATGGTGAGGTAAAGTTGGAATACGTTCCTACTACTGAGCAAGTGGCTGATATCTTCACAAAACCTTTGCCAAAGGAAGTCTTCGAGTATCTCCGAAAGAAATTAGGAGTTACTCACTCTCCTACACCTTAGGAGATGTGCCAGAAAGGGGGAGCAATGAATTCGTTGAATATCTTATTTGCTCCTAGATTGGTCCCTTTGGAATTATTGTCAAAGGGGGAGAAGATTATGCATGGAAAGGTTGATATGCATGTCATCTTGAGAAGGTTATCTGGAGATTGGTATCAAGTTATGCTGAGAAGATTATGCAAGGAAAAACTATATGCATGTTGAAGTTAGTCTTATGCTAAGAAGATGGAAATATGATAGCATGAGGAAGATGGAAGATTGGAATGAAAATTGGTATCAAGATAGTGAATGAGAAGATCATGTTCCAAGGGGAGTTTATTGTTCTAAAAAGGCTCTATGATGTCAACATGTTCCAAGTGTCTGTGTTGAAGTTCCAAGTGTTGCCAACAATTCCAAAGGGGGAGATTGTTGGAATTTGAGATGCATTGAGTTGAATCTTGAAGCATTGGTGTGTTTGGTGTCTCAAGCATCAAATTGTATTGGAATTATTGTCAACACTATGTCTCAATCATGTGTTGAAAGAGTGGAATTGATAGAGCTTAAAAAGAAACATAAGAGTTGACACAGTTCAGGAATTCAGCATTCCTGAAGCAGAGCACGCGGTCGACCGGGCTCTTCATGCGGTCGACCGAGCAAGAAGAAACCTGCAGAAAACAGATTTTGGTAGCTCTCAGTTATTTTCGTGACACAGTGTGTCTTCGGTCGACCGAGCCCTCAGGATGTCGACCGAGCTCGATAAGTGACTATTTCCAGTCAGTGTATGATGTCGACCGAGCACAGTATGATGTCGACCGAGCACGGGATCAGAGTTGCGCAGAAACAGAAGACTTGCACGAAAATTCAGGAACTTTTTGTATTTCGTTTGGGACTCTTTCTAAACGAATTGTAGCCTATTTTGAAGACTCTTAAGGGTTGCTAAAACCTATATAAGGGCATGTTAGGCTCGTTTTTATGTACACAACAGAAAGAGAGAAAGAAGAGAGAAAAAGAGAGAGTTTGGAGAGAATAGAGTGTTGTGGCTGTGTTGCTGTTGTGGTGCTGTTGTGCTGATGTGCTGACGTTTTCTACAGCAAGTGTGGACGAATTTGAAGCCTCATGAAGATGGTATTTTCGTTCATAAGATAAGTCTCTCTTTTATGCTTTAGATTTCTATTTGTAAGGGATTGAGAGAGAGAGAATTGTAGAGGGGAAAGGGCTGTAGATCAGTTTATCTTCTTTGCTGTAATCATCAAGTTGGTGCTTGGTGTTTTGGGGTTTGGTGATCCTGTCTGTGGGTGCAGACAAATTGTAAAGGGAGTTGTAGCTTCCTAGATAGTTGGTGCTATCTGAAACCTAAGGGAGTTGTAGCTTCCTAGATAGTTGGTGCTATCTGAAACCTAAGGGAGTTGTAGCTTCCTAGATAGTTGGTGCTATCTGAAACCTAAGGGAGTCGGTGCTTCCTAGATAGTTGGTGCTATCTGAATTTAAGGGTTGGTGCTCTTTGTCGTCGGTGCGACTAAATAAGATTCAGACCTGTACCGGATTGTTGTTCGGACGGGATTGAACCGTGGACGTAGCCTTTTGGTGAACCACGTAAAATCTGGTGTCAAATTGTGTGGTTTGATTTGAATTGTTGTTAGCAAGGACCTGTTTAAAAGAGATCACTGATTCACCCCCCCCCCTCTCAGTGATCACGAGATCTAACAGCCTCTCACGACATTTCAAAAATCAATGTCTCTTTTCTTTATAAGTGCAATGAAAACTTGAAAAAAGTTGATTTCCTTTTCTACTTGCGCAGAGGGATCTCCTGACCATCACTTGCAATTCCAAGTAGAGTAGGAAATCTAGCACACCCATATAAAGAAATGTTGATGCTCACTTTGCCTTCCGAGAGCAAAAGGGTCATACCCCACGGACTCTCACGTCCGCCTACCTCAGTAGTGCACCGAGCGGCGAAAGCGCGGTTTATCAAGCTGGCCCACCCGATAGGACTCGTTCATTTGAGAACATGATGCTTAGAAGTGAAATATTTGCTTGTCATATCTTCTTCTCTATTCTTATACTTTCCTTTCTAGATTCCTTGGCTCCTTTCTAGTTGGTGGCCTATGTTTGATTTCGCATCTAAAAGAAATGAGAGGGGATTTTTTGGAAATTTCTAATTCTATCTTTGAATTTATATCCACTCTTTCTCTTTTCCAAAAAAAAAGTAGATTCCTCTTTTTTGGATTCAAACTTGAGAAACTTTGATCCTTTCCGTTTCATCCATGTGCTTGTAGAAATGTTAAGCTGGTTAGAATTGTGGATTGGGCCATCGTTTCTCTACAATGAGTTCGTAGGGATCTTTAAACAAAAAAAAAATTTCTCATCTTGGATTCAAAATTGAGAAACTTTGATCCTTTTTCTTTCGGGCACCGGTACTCGTAGAAATGTTGAGCCTGTGTTCGGAATGGGAATTAAGCCATCATTTCTCTTTGATGAGTCCATTAGGAATCTTAAAAAAAACAGAGAGACGAAGAACACTAAGCTTGCACCAATTGTGTTCTTTGACCACGATTGATTCAAGAAAAGCCTTGTCCAGAGTGTGGAGACAACTTGACTGTTCTAGGCAAGGGTCCTTGAAATGGGTTCATTAAGTAATCCCTACCCTTACCTAGGGCTAATCTATCAATTGAGGTTTCGTAAGACCAGATTAGGAGGCCTAAGTGTACTCTTCCGTCTTTAGATCTTATTTCCAAAAATAAAAAATAAACTCGTCACGTTTGTATTCAGATTCGAGAAATTTTGGTTCCTTCCTTTCTGGGTGCCGGTGCTCACAGAAATGTTGAGTCTGTATTCCGATTGGAATACCATTTGCTATCTTAGATGAATCCAATCTTCACCTTTCAAACAAAAAACTCTCGTCACTTTTTGATCCAGATTCGAGAAATTGTGGTTCCTTCCTTTCCGGGTACCAGTGCTCGCAGAAATGTTGAGCCTGTATTCGGATTGGAATACCATTTGATCTCTTTGACGAATCCAATCTTGGCCTTTCAAAAAAGAGAATCTCATCTCATGTCCATTGCATGGATGAGACTTCCAACATTTGTGCCTACCAGTACTAGTATGCCCTTTTTGGTTCTACTGTATTCACGATCGACACTCTTGTTCTCTTCAACATTTGTGCCTAGCGGTACTAGTACGCCCTTTCAGGGTCTACTGTATTTGCGACCGGTACATTTGTAACTCCAACCTTATATTCGTCTTATCTCGAGCAAGCCTTGCTTCTCGATAAGTCGAATTTAGGTTTACAATTGCATATAGAAGTCACTGGAACGCTCATTCTCGGCCCACCATACTTGATCAGAACAATTGTACCTTCTATGCCTTTTTGCCTTCTTCATGTCTCTTGAGTTGGACCATGTCCTTCGAGTGATTTGAAAAGACGAAACCATAGTTTTTTTTGCATTTTTTATCATTATATTCTTGTAGTTTTTTTTTTTTTTTTGCATCTCTGATCATTATATTCTTGTGATTACTAAATGGATGTGGTCTTGTTTCAGAAATTTTTCGAAACTAACAATGGCAGCTTCTCTAATCATTACTTTCGACGAAAGCAAGTACCAACTCATGCTTCAACAGAAGCAAAACATGCACACTCACAAGCGCCCTGTCAGCTGCCAAAGCGTCGCCTCTCTTGGTAACTCTCAAAACTCTAGGTCGACCTCGACTTCCCGAACTATCGTCTTTGGGACACTAGGACCATTCCCACTTCCCGAAGAAGAAACTGCACCTGTGAAAAAACAGAAAGTTGCCTCTCAACGTGTCACTGCCATGACACCACCCGAAGCCCACGGCACCCCCGCAAAGCCTCAACCCACAATAACTTTTATTTCACAATAATCTTCCTTCAAAATAAGTCCTTGGACATGGCCCAAGGATACCAAAAGACAAAATCGCTCGAAATAAGAAGAGGGAAGATGAGATGGAGCCGGCCTCACCAATCTCTCGCGAGCACCACACACGGCCTCACCAATCACTCATGAGCAGCACTCACGGCTACCTTCTTTGGTCTCCTCCTTCGGTCCGGCCTCCCAATCACTCGCGAGCAGCCCTTTTTATAAGCGTGCATAGGAGACAAATGTCCATGTTCATCTGGCTGCTGTAGTGAGGTTCGTCAAGTAATTGGCTTCATTTGCGGTGCACGCACAGGTCTTCACGTGGCATGGACAGGTCTTCAATAATGCGGTTGCGACAATCCATTTGCGTTCACATCTATGGGTGGTGCTCACATGTACAAGTGTGGGTCCCACTTGTAGCTCGTGTGAAATTTCTTCTTCTTTGTTTCTCTCTTAAGGGGGGTCCCAAAAATATGAAGATATCCTAAAAAAGTAATCAAGGAAATTTATTTCATGTGTAAATCAAAAGTCATGAGAGATTTTTGGCTTTTCATGCTAAAGATAGAGTTTTTCATGATTTTAAGTGAAAATGTGGTTTTTCAAAGGATGTTGACTTAAAAACATAAAATCATCATTTCCCAATGAAATCAATCACGATTAGATGATTAAATCCTTAATTATTAAAAATTTATGATGAAAAATATGCAATTTTAAAGATTATTCAATTACCGTTGTTGTCTCTATTGTAGTTGAAAAGGACGGTATCATAGTTGGTTTGAGGATTCGTGTTCTGATTTTGAGGCAGAACTGTTGAATTTGAGATAGATTGTATATGATTAGGATTCTGGTTTTGATTTATTGGGGGTCCTTGACTTCTTGGCGGTTGGTCATAACCTTGATTGTTTCTCGGAGGGTTTTGAAAATTCTTATTGTTCCGCTGATAATTATAGTTGTTCCTCTGATAATTCGGGTTACCACCCTAGAAATCGGGATTGCCATTTTACTGCTGATTTTGGTGTTAGTTAAAGCTAACACTGTTACGTTCTTGGTACGGTCGGTAAATCCCTTCTTGATTCGAGCTCACTTCAGGGGTTGTGCGGCTTTCTGGTTGGGTAGTTGTGCCTGCCCTACTTTTTCTTTTTTGGTCAATGATGGTGCTTAATACTCATTCGTCTAAATTTTGTTTCATCTTGGACAACCTACGGTATAGCCACTCCAACTAACAACTTCCCTGATCGTCAATAAAGCCCTCATCGGATCTTTCATATTTGATATGGACATTCTCACTTGTTCCTCTTCTTGCATATTGCAGTCCAATTGCGCGAATTGATTTTTCCATCTCACCGTGAATTCCTCATAATCTCGTTGTTCTTTTGTTTGAGGCTTGCTAAGTCATTCCACAAGGGTTTGTTTTTAGTTAGGTGCCGGTGTCATGCTGGAAATCTTCCCACTACATCCTCGAAGGTATTAATCTCGTGGGAAGGTACAGACGTATACCAAGTCATTGCATCACGCATTAATGATTACTGAACATAGTTTATGAGCATGGAGTAATTGTCAGCGATGGCGACACTTGTTGCAGAACGAGACTAGGTGGTGTTGAGGGTCAATTGTCCCATCGTAAGGTACGAACTTAGGAGCTCTAACAGGGAAAGGCGACCTCTCTTTTTCTTCCTTTTTAGTAAAGTCGTAGAATCCAAGCTTTTTTTTTTGTCGAGCTTGAGGACTTCTTCTTAATTTCATTTTTAAGCTCTTCTACGTTTTTATGCAGGTCTTTGAACGCTAGAGGATCTAGGTATTGAGTTGTTTATGGCTGGTACTCTCCTTACGGTTCTAGTGGAGCAGGGGCGTAGGCCGGCTCTTGGAGCTGGTCCTGAAAATATGGTTACGGGATAGGCTGATAGCCTTGGCTCAACTGAGTTCCTCCATAAGCGACCGACTATCCTCTATATGGGTCAACTATCGGGCTTAAGGTGGGTGGTCGATATGCCTGCTGATAGCGCGGCTCGTTCGCTTGGTATGTTTGATAAGAATTTTTAACGCCCGTGGGATTGATAAATTGCATTTTTTGACTGGGGAACTCTGGTCTGAGTTAGGCATTTGGTAGATCGGGATTGTCTGATTTTGATAGACGAGAGGGGCTGTTGACACCAAAAATGTCACTTTGCATCTTCAAGCTCAAGAAAGCTACGTGAAGCCACAGCCTACCACAAACAGGCAATGTTACTTCCAAAAAAATCAAATCTTGTCAAAATTAAACAAAAACTGCAAGATCCTTCAAAACAGCTAAGAGAGGAGTACACATCGAGTTTCAGACTATTTCAAAACTATTTGGCCTAACTTCGCTCCAAGAGCAGCTGAACAAGAGGCTCCACGACAAGTTTCGAGTCAAACCGATAATGTTTGACCCTGCATCAACCCTCAAACAACAGAATCAAGTCTCTCAGCGGCGAGAACCACTGAGGCCATCACTCATCAAACAGAGCAAATGGGCGACTTCAAAATGCTTGCAAAGGGCTACATGTCAAGTTTCAGGTCATTTCGACAACATTTGACTAGACTTTGACTCTCGGAAGCCAAATCAGGCATCCCAGCGGCGAAGCTCTCTAGGACCATGGTTTCCAAATTGGAGCAAATGGATCATCTCAAAATGACTCCAATAGGCTCCCTGTCAAGTTTCAAGTCAATCAGACATCGGTTGGCCGCACATCAAAGCACAACATCTTCCAACGGTAAAATCAAGTCTACAGCCCCACACGGCTTTAAAAATCAAACAAAAGCCTATGGTTTGTCTTATTTATTGCTCAGGAGGCTTCACCTCAAATTTTAGGTCATTCCGACATCGATTGGCCCAGTTTTGGCTTCTGACAGCGAATCAACAGCTCTACGCGATGAAGTCTTCGGCTTTCCCAGAAAATTAGAAACTTTGCATTCCAAAATTGCAAGGATTCTCGTCAAGTTTTCTATAGGGAAGTCGGGCCAATAAATGTACAAAAATTTCAGGAAAAATACCAAAGAAGAAAGAAGTAGAAAAAATGGAAGAAGGGCCAAAAAACGGTGACCAAAAGGGACAAAAGTCCCCATGGTCACCGGCGACCCTGCACCATGGTCGTCGGTGACCCTGAGTGCATGGTCGCCGGCGACCCTAGAAATCCGGGTCACTGGATTTCCGCCGAAAGGGCGTTTTTCGCTCCCTTTTCGCATTTCGAGATTTCGGCCCCTAGGTGCTACTAACAAGGTTTGTGCCTTCTTGTTGTTGGGCAGGATCCTTTGCAATTAGATGTCAAAGGGGGAGAGAATCATAAAGTGATAATTAAGTGGTCTCAAATTGAGGGGGAGAAGAATCAAGGTCTATCAAGTTGTGGGGGAGAAGCTTTGCCTAGTTGCTCTCGCAAGGAAAATCCAAAGCTCCAAAATATCCAAAGCTCCCGAACATCCAAAGCTCCTTAAATGTCCAAAGAAGTTGGTGTTCTAGTTCATGGAGAATGAGAGAGTGTCTAGCTTCTAGAGTTGCCATCAAATTGCAATGGGGGAGATTATTAGAGTTTTTATTTTGTTGCAATAGCTTGACCTCTCTTTCATTCATGCTCTTCTTATCTTAGGATCCTCATGCATATTTTTCTTTCATAAACTTTGTTTTTATTTGATATGCATGGTTTTCAAATTTCTTGTGTCTCTTTAGTTCTTGAAGTTTTCAGTTCAGTTTTTTTAAAGTTCATTTCAATTCCTTCTATCTGTTCTCTTCAAAAAGCTTCTGAACTTCAGAATTTCAAAACTGACTATACCGTCGGTTAGAATTTCGGTCAGGTATCGGCTAACCGAAAATGCATCTGAAGCTGACCGAAAGCATTTCGATTAGAAAACCAGAGAGCTGGTTTCTAGACCAAATTTCACTATCGGTCAGAATTTTGGTTAGGTCACAGTTAACCGAAGATTTTGGTCAGCCGAAGTTTGGAAAGTTTCAAAATATGACCGTTAGCTTGTGACCGTTGGGAATCTCGGCTAGCCGAACTCTGGATTTCGGCTAACCGCAGGTAGCCGTTGGGCCAGTTTTTCTATATAAAGTGACTTTCTCTTTGGGTAAAGTTGCTGATTTTTTTGAGAACTTTTGAGGCCAAAAGAGAGGAACGTTTCAAAAGCTTTTCTAAAAGGATTATGGAGGCATTCCACCTTTTCAATATTTGATCTTTAAAATGGGTGTGCTTTCTAAATCTCAATTTCTATTTCATGCTTAGTCTCTTCATCTTTGTTTTCTTTTAAGCATGATCAAATTGTTGGCTCTCTTCTTAAGATGTTGTTGTGTTTCATAACATGCTTTGATCTTTGAAATCTTTTAGCTTTATGAAATCAACATATGACTTTTCATTCACATGTGTTTTTGAACTTTTGTTTTCAAATCTAATTTGTCAATCTTAAGATTGTACTCTCTCTTTTCAAGTTTGATCTCTTGAAAAACATGTGTTTGTCATTCAACTCTTTCTTATACATATGATTATCATCTTTACATCATTTGAAGTTTCATCTTTTTAAAAGAGAAAGAGTGCTTTCTAGTTCTTGCATTAGTCATAAACTTTATCATTCATATGCATGCTCCTAGTAGTTGATTTTTCATTTTCTATTCAGTCTATCTAGAGGCAATACATTGTGTTTAATTTGTTCTCTCATCCATGCATAAATAGGCATTTTATTCAAGAGAAAAATCTATGTTGTAAAGGTTGGTGTTTAGCCTTGAAAAGCACTTGTTGTGATGTAAAGGTTTATGCTTATCCTTGACAAGCATAGTGATGTGATTGTAAGGTTTGAGGTGATCCTAAACCTTAAATTGATTAGTGAAATCCGGTAGGGTTACCGGGAGTGGATATAGGCAATTTGGCCGAACCACTATAATTGTTTGTGTTATGGTGATTGATGTTTAGCTCTCTTTTTATGATTGTTGATTTTATGTTTGGTTGTGAGATTGAATAGAGATTGTAGTTTTCTTTTGATTATGAATACATAACTTAGAGACTCTTCCTCTTCTCAAGCTAATTTACCTTCATCAAAGCATAAGTCACCTAAAAGCTAAAATGTTTAAAAATGGTCTAGGTTTTTAGAAGAAATCCTATTCACCCCCCTCTAGGATTCGATCTTGAACTTTCACCTAGCCTGTCCAGGATAGGGTAGACAACCAACTTTTTTTGTTGGGGGCCTTTTACGATCTTCTCGATCTAAATGATGATGATGATGCTACTAATGCGAGATTTAATCTAATTATGCAATTATAACCACAAAATCAATGCAGATCTACTCTATTAGAAAGAGCCTAAACATGTTCCTAATATGATGGGTTACTAATATCATATTTATCACAATTAAAGCAGATCTATGATGCATAAATGACCCTAAGCATGTTTCTAAGCATAAATGGCAATGAAATACAATAAAAGACGGGAGAGATCTAGGAATACCAGTGTAATGATGCGTTTCTCAAGTTCCTAGAATGAAGCTTTCACGAAGATCCATAGCTCTAGTTGAAGATATGTAAGCCTCCTCTTCTATTTCCTCTTCTTCTTCTCTAAATCTGAAGTTCTCTCTCTAACGGTGTCTACCTTTCTTCCTCTTGCTTATTCTCTATTTTTCTTTCTTTTAGGGTACCTCTCTTTCCAAATAGGGTTAAAAGGGATTATATAGAGGTTTGGGACGAGTTTAGGAGGGCTAAGGCTTCATTATTTCGTGCTTCTAGAAGGTCTCACGCATCCCAAGGCGGCTTAAGTTGTTTTAGGGCGAATTAGGGTTTGAGACAGGATGGGCGCTGTAAGGTCCCCGACATTATTAGGTCAATTGGACCCAGCAACAGGCCCTTGACCCCGTTTATTTAGTAATTATTATAATTAATTGTGTTTTTAGATATTTAAATGGGTTTAGATCATAAATGAGTTTCTTTTAGAGTTAGAGTAGTGTCTGTGAAGTTTTGTGCGATTCTGAGTTCGTTGATCCTAGCAAGGGGGTAGTTTGCAATTTAGGAAAAATTAAGTGTTTTCCATAAACTTTCAAATGCCATAATTTTTGGGTTCGTTGGAAAGGTCTTGTCGTGCTGATCGTTTTTGTCTCTTGGATCATCGAGATCCGACAATCAGGAACCCTTCAAGTGGTCCATTCTTTCACCAGACCCACTTAAGGGCAAATTGGTCATTTTTCCCCTTCTCTTCTTCTTAAGCAGAGATTAGCCCTAATTTCATTTGCTAATCTCTGCAACAAAGCTTCAACAGCCCCCTTCTTCTTCCTCATTTTATCAAAGCTCCATAACACTAATAGGAGAGATCATCCCCACGATCCGGACCGCTTATCTTCAACCTCTCAATCTCCTCTCTATTGGTCAAGTCTGGTAAGTCCTTTCCCACCATCAGTTTTTCTTATCATCTTCTTTCAGTTTAGATCTAGGGTTAATCTTGATCTTTTCCTTCCTTTCCTTCTCCTTTGTGTTTTAGGTTGTGTTTGGTTGGGTTAGATCATGGGTTTTCGCAGTAGGAAGCTTCGCCTCAAGTTTTTCCCCATTTCCATCTTCTTCTTGGTTGAGGCAAGTATATTTACATTTTATAATTAAACATGTGTATGTTTTCTATTGATTGGCTATGCTTTCATGTTAGATATCCCAAATTCCAAGCCTGTTTTTTATATTGATTTGGGATAACATGCTAGGTTAGGTTTGGGAAATCGAGTTGGTTTAATTCGTAATTGGTAATCCTATGATGTTTTAAATTGCTAGAATGGATGGAAAATGATGAATGTGATCAATGGGGAGCATGAAGCTCATTTTTTACAAGTTTAGCCACAGAATGGCCTGAGGAGGAAGAGGGCAGAAACTCAATTTAGAGGTTGCAGGTTTGTTGTCCGATCGATCGGTCGCACTGTACGATCAATCGGACAGAGGATATGCCCCAGTTAAATGAGGGTCGTCCACTGTCCGATCGATCACACAGAGTATGCAATCGATCGGACAAAGGAAACCTGCAGCTAATTGGGAGGTGCCCAGGTCTGATCGATCGGGCCTTTGTCCGATCGATCGGACAGAGTGCACTAACTAGGAGCCGTTCGGTGCCAATCGATCGGACCTTCTGTCCGATCAATCGGAGGGTGCAGGTTCACTAAACATGACAACTTTGGATCTCTGTAACTTTTACTCCGTCCGTTGGATTTCCACATGTAATATATCGATGGAAAACCCTTAAGATGTAAAATTCAATGGTTCTTTCATTACTATCAGAGATTGGGAAGTGATGTAATACTCAGATTGATGATCCAACTCATGTTTATTTGGAAATGAGACTAGGTTTGGGCCTTAGGTGTTGGAAACCATGAACCCACTCTCACTTGACCATTAATGGGATTAAAGTTGAAGCACGTGGCTTGGTGCACTTCGATGGGTTGTTTAGGTATTTGTTTATTACGCATGGAGTAACCGAATGCGTATGAAAATGAATCAATTGATGCTTAACATAATTGTACGCTAAGGGATTTCCCTAGCTAGAAGCATCGTTAATCCGATTCCACACTTACTCCATTAGGACATGTGGGGAACAGGGATGACACCGCTTGCCTAGGTTTGGATTGTAATTCCTCCTTGACTTGTGACTTGTATCCGTTGATGACGCTCCTATTACACTCACTTGGCATAAAACACTTCATTAATTATGAAACATAATTCTTGTAGAACTAGGATATGGACCTGACTTAGAGTGTATCTTAGTGTCATGTATTTGATAAAAATGATTGGCTAGCATAGAAGGGATTATAATGTGATTGACTTGTCTTGTATTGTCTTGAATGAGATAATCCCTATGATCATGTCTTGTGCGTTGAGCTAGCCAGACTTACTTGTCTTGCTTTCCCTTGTGTCAACACCACTTCATTACTATTTGCAAATCATAGTCAACTGCAGTTTGGAATTTTATCGATGGGCCGGCTAATCGGACATCGGGATGGACAATCAGCGTAGGACAGCGTCCATGGCGTTGAATAGCTGAGAGCGGGCTAGGACCGTGCTGCTATTCTCAGGATCGGGAGCTAGGATCCCCCTAGAGCCGGACTTTGGTATCAGTAATCTGATTGGGTTGTTACTAATACCTCGGGAGGTGGCCAAGACATCCTCTGAGTCTCCCTCTTGATTTTTGTATTGCATTGCATGGATAGTGGTTATTACTAGTTGATGTTAGGATTCATGTTATTGTTTCTGATTATTATTCATGCTTTATGCCTAGCATCGTTCCTTGTGTTCACATGATTATATCCTGTCATTATTTTGATACTCGATGCATGCCATGTTCATTTATACCTTGCTTATCTATTGCTCAATATGTCGTTGACTTTGTTCTTTGGTGTGCAGACACCTCAGGTGACTACTATGAGGAGAAGGCCGGTGAAGAGATCCTAGAGGATCTCCAACCAGTGGAGGAGGAATGAGAGTGGCGTGCCGATGACGTAGAGTAGCGACATCATATTTGGCACGAGAGAGATTCACATGGGACATTCATTAGATTTATTTATTCATTCGTTTTCTCTCATTGTACCTTTCACCGTTTTTACTTTATAGTCTTTTAAATGGTCTTGGATATTGGGATGGCCATTGTAATAATTTAACTTATTGTATACTCTATTAATTCTTGATGCAACTTTAATTATAAATGAGATTGGTTAATTATTCATTGTTTGATATTCCATATGCCCGGAATTGTATGAGTTATGCAGTTCTTCTATTACTTGAGGTTTGAGACGCAATATTGTCATGCCCCCGGACCGAGGACCCATTAAACGAGACCTTAATCCGGGGTAGTGGCGCGACGGGCCAGAAAATTCCGCCCGCACATGCTAGTTTCCCACAGGTTTCCGCGGTAAGGATCCCCGAAATCCGATCCAACAGTGATTAATAAGAATCACATTCATACGAATAACTTACGCGGAAGCATTGTAGCAAACAAAAAAGTCCATATCATATGAGTATAATGAGAACGCACAAGACTAGCATCAAAAAGAGAAACATTCTATAGATAGGCCCCAAAGTTAGTTTCAAGTTTCAATACAAAAGTAAAGTTAGCCAATAATTACAATTTTTTTTCCAAAAGAATAAGCCAACAATGGCTACAACAAAATCCCAAAAAGAATAGTATCTATTCCAAAATGTGATCGAAGCTCCAAAAACAACCCGACGTCTAAACGACATCATCGGGCTGCCACTCGCCTTCCACAAGAACTATAGGTTCCACCTCGAAGTGCGCCTCAACAGCGAGGGGCTCGACATCTGGCACCAAGCAAACAGGGTCAGACACGACGGTCTGGCAAGCAAATATAACAAATAACAGGATGATAGAAAAGTAAAACATTAAATAAATGAGAGATACGATTAAAGTCCTATATAACAGAAATGATAAGATAGAAGATAAACATCTTAAAAGTTTACGAATCCAATACTATGATAAGTGAAATAGACAAGAGCCATAAGATAAAACATTAAACGTATAAAACATTGGCAGACCACGTAGAGCTAAATTCTCCCGTTACCGAAGTAACGGGAGCAGACAAAACCGTAGCCACTACTCGTGGGACCGAAACGAACATAGTCGCTATCAAACAGAACCGTAGCCACTACACGTGGGACCGGATATAAACCGTTGCCATTGTCGGTACAGACAGAATCCAAACTGCAGTTGGCGAACAAATTAAAGATTCTAAACCGGATGATCAGTCCGACAAGGTAACCTAAGAAGCTTAGTGGTGCCATTAGAGTAAAAGTTTGAAACCTCGAAGTAATACAAATTCGTTCATAAGATATATTTCCAAAATCGATAAGAAAACTACTCCGAACCAATACATATCGACGAATCGGAGCAAAATAGATGAGTAGTCTTATCAATATCCAAAAAATGTGGTAAACCACCTCAAAGCATTCAAATAGATTGATGAAAGAATCCGAACAAAATCTTTTTACATGGAATGAATGTATGATGATTCAACAGTTTAATGCGGGTCGTCTTGATATACATTTGACCCCTTTATTGTCATTAATAGAAAGTGATTTGGTGCCGCAGAAGATCCTTGACAATCACAAGGGATGAAGTGTACATTTAGACTTGAAGGGTTCCCAAATGGTTTTGATCATAATTCAAACCACTTTACATAATGGTTCCAAGATAGTAAATGGGCTAAATGGGCTTCAATATAGAACAGGGGTTGGACTGAATTGGGCTTGGGTATCGGCTGGGAGTGAAACTGAAAAATAATCCAATGAGTCCCCATAAAGAATGGTTTAAAACTTTTTAAATCAGGCCCACATCTGGCCTTAACCCAAACTCAAAACAGTCCTCAACCTGACCCAAAACAGTCCTCAAACTTGGCCCAGATCAGTCCTCAAAGGGGCCGAAACCAGACTTTTAAACGGACCCAAAAACAGTCCTTGAACAGGCCCCCAGGCTGGGCTAGGCTCGCTCAAGCGGACTGGGCTCTGTCCAGTCCGGCTCGTCTGGGTGTTTTTCCTCATTTTTCCATCTTTTTTTATCCTTTTTCATTTCTTTTCTTTCATACACATTTTCAAGAATAATTGGACCCTTTCTTGACCTCCTCAACTCATCAAATCATCATCCATTTGATCATTCCAATCAATCATACAAACACCTTTAAATCCAAGCTTTTTCCTCCATTCTTTGAGCACAAACACTTAACAAAAAGGTGGCTATAGTTTAAGATGACCAAAGTAGAAACAAACTTCCAATACATTGTAAAACAATAACATAAGTGGAAATCAAACATCACATTACTCCACTTATCCAAAACAAATCTATGAAACATAAGAAGATTAGAACATAGCATGAAACACCATGAAATGAAACAAAATAAGATGAAATCATCATATTAATTGAAAATCCACTTGCCTCAAGCCAAGATGAGAGCTAAGATACTCTTCAAACAATGCTCTAGGGTCTCAAGCTCCCAATCTACAAAAATCCCCAAAAGTTTCCCAAGAAAACCCTAAAAATCAACATTTGTAAATCTCTAAGGAAAACTCTTGCATGTGGGATGAAAACACTCTAAATGAAGAGGAAAACAAAGATATCAAGTTTGGAAAACCATTGCTAACCTTGAAAAGCTCAAACGAAGAAGAGAAGCTTGAAAGAGAACCTTGCCCTGGCTCAAATCCTTAGAAAAATGTGTCATTGGAAAGCTTAAATGAAGAGGAAGAACCCTAGGAGATCAATCCTCCATGAAATCTCCAAGAAATGGGTGTTCTAGAGGAGAGAGAAAGTAGCTGGAAGAGAGGGAAAAACCCTTGCTCCAAAACGTGCAGGAGAAGAAGAATGAAGGAGAAGAAGAGAGCTCCTCTCTTATAAGATGGGTTTGTGGGCCCCGATCTTCACAAGGCTAAAAATGGCATTTGCGGGCCCCGAATTAAAACGACGAAGAAGACAAAAACGATCAACGAAATTTCTATTATCCAAAAAGTTTATTTTTGTCAATTTCTGAAATTTTTAAAATTTAGGTACAGATTTTGTGTGAAAGGTCAGTTTTGCCCTTTTTCTCGAAAAACGCGATTTCTGATCATTAAATCCAATTGGTCACAACATAAAAGTTGATAATCTAAATGAAATGAGTCGAAATACACAAAATTGGGATTTTACAAAAATCAAAGTTAAACCCCAAAGATCCACACATAACGCACGGGCGCCCCGGCCCGTGTCAAGCCTAAGTCAACGACTCTCAAAAATTCTCAAAGCTATTCAAACATTCTAATCTAGCTTAAGAAAATAAGCTAATCATCCACTAACCCCACTTATCAACTAATCACGGTTAAAATATAATTAAATATTTCAAAACTGGGTCAGGGTCTGACATCTTCCACCCCTAAAAATCACACATTTGGTCCTCCAAATGATCACTAACCTCTGGAAATAGCTGAGGGTATTTCTTCTGGACCTGATCACGAAGTTCCCAAGTGGCCTCTTCTGGTCCTTGATTCTCCCAACGAATCTTTACCCACTGAATTGTTCTATTTCTCAGCTCCTGCTCTTTTGTGTCAATAATCTCTGCCGGTTTCTCAATGTAGGTGGCATCTTCTCGAACATCCGACGGTTCGTGACGTAACACGTGTGAAGGGTCCGAGACATACTTCCTTAGCATTGACACGTGAAACACATTGTGCACACCCGAAAGTTCTGGAGGTAAAGCTAATCTATATGCTACTTCCCCAATACGACTCAAGATCTCATACGGTCCAATGAATCTCTTAGACAATTTGCCCTTCTGCCCAAATCTCAGTGTTCCTCTGACTGGAGATACTTTCAAAAATACTTTATCTCCAACTTGGAATTGTAGATCCTTCCTTCGAACATCAGCATAGCTTTTCTGCCGGCTTCTCAAAATCTTCAATCGTTCATGAATAATTCTGACTTTATCACTCATTTCTTCAACCAAAGAAGGACCATGAAAACTACGTTCTCCGACTTCTTCCCAACACACTGGGGTTCTACACTTCCTGCCATACAATGCTTCGAAAGGGGCCATCCCTATGCTTGAATGGTAACTATTGTTGTAGGCAAATTCACAGAGAGGTAAATTCTCATCCCATTGATTCTTGAAATCAAGTACACAAGCCCTAAGCATGTCTTCAAGGGTCTGAATAGTTCTCTCCGATTGACCATCAGTTTGCGGGTGATATGCTGTGCTGAATTGAAGCTTCGTTCCCATTGATTCATGTAAGGTCTTCCAAAATCTCGAAACAAATCTACTATCTCGATCTGAAGTAATGGAGACTGGCTGACCATGACGACTAACAATCTCCTTCACGAAAGCTTGTGCTAAAGCCAACATGTGCATTTTCTTCCCGGTCTTCAAAGGAATAAAATGTGCCGACTTCGTTAACCGATCTACTATGATCCAAATAGCATTGTTCCCTCTGCTTGTAGTCGGTAGACCTGAGACGAAATCCATAGTCAGGTGTTCCCATTTCCACTCTGGGATTTCTAACGGCTGCAAAAGACCAGGTGGTTTCTGATGTTCTGCCTTCACCAATTGACAAGTCATGCATCTAGATACGAAGGCTGCTATCTCTCTCTCTTCATATTGTTCCACCAAAAGCGACTCTTCAAATTTTGGTACATCTTCGTGCTCCCTGGGTGTACAGAATACCTCGTATGGTGAGCTTCTACCATAATATCATTCTTTAAATTATCTATCTTTGGAATACAAAGCCTGCCACGGAAGTACAAAGCTCCATCGATGACTTGGAAATCTGGGCGTTCTGAGATGTGCTCTACAATTTTAGCCAAGTCTGGATCTTGCATCTAACTGTCCTTGATTTTCTGAATGAAGACGGGCTCAGACACTGTCATATTTGCCAACACAACTCCTTCCCTCAAAGGTTGGAAATCTACTCTCAATTCTTCGAATTGCTAAAAATTGTAAAACCCTTGCAAACTGGCCAAACAAATTGATTTTCTACTTAATGCATCTGCCACTACGTTAACCTTCCCCGGATGATAGATGATCGGGAAATCATAGTCTTTGATGTACTCCATCCACCTTCTTTGCCTCATGTTTAATTCTTTCTGAGAGAACAAATATTGAAGACTACGGTGATCCGAATGAACTTCAAGTCTTTCTCCGTACAAGTAGTGTCTCCACATCTTCAACGCGAACACTATAGCTGCCAACTCCAAATCGTGCGTCGCATATTTCTTCTCGTGTTCCTTCAATTGCCTCGAGCCATACGCTATCACATTCCCATTTTGTATCAAAACACATCCAACTCCTACACCTGAAGCATCAGTATAGATAACAAAACCACCACTCCCTGAAGGTAAGGTAAGGTGAGGACAGGTTCTGAAGTTAACCTCCTCTTCAATTCTTCAAAACTAGCTTCACATTTCTCTGACCATATGAACGGCACATTCTTTCGGGTTAACTTGGTCAAAGGTGCTGCAATGGATGAAAATCCCTGTACAAATCTCCTATAGTAAATCCCAGAAAACTCCTAATCTCAGTCACATTCTTCGGCTTCTCCCAATTAATGATCGCTTCTATCTTTGCTGGATCAACTGCTTGTCCTTCTCTAGAGATGATGTGACCCAGAAAGGTGACTTGCTCTAGCCAAAATTCACATTTCCCAAGCTTCGCATACAACTGATTATCTCTCAACAACTGCAATGAAGTCCTCAAGTGCTGCTCATGGTCTTCTCTTGACTTGGAATACACTAATATGTCATCAATAAAGACGACTGTGAACTGATCTAGATAAGGTACAAAGATCTTGTTCATAAGGGCCATAAATACAGCTGGTGCATTCGTCAGTCCAAAGGGCATCACCAAAAATTCATAGTGCCCGTATCTAGTCCGGAAAGCTGTCTTCGGGATGTCTGATTCTCTAACTCTCAATTGATGATATCCGGATCTCAAATCTATCTTCGAGAAAAATTCTGCTCCTTGCAACTGATCAAACAACTCGTCTATCCTTGGCAAAGGGTACTTGTTCTTGATGGTTACTTGGTTCAATTTTCTGTAGTCTATGCACATCCTCAAGCTTCCATCCTTCTTCTTGACAAATAGAACTGGGGCTCCCCATGGGGAAACACTTGGCCTAACAAAGCCTTTGTCTAGCAACTCTTGTAACTGTAGTTTCAATTCTCCTAACTCTGCTGGAGCCATCCTGTAAGGAGTAATGGAGATCGGAGCAGTACCTGGCATCAATTCTATTGTGAACTCAACCTCTCTGACAGGTGGTAAACCTGGAATCTCTTCCAGAAAAACATTGGGAAATGCACACACTACCGGGATGTTCTCCACCCCTTGGGACTGTTCATCCTTGGTGACAAATGCAATAAATCCTTCGCATCCTGATCTCAACAACTTAGCTGCAGAAAGAGCTGAAATAAACCTAGCCGGAGAAACCCTTTTCTCTCCCTGAAATTTCACCCCGGAGGATATCCCATCCAAGCTAAAAGCAATGTTCTTGTTATAGCAATCCATAGAGGCATGATGTCCCGCTAACCTATCCATGCCTAAAATGACATCGAAGTCATGCATAACTAAGGTAATAAGGTCTGCAGAGAATATAACATCTCCTATCTTCACTAAGCAACTAGGGTAAAATGTATTACACACAACTTGTTTCCCTACCAGAGTAGTAACAGTCAAAACAAGCTCTAACTCTCTAGCAGGCACACTAATCATTTTAGCAAACACATGGGATATGAAAGAGTGAGTAGATCCCGGGTCAAACAACACTTTAGCTTCTACTTCACAAATTAAGAGTTTACCTTCCACAACATCTCCCGCTGGTTCTGCGTCCACTTGATTGAGGTGATTGAGGCGGCCTTGCTGACGTGGTCTATTCTGGTTCTGATTCTGCCTTCCTTGCTGCACATTCCGATTCTGTTGCGTTGGACGGGCATTCTGGTTTTATAGTTGCTAACGGGGCTGCTGATTCTACTGCTGTCTTGGCTGATTCTGAACTGCCTGCTGGTTCTGCTGAGGTGTTTGCCTTGGTGGCTGCTGAGGTGCCCTATTGCCTTGATTCCTGTTATTTGGGCAATCTTTCATTTGGTGATCTGTGCCCCCACACTTAAAACACGCACCAGTAACTCTATAGCACTGCTGAGAAGGGTGATTCTTGCCACAATGCTCACACCCACCTTGAGCTGGAGTATTCTGCTGCTTCTTCTGTCTCTTGCCTTGATAAGATTTCTGCCCTCCTTGGTATTGCTGTCTCTTTCTCTGATTATCCATGATGATCTGATTGTTGATGTCTTTAAATCTATAGGCTCTTTTGATAGCATCTTGGAAAGTAGTTGGTGGTACCACACCTAATGCATCCCTCAAAATGATGGGATTAAATCCATCCATAAACTTGGTAATTTTCTTCTCTTCCGTATCCACAAGCTCTGGTGCATAACGAGACAACTTCTCAAACTTCGTAAGATACTCAAGAACGGTCATGTCCTCTTGCTTGAGCAAATGAAACTCTGCGGCTTTCTGCTTTTTGATGTGAGCAGGGACATACTTTTCACTGAACTGCTGCTTGAAGGTGGTCCAAGCAATCTCATTCTCAATATTCTGATAACTTTCTTTAATGGTTTTCCACCAAATATCTGCCAATCCGGTGAACATGGACGCTGCTAGAAGAACTTGTTGCCTGCCTGTGCATGTAAAAATATCGAAGATGTTCTCTGTGTGGGCTAACCAGTCATCAGCTGCCAAAGGGTCTTCTTGTCCTTTGAACTCCTTAGGACCTCTCTTTCTGAACTTCTCAAACAAGATATTAGGATCCCGGTCTCTGTTCTGCATAGCTTCCATATTAGGCATTGGTTCTGGTCTCCTACCCAAAACTTCAAGCAACTGCCTCTGAACCTGTGTCAATTCTTCGTCTTTCTTTGCCATCTGCTCTTGGAATCTAGCTTGATTATCATTGGCTCATTGTTGTTGTTCAACTAACATCTGCATGAGCTGCTGAAATTGTCCTGTCATCTGATTCTCAACCCCACTGTCATTGTTACTGCCTGATGCATTTGCATTCGCTGGAGGTCTGCGTGGAGGCATAGTGCTGCAAAACAACTTGTTAGTACAATAAAATATAGTAAATACGGCGTTCCCAAACCCAATCGATGCTAACTAATGGTAATTCTAATGAATCCTTGCCACGTCCTTATGTTTCTTATCCAATTTTAATTGCCTCAAATATTTCTCGCTCTGATACCAAGCCTGTCACGCCCCCGGACCGAGGACCCGTTAAACGAGACCTTAATCCGTGATCGTGGCGCGATGGCCCGAAAAATTCCGCCCGCACACGCTAGTTTCCCACAGGTTTCCGTGGTAAGGATCCCCGAAATTCGATCCAACAGTAATTAATAAGAATCACATTCATACGAATAACTTACACGGAAGCATTGTAGCAAACATAAAAGTCCATATCATATGAGTATAATGAGAACGCACAAGACTAGCATCAAAAAGAGAAACATTCTATAGATAGGCCCCAAAGTTAGTTTCACGTTTCAATACAAAAGTAAAGTTAGCCAATAATTACAATTTTTCCCCAAAAGAATAAGCCAACAAAGGCCACAACAAAATCCCAAAAAGAATAGTATCTATTCCAAAATGTGATCGAAGCTCCAAAAACAACCCGACGTCTAAATGACATCATCGGGCTGCCACTCGCCTTCCACAAGAACTATAGGTTCCGCCTCGAAGTGCGCCTCAACAGCGAGCGGCTCGACATCTGGCACCAAGCAAACAGGGTCAGACACGATGGTCTGGCAAGCAAATATAACAAATAACAAGATGATAGAAAATTAAAACATTAAATAAATGAGAGATACGATTAAAGTCCTATATAACAGAAATGATAAGTTAGATGATAAACATCTTAAAAGTTTACGAATCCAATACTATGATAAGTGAAATAGACAAGAACCATAAGATAAAACATTAAACGTATAAAACATTGGCAGACCACGTAGAGCTAAATTCTCCTGTTACCGAAGTAACGGGAGCAGACAAAACCGTAGCCACTACTCGTGGGACCGGAACGAACATAGTCGTTATCAAACAGAATCGTAGCCACTACACGTGGGACCGGATATAAACCGTTGCCATTGTCGGTACAGACAGAATCCAAACTGCAGTTGGCGAACAAATTAAAGATTCCAAGCCGGATGATCAGTCCGACAAGGTAACCTAAGCTTAGTGGTGCCATTAGAGTAAAAGTTTGAAACCTCGAAGTAATACAAATTCGTTCATAAGATATATTTCCAAAATCGATAAGAAAACTACTCCGAACCAATACATATCGACGAATCCGAGCAAAATAGATGAGTAGTCTTATCAATATCCAAGAAAAAATGTGGTAAACCACCTTAAAGCATTCAAATAGATTGATCAAAGAATCCGAACAAAATCTTTTTACATGAAATGAATGTATGATGATTCAACAGTTTAATGCGGGTCGTCTTGATATACATTTGACCCCTTTATTGTCATTAATAGAAAGTGATTTGGTGCCACAGAAGATCCTTGACAATCACAAGGGATGAAGTGTACATTTAGACTTGAAGGGTTCCCAAATGATTTTGATCATAATTCAAACCACTTTACATAATGGTTCTAAGATAGTAAATGGGCTTAATGGGGTTTAATATAGAACAGGGGTTGGACTGAATTGGGCTTGGGTATGGGCTGGGAGTGAACCTGAAAAATAATCCAATGAGTCCCCATAAAGAATGGTTTAAAACTTTTTAAATCAGGCCCACATCTGGCCTTAACCCAAACTCAAAACAGTCCTCAACCTGACCCAAAACAGTCCTCAAACTTGGCCCAGATCAGTCCTCAAAGGGGCCGAAACCAGACTTTTAAACGGACCCAAAAACAGTCCTTGAACAGGCCCCTGGGCTAGGCTGGGCTCGCTCGAGCGACCCAAGGTCCGCTCGAGCGAAGCCCAGACAGAGCCTGGGTCGCTCGAGCGGACTGGGCTCTGTCCAGTCCGGCTCGTCTGGGTGTTTTTCCTCATTTTTCCATCTTTTTTTATCCTTTTTCATTTCTTTTCTTTCATACACATTTTCAAGAATAATTGGACCCTTTCTTGACCTCCTCAACTCATCAAATCATCATCCATTTGATCATTCCAATCAATCATACAAACACCTTTAAATCCAAGCTTTTTCCTCCATTCTTTGAGCACAAACACTTAACAAAAAGGTGGCTATAGTTTAAGATGACCAAAGTAGAAACAAACTTCCAATACATTGTAAAACAATAACATAAGTGGAAATCAAACATCACATTACTCCACTTATCCAAAACAAATCTATGAATCATAAGAAGATTAGAACATAGCATGAAACACCATGAAATGAAACAAAAGGAAATGAAATCATCATATTAATTGAAAAATCCACTTGCCTCAAGCCAAGATGAGAGCTAAGATACTCTTCAAACAATGCTCTAGGGTCTCAAGCTCCCAATCTACAAAAACCCCCAAAAGTTTCCCAAGAAAACCCTAAAAATCAATCTTTTGTAAATCTCCAAGGAAAACTCTTGCATGTGTGATGAAAACACTCTAAATGAAGAGGAAAACAAAGATATCAAGTTTGGAAAGCCATTGCTAACCTTGAAAAGCTCAAACGAAGAAGAGAAGCTTGAAAGAGAACCTTGCCCTAGCTCAAATCCTTTGAAAAAGGTGTCTTTGGAAAGCTTGAATGATGAGGAAGAACCCTAGGAGATCAATCCTCCATGAAATCTCCAAGAAATGGGTGTTCTAGAGGAGAGAGAAAGTTGTTGGAAGAGAGGGAAAAACCCTTGCTCCAAAACGTGCAGGAGAAGAAGAATGAAGGAGAAGAAGAGAGCTCCTCTCTTATAAGATGGGTTTGTGGGCCCCGATCTTCACAAGGCTAAAAATGGCATTTGCGGGCCCCGAATTAAAACGACGAAGAAGACAAAAACGATCAACGAAATTTCTATTATCCAAAAAGTATATTTTTTTCAATTTCTGAAATTTTTGAAATTTGGGTACAGATTTTGTGTGAAAGGTCAATTTTGCCCTTTTTCTCGAAAAACGCGATTTCTGATCATTAAATCCAAATGGTCACAACATGAAAGTTGATAATCTAAATGAAATGAGTCAAAATACACAAAATTGGGATTTTATAAAAATCAAAGTTAAACCACAAAGATCCACACACAACACATGGGCGTCCCGGCCCGTGTCAAGCCTAAGTTAACGACTCTCAAAAATTCCCAAAGCTATTCAAACATTCTAATCTAGCTTATGAAAATAAGCTAATCGTCCACTAACCCCACTTATCAACTAATCACGGTTAAAATATAATTAAACATTTCAAACCTGGGTCGGGGTCTGACAAATATCCTCACAGCGGACTTATGATCCTTGGGCCTAAAGGGCAAAAATTTTAATTAGCCCTAAATTTCACTCTCCAGATCTGGTTTATTCTCTAATCGGGTTCAGGGGACGTGACATGCCTTGGTTGTTTGCACAGTCTGGGCGCCCACGGGGTGGAGCCTGGGTGGTCCCGGATAGTGTGGGGGTGCCCACAAGGTGGGGCATAGATGAACTGGGTTTGCTTTTGGAACTTTGTCCCATTTGGAGTCGAGATTCAATGAATAGATGTTCAGCTCCAGGGGACCTACACAGGCACATAATTGGCTAGGCGCCACAAGAGTAGTGCCTAGGTGGTATTCAGCAAGATGGGCTCCCATGGGGTGGAGCCTAGGTGGTCCCGGACAGTGTGGGCGCCCACAGGGTGGAGCTACGTGGTTCGATTCATTTTTGGAGCTTGGTCCCTATGTCTGAGTGGTCCCAGACTATTTTTAGGCCAAACTAATGGATTTGGAGGGTGAGCACCCATCAGGTGGTGCCTAGGTGGTCCCAGACATTATGGGCGCCCAGCCTTGGGCGCGTAGATGGATTTTAGTAGGGTGGGCGCCACTTGGGTGGTGCCTAGATGGATTCTCGTCATCTTTCTAAGGCAGACCTCGAACACTCATAACTTTCGATCCACTTAACGGATTTGGACGTTCTACATAATGTCGGAAAGCTCTCAAAGTGAAGAATCCAAGGGTCCAAATTTCCTGATGGTTGGAGGTTGGAAAGAAAGGGGACCTCTGGATCAATGGATTCGGCTTCCTAACTTAGGCTAATCGGGTGGCATTTGGGCAAGCTAAGCGTAATCTTTGTAGGAATTGGCCTAAGCATGTCTTAAGTGGTCCAGAATACATGTAATTAGTGTCGTGGTCCGCTCCTTCTGTAAGTAGTGAATTTGACTCGGGATCTCGACGCGATTTGGCGTTTCTCTCACGAATTTCTAGAAGCCGTCGAACTAAGTCTAAAATTATCAACAAGCATCTTCATCGTCATTAATTAATATGAATTATGCCATTAATCATTCAATTATGGGTGAAATCATGGCACCGCTATATATGACAGGTATTTAAGGCTATTATAGGGGTCAAATGAGGTGTCTACACCATTCCCAATATGTTCATTATATTAGATCCCACTTCAATATGACATGTGGATTGTTCACATAAAGGTAGGCTACACAAGTCGTAATGACCAATGGTTTGGTAAATGAAGAGGAAAAGAGAAATCATACAAAGAATGAAACAAAAATAAAATGCAAGGAAAAAATGGAGGTGCGAAAACAAGGTCTAGGCAGTTTTTTCATTTCCCCTCGCACGGAAAAGGTCTTGAAAAAATTAGAGTTTTTAGGAAGGAGGAGGGGAAAGTCATCTCTAAGGTAAGCTACAGAGAAAAACCTAAAAAAAAAAGGGTGGAGTGGATAAGTAAAGTCATGTGTTGTAGGACTAATTTCCTTTTGATGCTTCCTTTGTCTCTTTTGTTACCACTAAAAGTGTGTAGACATAAGACACGTTTGTGCAACGCCACTTTCCACTGAATATACAAGGAACCCGTTCCGCATTTCGTCGCTTGCGCTTCATATGTAGTTTGGTGCAACTTAATTTTGTCGATGAAAGAGCGAGATTTACATTGGGATTCTGCGCTAGAGACAAAATGCGAGCATGATGCCTAAGGTAAGAATTGATTTTCCGTGGAAGAGGAAACCCACTTTTCCTCTTCTGCATAGTCACATAAACACGCCCATATATTGGTATACTTTATGAGAAAGTGTGCGATTTACTTTATTTTTATTTTTTTTAATGATTTGGCATCCACTTTATACTTACTTCTCGTATACAAACAAATAGGCTCTTAAGTGGTGAGATTGTTGCACTCATTTACATGTGTGAATGATGCATATCCATAATATTTAGGTTGTTGGAATTTGAGATGACTTGAGAAGTCCTTTGAAGAATTGAAGAAATTAATATCTCAAAGTATTGTTTTGAGTTGGAATTATTGTCAACACAATGTCACAAGCATGATGTTAATAGGCTGGTGTTGATAGAGCTTAAAAGAAGAATCAGAGTTGAAACAGTTCAGGAATTCAGAATTCCTGAAGCAGAGTGGCCGGTCGACCGGGCACCCCATGCGGTCGACCGAGCAAAGAGAAACCTGCAGAAAAAGTTTCAGGTAGCTCCCAGTTATTTTCGTGACACAGTGTGTCGTCGGTCGACCGGGACCCCAGGATGTCGACCGAGCATGTCAGTTGTCTGTTTCCAGACTGTGTATGATGTCGACCGAAGACACAGGATGTCGACCGAGCACGGGAAGACAGAGTTGCGCAGAAACAGAAGTCTTGCACGAAAATTCAGCATTCTTATCTATTTCGTTTGGGACTCTTTCTAAACGAATTGTAGACTATTTTGAACACTCTTAAGGGTTATCATAACCTATATAAAGGCATGTTTGGTTCGTTTTTAACGAGACACACCAAGAGAGAAAGAAGAGAAGAAAGCAGAGAAGAAAAGAGAGAGTTTTGGAGAGAAGAGAGTGCTGTTGCTGTGTGCAGTATTGTCAAAAGTTTCTACAGCAAGTGTGGACGAGGATGTGCTCTTGAAGATGGTGTTTCGTCCATAAGATAAGTGTCTCTCTGTTTATGCTTTAATTGTCAATTTGTAAGGGATTGAGAGAGAGAGATTGTAGAGGGGAAGGTCTATAGAAAAAGGTTTCTATTCTTATTCTGTAGAACATCAAGTTGGTGCTTGGTGTCTAGGGTTTGGTGATCCTATCTGTTGGTGCAGATAAATTGTAAAGGGAGTCGGTGCTTCCTAGATAGTTGGTGCTATCTGAAACTAAAGGGAGTAGGTGCTTCCTAGATAGTTGGTGCTATCTGAAACTAAGGGTTGGTGCTCTTTGTCATTGGTGCGACTAAATAGATTCAGATCTGTCCCGGATTGGTGTTCGGACAGTCTTTGAACCGTGGACGTAGCCTTTTGGTGAACCACGTTAAATCTGGTGTCCTTGTGTGATTTGATTTGCTTTTGTTGTTAAATTGAACCTGTTTTTAAGGAATCACTGATTCACCCCCCCCTCTCAGTGATCGCGATATCTAACAATTGGTATCAGAGCGTAAGGTTCCCTTGAAAAGCTTAACACGCTAAGGGTGATCTCTTGTCAAATCACATGGCAACCAATACAGGGAATAAGAAAGCACCTTTGTTTGATGGTTCTAATTACTCCTTCTGGAAGATCAGAATGCAGGCTTTCATTAAGTCACTTGGCTATGATGTCTGGGAGACTGTCAGAGTCGGTTACAATATTGCCATTGTACCCAATGATGCTGCAACGAAGAAGTTAGCAGACAACGACTCAAAGGCGCAGAATGCACTCTTTAGTGGCCTTGTGGACAGCGAGCTAGTCAAAGTAATTGCATGCAAAACAGCCAAGGAAATATGGGACAAGTTGAAAAGCATTCATGAAGGAGATGAGAAGATCAAAGAAGCAAAATTGCAAACCCATCGCTCTCAATTTGAATCTCTTCGCATGGAGGAAAGCGAGAATGTTGACTCATATTTGCAACGAGTGAATGAAGTCACGAATGACATTCGTGGACTAGGGGAGGAGATTAAAGAACCAGTCATCGTCAAAAAGGTTCTAAGATCTCTTCTTCCCCGGTTTGATTCAAAAGTCTCAGCCATAGAAGAAGCCAAGGATCTGAATGAATTTTCCATGGATGAGTTGCATGGTTCACTCACTGCCTATGAGATGCGCATAGGTAAGACGTCTTCATCTGATAGAGAAGCGGCCTTCAAAGTTCAGAAAAAGGGAAAAGAGACTGCTGGTCATGATTCTGATACTGATGATGATGAGCTTGAGGCTCAATTTGTTAGAAAGTTAGAAAGCTGAAGAAAGGAAGCAATGGAAAGTACAAAGGGAAGCTACCCTTTAAATGCTTCAATTGTGGCAGTGTTGGTCACTTTGCTGCGAAGTGTCCTCTGAAAGAAAATAATGATGATGACTCTTATGTCGATAAGAGTAAGTGGAAGAAAAATTTCAGAAAGAGGGGCAAAGCAAAAAGCTTCATCAGTCAATATAATGACAGCACGTCTGAAACTTCAGACGATGATGAATCAGCCGAGGCAACTGAAGCTCTCTTCATGGTTACCGTTGAAGAAGAAGAGGAGCAAGAGCCAGAAGAGGAAGAGGAGGCTGAGGTCAATCTCGAAGAAGAACTCATTGCCGCACTTGAGGAGCTTAGCATGGAACGAAAAACAAGTAAGAAAAATCTGAAACTTCTTCATGAATCTAAAAGTTCAATTATTGCTTTGAAAACTCAAGTTGAAGAATATAAAAGAATGGTGGAAGTCCTTCAAAATCAAATAAGTATCAAAAAGGAAGAGGCTATGAAACTTGAAACTGAAATCGCTAGAGCAAAGGCTGAAAACTTGGAAAATAGCCGAAAACTCAAAGCACTCCAAGCGATTGAAGGTACAATGAAACTCAATGAAATTCTGAAAGTTCAAAAGCCCTTCCACAATAAATTTGGTATTGGATTTGAAACCGGAGAGTCCTCTAAAGCTGCATCTTCTTTGTTTATGAAACAAAGTGCCATACCTCTCAAGGCTACAAAGCATCAAATTCAGCCTAGTATTGAGATGGTCAATAAGAAAAGGTTTGTGGAGTTTAACCAGCCACCTAAGAAAAGAAGAATGTTCAGATTCTATGGTTATTGCTATCATTGTAATAGATATGGACATAAAAGAGCTGATTGCAAATTCTATGTTAGAAACAGCCCATTTGTGACTAGAAATCCTTTTTCAATCCTAAACAGCCACAAAATTGAGTGCGATATGTGTCATAATTATGGACACTTGGCTAGGGATTGTAGGTTGCCTATAGCTAACCAATTTCAGGTTGAAAAGAAACCCAAGTTAGTTAAGGCATAGATTTTGAAGAGACCTTTGCACCGGTGGCTCGTCTGGAAGCCATTCGTATGTTTCTTGCATTGGCTGCATACAAAACCTTCAAAGTATTTCAGATGGATGTAAAGTCAGCCTTCTTGAATGGATTACTTGAAGAAGAGGTCTACATTGAGCAACCTGATGGTTTTACTATTAGCAAAAATTCAGACCTAGTGTGCAAGTTGAAAAAGGCTCTTTATGGGCTGAAACTGTTAGAATTTGAGATGACTTGAGAAGTCTTTTGATGAATTGAAGAAGTTAGCATCTCAAGTATTGATTTGAGTTGGAATTCTTGTCAACACATTGTCACAAACATGATGATAATAGGCTAATGTTGATAGAGCTGAAAAGAAGAAACAGAATTGAAACAGTCAGGAGTTCAGAATTCCTGAAGCAGAGCACGCGGTCGACCGGGCTCTTCATGCGGTCGACCGAGCAAGAAGAAACCTGCAGAAAACAGATTTTGGTAGCTCCCAGTTATTTTCGTGACACAGTGTGTCTTCGGTCGACCGAGCCCTCAGGATGTCGACCGAGCTCGATAAGTGACTATTTCCAGTCAGTGTATGATGTCGACCGAGCACAGTATGATGTCGACCGAGCACGGGAACCAGAGTTGCGCAGAATTAGAAGTTGAGCACGAAAATTCAGCATACTTATCTAATTTGTTTGGGACTCTTTCTAAACGAATTGTAGCCCGTTTTAAACACAATTAGGGGTTACTAAAACCTATATAAAAGCATGTATGGGTCGTTCTAAAGATACACCAAAAGAGAGAAGAAGAGAAGAGAAAAGAGAGAGAGTTCTTGAGAGAAAGCAGAAGCTGCTGCTGTGTTGCTGTTGTGCTGATGTGGTGACGTTTTCTACAGCAATTGTGGACGAAGATATGCTCTTGAAGATGGTGATTCGTCCATGAGTTAAGTGTCTCTCTGTTTATGCTTTAATTTCAATTTGTAAGGGATTGAGAGAGAGAGAATTGTAGAGGGGAAGGGCTGTAGACAGAGTTGATCTTATATTCTGTTTTTACATCAAGTTGGTGCTTGGTGTTTGGGGTTTGGTGATCCTATCTGTGGGTGCAGATAAATTGTAAATGGAGTCGGTGCTTCCTAGATAGTTGGTGCTATCTGAAACTCAAGGGAGTAGGTGCTTCCTAGATAGTTGGTGCTATCTGAAACTAAGGGTTGGTGCTCTTTGTCGTTGTAGCGACTAAATAAGATTCAGATCTGTCCCGGATTGGTGTTCGGACAGTCTTTGAACCGTGGACGTAGCCTTTCGGTGAACCACGTTAAATCTGGTGTCATTGTGTGGTTGACTTGTTTTGTTGTTGAATTGGACCTGTTTTTAGAAATCACTGATTCACCCCCCCCCCCTCTCAGTGATCGCGGTATCCAACAAAACAAGCGCCAAGGGCGTGGTATGCACGGCTGGACCTATATCTCCGCAAGATCGGTTTTGGAAAAGGACTGGTTGATAGCAATCTTTATGTCAAAACAGAGTTGAGCAAACAGCTGGTTGTTATTGTTTATGTCGATGACATAATCTTTGGTGGCAACGATGAAGAAATGTGCTGGAATTTCGCTGAAGAGATGAAGAAAGAATTTGAGATGTCAATGCTTGGAGAACTAAAGTTCTTCCTTGGTTTACAAGTTCAGCAGCTGAAACATGGTATCTTCATATCACAGATGAAATACATCAAGGAAATGCTGAAGCGTTTTAACATGGAAGACAGCAAGCCTGTGAGCACACCAATGACAATGAACACAAAGCTAAGCAAAGATGATAAGGGTTCGTCCGTTGATCACACCACTTATCGTTCTATGATAGGAAGCTTGCTTTATTTGACTGCTACAAGACCGGATCTTCTGCAAGCAGTATGTATGGTGGCTCGATTTCAAGCATCACCAACTGAGACGCACCTCACAGCAGTAAAAAGGATATTTCGATATCTGAAAGGTACCATGGAGCTTGGCATTTGGTATCCTAAAGGCAAATCCTTCACTCTTGTTGCATACTCTGACGCCGATTGGGCTGGATGTATAGATGATCGCAAGAGTACAAGCGATGGTGCATTCTATCTCGGTGAAAGGTTGGTGGCATGGCATAGTAAGAAACAAGATTCGGTATCCCTTTCTACAGCGGAAGCAGAATATATTGCAGCGGCAACTTGTTGTACACAAGTGTTATGGATGCGGCAAATGCTCTCTGATCTAGGAGTTCCGACAACAGATCCTACGCCGATCCTCTGTGACAACACAAGTGCAATTCACATCTCCAAGAATCCTGTTCAACATTCTAGAACGAAGCATGTAGCAATTCGCTATCACTTTCTCAAGGAAAAGGTTGCAGATGGTGAGGTAAAGTTGGAATATGTCCCAACTACTGAGCAAGTTGCTGATATCTTCACAAAACCTCTCCCAAAGGAAGTCTTCGAGTATCTCCAAAAAAAATTAGGAGTTACTCACTCTCCTAATCCTTAGGAGTTGTGCTTGAAAGGGGGAGCAAAGTATTCCTTGAATATCCTATTCGCTCCTTCGTTGGTCCCTTTGGACTTGTTGTCAAAGGGGGAGAAAGACTTAAGCTAGGAGAAAGCTATGCTTAGAAGAAGTTATGCTATGATAACTTTGTGGAGATTGGTATCAAAAGTGTTAGAGATCTTGATTCTATTTTTAATACAGGGGGAGACTATGGTTCTGAAGAAGCTTCATGAAGATCAACTAGATTAATGTGTTGAAGTTCCAATAGTGTTGCCAACAATTCCAAAGGGGGAGATTGTTGGAATTTGAGATGACTTGAGAAGTCCTTTGAAGAATTGAAGAAATTAATATCTCAAAGTATTGTTTTGAGTTGGAATTATTGTCAACACAATGTCACAAGCATGATGTTAATAGGCTGGTGTTGATAGAGCTTAAAAGAAGAATCAGAGTTGAAACAGTTCAGGAATTCAGAATTCCTGAAGCAGAGTGGCCGGTCGACCGGGCACCCCATGCGGTCGACCGAGCAAAGAGAAACCTGCAGAAAAAGTTTTAGGTAGCTCCCAGTTATTTTCGTGATACAGTGTGTCGTCGGTCGACCGGGACCCCAGGATGTCGACCGAGCATGTCAGTTGTCTGTTTCCAGACTGTGTATGATGTCGACCGAAGACACAGGATGTCGACCGAGCACGGGAAGACAGAGTTGCGCAGAAACAGAAGTCTTGCACGAAAATCCAGCATTCTTATCTATTTCGTTTGGGACTCTTTCTAAACGAACTGTAGCCTATTTTGAACACTCTTAAGGGTTATCATAACCTATATAAAGGCATGTTTGGTTCGTTTTTAACGAGACACACCAAGAGAGAAAGAAGAGAAGAAAGTAGAGAAGAAAAGAGAGAGTTTTGGAGAGAAGAGAGTGCTGTTGCTGTGTGCAGTATTGTCAAAAGTTTCTACAGCAAGTGTGGACGAGGATGTGCTCTTGAAGATGGTGTTTCGTCCATAAGATAAGTGTCTTTCTGTTTATGCTTTAATTGTCAATTTGTAAGGGATTGAGAGAGAGAGATTGTAGAGGGGAAGGTCTATAGAAAAAGGTTTCTATTCTTATTCTGTAGAACATCAAGTTGGTGCTTGGTGTCTGGGGTTTGGTGATCCTATCTGTTGGTGCAGATAAATTGTAAAGGGAGTCGGTGCTTCCTAGATAGTTGGTGCTATCTGAAACTAAAGGGAGTAGGTGCTTCCTAGATAGTTGGTGCTATCTGAAACTAAGGGTTGGTGCTCTTTGTCGTTGGTGCGACTAAATAGATTCAGATCTGTCCCGGATTGGTGTTCGGACAGTCTTTGAACCGTGGACGTAGCCTTTTGGTGAACCACGTTAAATCTGGTGTCCTTGTGTGATTTGATTTGCTTTTGTTGTTAAATTGGACCTGTTTTTAAGGAATCACTGATTCAACCCCCCCCCCTCAGTGATCGCGATATCTAACATAGGTATGATTACATTTCCACTCATTTACGTATGTGAATGATGCATATACATAATATTTACCCGTGATTGTATTTCACTGTACTCGTTTACACATAACATGTGTAAATAAAGCATATAAATAGTGTGCAAATGAGGTCATTTTCACCCTCTCATTTACATACCTGACAAAGGTAGTAAAGAATTACAAATGTAGATGAGGAGAAGGGATTGGTCAACAAGCAATATAGATTCTATATGGTACATATTGCAGGGACCAACTCTTCATTTAATTTCATATATATATATATTAAAACTTCATAGATTTTGAAAAAATTGTGAAAAGATGTCAAAAGAAAATCTTAATCTATTATTTGGTTTTCTGCACAATTGTAGGCCCCAATTCATAATTGGGCTTTCGATATTCTCACATTAATATTTATAAACATCAAGATAACTTGTTTCATATATAAATCTTACTAGATTTTGAGAAACATATGACAATCACAAACTCAGTTAAACAAATAAAGCCATGGGATATACTCTTTAATCATGTGCTAATAATGATGATTTTTGGAAAGACAACAACATGTTTCATATATGTAACATTTGTGTGTGGGGAGATTTCCAAAACTCCGGGATTATGCTAATTACAATCATCCGATGGGGCTAGGCCTTCTCACGAGCCTCACATGCCCTCCACGTGCCAATCACGCAGCCTCAGATCCACCACGGCCGCTGGGACAGGGGCCTCAGCCGAAGTCAGACAGGTCCGGGTCGCTAGCGCCGAGCTCGGATGCCCAGGTGCCCACCTCGGCTAGGAGCTCCACCTCGGCCGAAGGCGCCGGGATGAAAGCCGGAGCGAGGAGAGACTCCCCACTCATGCCCTTCGCGCCCCACATCATCGGACACGTGGGAGAGTAGGGGCGCGAGCCAGGGGGACAGACGTAACATCCGGCCGTCCACAATCTTCGCCAGATCGCTGACAAGGCGGCATCCAACGGATAAAGCCAAATCAAGGCAAAGATCCGAGAGTACCTTTGCCGCCGAAGGTGTCAAACACGGTCTTGCCCAAGACGACGCGTATTAAATGCGTTGTGGGCTGACCCGACTGGCATTTATTACTTTGTGGGCTGATCGGACCCTCATTTAATGAATGGTGGGCTGACATGATGACGCCTCTAAACATGACAAGGCGTCATCATTAACCTCCCCCATGCAACGTAGGCATCTTCTTCTATAAGAGAGGCAACACTTCCCACAGACAGGTATGCACACTAAAAAACCAGAGCTATTACTCTGTCTCTCAGCTCCCTCTCCTTCCTTCGATTCACCTACTGACTTAGGCATCGGAGAGCCTTGCGCCATCCAGGCCAGGGTCCTCTGACCGTTCGCCCTTCTCCTTTCAGGTTTTCAGGCAGCGGGTTAAGTTCTACATTTGGATAAGTCCTGTAAGGCACCCTGATCATTGTGGGTCATTATTTTTCTGCACCTACAATTGGCGCCGTCTGTGGGAAAGCACTATCCCAATCCTCCTAACCTTCCCAGAAACCATGCCTCCGAAAGCCAAGAAAGGCGGAGAGTCCCAGCGAGCATTGTTCGAGCGTCCGGGCCGATCGACGGGCGTTCCTCCTCAGGGACGGCCCTGAGCGGACCGTGGCGCGTCAGCAGGCGAGGAGCTCGTAGCCTCGCATCCCTTCGTCGAATCCCCCTTCCCGGAGGGAGTCGAGACCTCATGCTCAGACGGAGAAGTCCCGCCTCCCCCACGGGGAGAGCGTCGACGTGAGCACCCTCTCAAAGGTAAGGCTCCAGTAGCTGAGGAGCCACGCCGTGTGCAACCCCCTGATGCTGGAGGAGACATCGCAGCCCAAAACGCTCTCCTCCAGGAGCAGGAGCGAGTAATCCGCCAGCTCCAGCAACAGCTGAGGGCGGTGCAAAATGCCTCTCAAAGGCAGCCCTCAGAGCCCCGAGGAGAGAAGAGAGCTGTCCAGAGCAAGGTAGTCCAGCCGTCCCGAGAGGATCTAAGTGCCTTTCTGGATCAAAAGCGCAGCCATGCCTACGATGAAGGCTCGAGCAATACCCGTAGCCACCATGGCCATGACGGGCGAGCTCATAACCACCCTGGTCGAAGCCATGCGAAGCGGAAACCAAGAGCGCTGACAACGGAAAAGGACGACGAGCAGGAGCGGCTCGACAAGCGCATCAAGCTAGCTCTCCAGCGCAACCTGGAGATGCGGGACCAGCAAGAGATCTGTGGCCCCACCGACCTGGGGGCCTCTCCTTTCACTCGGGACATCGAGAGAACCCCCTTGCCCAAGAAGTTCTCGGTCCCGAGATTCGTCCCCTATGACGGACTGTCCGACCCGTCCGCTCACCTCCGTCACTTCTCCCAAAAGATGTCCATCTAGGGGAATGAAGGTCATCTCAATTGCAAGATCTTCTCCTCCAGTTTGAGCGATCTCCCTCTAAAGTGGTTCTGCGCTCAACCAGAGAAATCTATTTCAAGTTGGAAGGAGCTCCAACTTGATGGACCGCGCTCCTGCTCGGTTCCTACCGAGGTCGGCAGACGTGGGAGTCCGTCGGGTGCGACCCTTTCGTAACCAGGGGGCAGGGGCGTGCATCAACATTTCTTTTTTTGTGTGGGTGTGCCAGATTTTCTATTTTACTTGGAATTGCAAGTGGTGATCCGGAGATCAACCTTCGCAAGTAAAAAGGAAATCAACTTCTTTCAAATTTTCCATTGCACATATATTTAAGAAAAGAGACATTTTTCTTGGTTTGCCGTGAAAGGCGATTTTTTTGGCATTTATAGCCGATTTTGGCGTTTATAGCCGATTTTTGGCGTTTATAGCCGATTTTGGCATTTATAGCCGATTTTGGCGTTTATAGCCGATTTACAATCCTTATCAATAATGAAAGACAAGAGTTGTGATTTTTGTCTCTTTTGAAAAAATACAAATTACAATGAAAAGCAAGAAAAGGAGGATCTAACTTCTCAGGAGATTGTGGGGGACTCGTTTAGATTGACGGTCGCAAGCCATATGTGGGCTTCGCCATCATCCATGCAGATGAGAACAGAGGATGCTATTGATTCGCTTGGCTTGGCTATAACCTCCGGTTTTTAGAGGACAAAGACCAAAAGGAGGTCCTATGTCCAATAAAAAGCCGAGTAGACGGGCTGAAAAGCCACATCTAAGCCATTGGAGGCAGGAGGAGGAGAAGGCAAGGACCTTGGGGGGGGGTACCCCCCAAGGGACTTTTGTCACCTTGTAGCGGTGGCCGGTGTAGAACTTCCGTAGAGTTTTCTCTCTTTTCCTTCTCTGAATTTCTGTGCTTCTGTCTGTGATTTTCGTTGTCTGTCCTTTCTTCTTGGAGAGCTCTCCTATTTATAGGCTTTTAGGTAGCCATTTAGGAGGGTTTATGAGCCTTGATTGTCATAAAGCTACATAAAGGGAGGAGTTACAAAATTGAATTCTTTATTTTGTAACTCCTTTTTCTTGGCTTCTGATTGGCCGGAGGAGATTGAGGGCATTTAATCGCCTTTAATCGCCATGATGGGAGGAGTTTCATGGGTTAAATGCCATGAATCTCTTGACTTGTAACTCCCGGATGCTTGCTTCTGATTGGTCCGTCCAAAGAAATGGATTAATGACTGTAGTAAAGCTAGTCAATTAATCACATTAAGTGGTCGCCGAGCAGCTGAAGAGTCGCGGGCCGTGCCGCGTCTTTTGGGATTCTTCTGTCGATGATCATCGATGGATCTTCATGTAGATCGACATCAGACGACCATGTAATTTCAGGTGTTTGTTGCCAACAGCGGGTCGGTGCCATCTGTCCTGTCGATTTCTCGATCGGTCGGGTAGAAAGCACACTTTTTTTGGTTGACCGGGTGGCGATCAATATTGTTTTTGATACTCTTGATGATTAACCCGTGTTTTGGACGGATGTCAGAGGATTTGGTGTCTCAAAAGCATGAATTTTGGAAAGTACCAGAGGCTGGGCGCTTCGAATCGCGAAAAAACGGCGAAAACCGGGGTTTCCGGGGCCTTCCCGGCGACCCCGGGCTCCAAGGTCGCCGGCAACCCTGGCCCAGGGTCGCAGGGGTCTGCGACCCTGGGGGGGTTTTCCCCCCTTTTTGTCCCATTTTGTGTCCGTTTTTGCTGTTTTTCGATTCTTTTTTCTCCTGTACTTTTCCTTGACATTTTGACCATTTATTGGCCTGATTTCTTTGTAGGAAACCTGATGAGAATCCTTGCATTTTATTTTGCAAAGTTTCTAATTTCCTGAGAAAGGCGAAGACTTTGTCGCGCAGAGCTGCCGATTTTCCGTCAGAAGCTGAAACTGGGACAAACGATGTCGGAATGACCTAAAATTTGGTGTGAAGCCTCCTGAGTAATAAATAAGACCAACCATAGGCTTTTGTTTGAGTTTTGAAGCCGTTTGGGGTCTTATCACCAGTAGACTTGCTTTTGTCGCGATGAAGATGTCGCGGTTTGATGTGTGGTCAACCGATGTCCGATTGACTTGAAATTTGACAGGGAACCTATTGGAGTCATTTCAAGATGATCCATAGGCTCTGTCTTGGAAACCATGGTCCCGGAGGGCTTTGCCGCCGAGAGGCCTGATTTGGCTTCCGAGCGTCAAACTATGGTCAAATGTTGTGGAAATGACCTAAAATTTGACGTGTAGCCCTTTATAAGCATTTTGAAGCCGTCCATGTGCTCTATCTGATGAGTAATGGCCTCGGTGGTTCTCGCCGCCGAGAGGCTTGATTTAGCTGTTCGAGGGCTGATGTAGGGTCAAATGTTGTCGGTTTGACTCGGAACTTGACGTGGAGCCTTTTGGAAGTATTTTGAGACCATCCATCGGCTCTGATCGAAGATTTGGTGTCTCCGATGCTTTTGCCGCCGAGAGCTCCTTTTCGGCTGTCGGAGAAGCGAAGTTATGCCAAATGATTTTGAAATAGCCCGAAACTTCTTGTGTACTCCTCTTTTGGCTGTCTTGAAGAATCTTGCGGTTTTTATTTGATTCTGACAAGATTTGATTTTTGGAAGTAGCATTGCCTATTTATGGCAGGTTGCAACTTCATGTAGCTCTTTGGATCTTGAAGAGGCAAAGTGACATTTTTGGTGTCAACAAATGCCCCCTCGAGGTACAGCGACGAGTTGCTTAACTTTTGTAGTCGATGTGCCTCGAAGAGATTTTTGAAGGAGAGCCTGTGACTTGACCAAGAGTCTTTGAGCAGTCTTTTTTTGGTATTTGTAGCCTTTTGAGCTTCCAGGGGAATTTTATGGTAGTGAAAGGGATCACGTACCATCTCGAGGCAAAGTTTTGAAGATGACATCAGGGATGTGGATTTGGGTTTTGACCTTGTGACCTAACAGGCTGTATGTGGCAGGTTAGGGGGTCGGGTTTGGTTTTGATCGTGTGACCCAACAAGCTGTATGTGGAATGTTGGGGGATCAGGTTTTGGTTTTTGGCTTTGGTCTTGTGACCTAACAGGCTGTATGTGGCAATGTTAGGGGACCAGGATTTGGTTTGATTTTTGTGGAATGTCAATTTCAAGATTTTGGCTCAATTTGGTATATGAGGCTGGATGGTTTGATTTTTGGAAGCTCATGGGGTTTGGAATTTTTTTTTTGTATGGTCCAATCAACTCAAAAGAGGCATGGAACCATTTTTGTATGCTCTTGGTAAAAGAGATTTCTCTTTGACTAAAAGCCTAAAATTTTTTTTTTTTTTAAGTGCCTAGGTGGTCAAACCTGGCTCATATGGGCTAACCCATGGGACCTTAAGCTTTTGAAATGGCTTAGATCTCATATGGTGTCATTTTTGTAAAGAATATCCAAAAATATCTCATTTGGATAGAGAATATCTAAGAATATCTTTACTTGGAGAGAATCTCTCATATTCCCTTTATTTTGGGATAGGATATCTCAAGATATCTTTCTTTTGGGAAAGAATCCTTCATCGATTTCTTTTTGGGAGAAAATCTCTCATTGATTTCTTTTTGGGAGAGAATCCCTCAAGATATCTTTCTTTTGGGAAAGAATCTTTCTAATCTCTTTCTTTTGGTAAGGTTACTAATTAGTAACACTTACCTTTTTCTTCTTTCCTTCTTTGGTTTGCTCTCCTCTATAAAAGCAAGGAGGAGGTTGGATCTCTTGCTCTTATTACTTTCTTTTTGCAATAATCTCAAGAGGGTTTCAAGACCAAGAGTTCTTCTTCTTCAAGATCTTCAAGACTTTTCTTCTTCTTCTCCATCAATGGGTTCAAGTAAGTTTTCCTTTTTCAAGAAAACTCCATTGTAGGAAAAATAAAAAGTTCTTCTTTCTTTTTTTTTGTTTCTTTCTTTTCTCTTTTTTTTTTTCACGTGTTTTCCCTTTTTTTTCACACGTTTTTTTTTTCTTTTTTTTTCTTCTTTCTTTTTTTTTTCATGTTTTGTTTTTTTTTTTTGTGGGCCGTACGGATCTGGCCGTACGGCCACGTGGCCAGTGGGCCACGGCCTGTGGGCCAGCCCCTTTTTTTTTTCTTCTTTTTCTTTTTTTTTTGTTTTCTTTCCCCTCTTTTTTTTTGAGAAAGTTTCTTTTCTTTTTTTTTTCTTTTGCTCATCATGATAATGCCCCTTTTTTTTGGCAAACCTAGATGTTCATGCATGCATTCAATTATAAATTAAATTTGTAGCATGATGTGATAGCATACCTGAAAGTTTTCGCAATTTTGGGAATTTGGAGCTCGCAGCGATGTTGAGCCCTTCCTGATTTTGCGGAGACTTTGAGGTTTCGAAAGTTTGGAGTTTCGGAGCTCGCAGCGATGTTGAGCCCATCTTCAAGCTTTCTATTTCTTTCGGGATAGTTCCTTTTCTTCGGATTTGCCCCGTCATCATGTCAAAATTTCGCCAGATTTTTTTTTTAGCGAGATTCTGTCATTTTAATGTTTGATCTTTTTCTTTTCCATCCTTTTCAGGTGGTTCCTCCAGAACGAACAAGGGTAAAGAGCCTGCTACAAGCGTACCTCGTCGATCTTCTAGATCTTTTAATCCTGCCGTTCAGCAGGCTTTTAAGAAGGTCCAGTATGTTGAAAGAAATCTGGAAGAGTGCGACTCCCTCAACAAAGATGAGATGAGGCAGCGACTGATCACTCTCAAGGGAGAGGAATTCTATAAGATCATGGTAAGCAGTCGTCCATGGGTGATGGAAGATCAGAGCGTTTTGCCCAAGCCTACCTTCTTCTTTGGTGATGCAGTCCCTGATGACATGACATACCAGAGGAGATGTTTTCAGTTTTCTTTCACAGCAGATGGCGAGAAGAAGACTGTTGCTACCCGGTCGACGTTTGATCGCACCGTCTCGATTCTGAGCCTTACCCCCACGTGCTCTAAGAGGGAAGATCCTCCAAGCTGGGTGAAAAGGACAAATGTAATCAAGACCGGGGTTTTTGTTGGCGGTTCTCCTGGATATACGGAGAGGTCGCCTATTGACATGGACCTTTGGATGCCATCCAGCGGCTACCAGGGCTCTGATTATCCGTCGGTCGATTTGAGACCGGTAGGCCTTGGTATTTTCAGCGGTGACGATAGCAATTGGATCAAGCCTTTTCGACTTCGTGGCCGTTTCAATGTTGACTCCGAGTGGAAGTCCTGGACTGATCGCGTCCAGCTGATTGGTAGTGCTGTGTTGAAGGAAGCCGGGATTTTTGATGCGGTCCGCGCCTTTAGGGAGACCGTGATCTTTTCCGACGAGGCCTTCATGGCTATGCTGGAGTCATTCCTCCCCCAAACCAATACCTTCGTTGTGACGAATGGTGAGATTGGTTTTTCTTTGAAGGAGCTGAGCGCCATTACTGGATTGCCCATTCTCGGCAAACTCTATGAGGAGTTTATGCCGATTGACAGCGTCCTCGAGGGGCAGTCTGAGGAGTTCAGGCTTCTGTACTTTCAGCTCGTCGCCTTCTATGATTTTTTGAAGGAGAAGGAGGGTTTGAAAGTTAGATCCAGCAGTTGGAAGAGTTTTAGCTCTTCATTCCCCAACTTTTTTGATAGCAGGGAGTCTTCTAATAGCGTGACCCAGGAAGCCGGAGCTCAGGATCCAAGTTCAAAGAAGATCTTGGCCATGCAAGAAGAGTTGAGAGATTTCTGTGCAAGTACAAACGCCATATGTCCTGACATTGCACTGCGGAGAGATCTCGCTGTTTACCTCACTTATTGGCTTGGTGAGGCTATTTTTGCTAGAGGAGATGGAACACACATCAGGCCGCATTGTATTTTTCCGGCTTGTCAGATGGCGTTTGGAGAGCAGCTTGCTTTGGTGCCAGCTCTTTACTCCTACCTGTGTATCGAACTGCAGGCTGCTGCTTTTTTGGTTCGGCTTGGGCTTCCCATGAATAGGGTATTTTCAGCCCATATCTTTTATTCGTGGTATGTATACCACTGTCCTGGCTTCCACCGGCTGGGTGCTGCACAGGATGATGATCCTCTAATGATTCGACTGGCTAAGGGCAAAGCCGTGTCCGAATCACTTTTGTTTGCCCGCATGAGGATCCGACGGTTCAGGGACGTCGAGATGGGGCAGTCTTCAGTGAAGCTTTCTCCGGAGTTGCGGAAGAAGGCTTTTGATTTTGGTGCCTCCCGAGACTCTACCAGGGCGGGGTCGGGAAGGCATTATTCATTGACGAATGCAGAGAGAGAGTGGCTTTTCAGCATACGTGTCGGCACGATGGTGTACCGTAGACATCTTTTCGTCGACATCAAGTCGTATGTACCCTCTCACTTTGCTTTACAGTTGGGCTTTTCTCAAGGCGTTGTTGGAGCGCCTTCAAGCATGGTGAAGCGCTTTGGAGGCTTACAGGACGGGAGAAATGCATGGGCTTTCTATAGTGCTGAAGACACTACAGCCATGATTTCTTATCCTGTGTTGCTGACTTCCCGGACTGCCGGCTTTGCGAAGTGGTTCGCGGAGAGCTTTTCGTCATATCGGGGGCTTTCCAAGAAGGAGCTTGATGTGAAGCTGGCATCTGGAAAGGGCCTTGGAAAGTCGGATGGCGTCCGGCGAGAGGAAGTTTGGGCCTTCCTTTCTGGAGAGAAGCACAAGATAGGCTTTCTCGGTGACCAGGGCGTCATTGGTTCTGAAGCTGTTCGAGAAATACCTGATGAGGCTTTAAGCAGCTAGAACAGGAGGAAGCCGAACTTGGCGCTTGGATGCAAGCGGCACAGAGGCAAGCTTCCGTGGAGTCTACTGGCAAGAGTAGACCATCCAGTGAGGAGTCAAGTGGGAAACCTGACTCTGACGGTGGGGCAGGTTCCTCTAAGAAGCGAGCCCGCCGGGGTAAGAGGGGGAGGAGTCATCATCGCAGCAAGGGGCAGCATGAGGACTCTCCTGACTTGGAAGTTCCTCTTACTATAAATGAGGATGTGCCAGTGGATGCTGACGAGCCTCCAGAGAAGAGAAGTCGAGAAGAAGAGACCGTCGGTGAAGGTATGATTCTTCCTTTTTCTCTTTCCATTTCTTTTCATGGGATTTTTTCCATGTTATGATTTGCTTCTTGTTTCTGCTTTTCTCTTTCTTTTTTTTTTTAGCAGAGGAAGACTTGATGATGCCTGAGGTTCCGGTCGATGAGGTGGTGACGGATCCTGTCGAGGCACCCGAAGAAGAACCGAGGGACTCTGGAGTGATTCCAGAGTCTCCAATTGGTATGACTTCTCTTGCTTCTTTTTTTTTTGTCTGTGACTTGGTTTGCTAACACATTTCTTGCCAGCTGACTTGCCACGGGATTCCGATGACTTTGAACCATCGATGGACGCAAATGTTGATGATGCTTCCGATGAGTTCATGGAGGAAGAAAGTGTTCCGCCAGTCGTCGAAGAAGGTATTTTGTAGTTATAACCCTGATAATGATTTTCAAACAGGATTATATTCTTACCTTTTTGTGTTTCTTTTGGCAGGTTTTGAAGTGACAGAGGAGGATTCGTCGCTTCCAGCACAAGGGATGCCAGAGGTTAATCCAGAGGTAGAGACTCCTGGGACCAGTTCTGACAATGTTGAGGAGATTCCTCGTGCTGAGATTCCTTCCCGAGCAGGAGCAGCTTCAACTGGAAAGAGTTCTTTTGTTACTCTTTCAACAGATGATGACATGAGCAGCCGACCAACGGAGTTGGGCGAATCTTCAGCTGGGCCATCTCTTCTTTTTGCGAAAAAGGTGGTGGTGCGAGTTCTGAGCTCTTGGATTGAGACTCTCTTTTCTGGGCACTTGGAAGCCGGATTTGGCATGATCCAGCATGTGCAGGAGATTCTTAGTGATGCCGAAGAGGCTGGTCTGGATGTCACAGGTGCCAGGGCGATCGTTAATAGGATCATTGAGCCGGGTGACAAGTGGTTTGAGACCATGGGTTTTCCTGACGATCGGTTCTTCAAGGAGATGTTCTTGGACCCTGCGGATAAGGCTCAATCTAACCTGGATGAGGCTACAGAAAGCAGGAAGCAGGCAGTCCGAGAGAGGAACTTAGAAGAGCTAACCATCATTGGGCTGACACATGACCTTAACATCCTTGATAGGGAGGACGATGAGGCCAGGAAACGTCTTGAGCAATTGCAGGCACAAGTCGCTGCCAAGTGGGCTGAAATAACAGAGGCTCGTGAAAGGGAGACTGCTCTGATTCACCGAGTTGCGGATACCGATCGAGTTCTCAAAAGGAAGTCTGATGAGAACAAACAATGGAAAACCGCTCGAGGGAAGCTTCCCAGTGCGAAAGAAGGGTTGCAGCCCACCCCAGCATCTCATGGCAGGTTCCTGAAGAAGCGTGCCTTGGAATCCTTGACGGATGAGGCCAAAAACTTGCTTAAGGAGCTGAACTCTTGGCTGGAGACCATTTTTGATTGAGCTCCTGTGTTATTTTTTATTTTTTATTTTTTTACAGAAACCATCCTTCTCTATTTTTTTTTGGTACCACTTGCATTTTTTTGGTACTTCTTTTTTTTTTTAGTGCTTGTGAACACTTTCTCTTTTTTTTTGGTACCACATGTATTTTTTTTTTTTGGTACTCTTTTTTATTTGTTATCCCTACGCTCACTTGAATCTTTTTGTGATAAAAGTAATTGCTAAATGGGATGCTCTTTTTTTTTTGTTATCCCTACGCTCACTTGAATCTTTTTGTGATAAAAGTAATTGCTAAATGGGATGTGATCAAAAGGTTGTCATTTTGTGAAAATCTTTTGTCAAATGATTGTTTTGGCATGGGAGCCAGATTTTGTTTGTGGCATGGAAGCCGATTTTTGGCATGAGAGCCAGCCTTTTTTTTTTGTGTGGCATTGATAGCCGAGTTTTTTTTGTGGCATCTATAGCCAGTTTTGGTGGCATTGATAGCCGGTTTGTTTTGTGGCATCTATAGCCGGTTTTTGGTGGCATTGATAGCCTGTTTTGTTTTGGTGGCATTGATAGCCGTTTTTTTTTTTTGAAATCCAAGTTTTTTGTTTGTGGCATCACTACAAGAAAGTTGGCATTTTGCCGCGAAATTTTTCGCGGCTAAAGGTCTCAAAGTCGCCACTAAAAGTTTTAGTGGCAATATTTTTCTCGCGGCTAAGCTGTCGCTAATAGTGCTGTCACTAATTGTTTTAGCCGCAATTTCCAAATGTCGCAGCTAAATGTTAAAGTTTTAGCCGCGACACTAAAATTGTCACTAAAAGTCTAATATTTAGTGACAAGATTTACCGCCGCTAATTGAAAAATAATTGCCACTAAAATTACAAAGTCGCAGCTAAAAAAAATATCATAAGCACATGAAAGCGTAGTTTTAGCGGCGACTTGTAGTCGCGGCTAAATGTTTAACTTTTAGCTGCGACTACAAGTCGCCCCTAACTATTTAACTTTTAGCTGCGACTACAAGTTGCCGCTAAATATTTAACTTTTAGCTGCGACTTATTGTTGCCGCAAAAAAAATAGACTTTTAGCTGCGACTTATTGTTGCCGCAAAAAATTGACACTAGAATTATTAGTTATAGCAGTTTTAAAAGGTACATTCAGTGGCGACTTACAGTTGCAGCTAAAAGTTCATGTTTTAATGGCAACTTATCTCATACTTATACTAGCTACTTGTTGCCGCGACTAAAAGTTTAGAATTAAAAATAAATAAAAAATAATTTTAATTTATTAAATTTATTTTCTTTCCATTTATGTGCTTTTCACGAACCTGCTTATACAAGATGAAAGCAGTAAAATTTTCAATCACCATCAGGTATTGCAACATAACTTCAAATTCAAAATCATTAAATTCCTACGTATTTAACTAGCAAAAGTTAGGTTTACATCATCATAATCAAATAAAACCTGAAATAAAATATAAAAAATATGATCTTGGTCTTTTGACTAGTTATGAATCACATCGGAATTTGCCCTTTATCTTTGAACTGCTGGAAGAGGGTGATGAATTGAGACTTTACTGAAGCTTGCACCTCATGCATCTGTGCTTGCTGCGAGGCTACCTGGGACTCTAAGGACTCTAGTCGTAAAGCCATCTCTCTTTTCTCCTTTTCCATCTCCTCGAAGAGCCTTCTATCCTCCTCAGCTCGCCTCCTGAACTCCTCATTCTCCCTTTTCTAGTTGCGCACGGATCCGCTGCCCGGCTGTACATGTCGTGGGCTTTGGACCAGCCCCACGACCACGTATATATGCCGATCGCTCTGGTCCAAGCACTGCCTCAAACCTCTCATCCTCAGTCATGGGAGGAATGTCCTCCTCCAACGGTTGAGACTCTAGCTTCTTAAGCTTGTCCTACATTCAACAACCAATTTTTATTATCAATCAATTTAGTGATATATATATATATATATAATATAAAAAATTGAAATGGAAATAAAGAATGGAACAATAAGTTACATAGACTTCCTGGGAACTCGAATCCACCCAAGTGCCTTTCTTCTCGCTAAATCGGGTAGTGAACCACAACTTAGTCCGGGAAGGCTCGTTCCCCGTCTCAAGATCACGCTGTCATTACACAAATTAATTAACACATATAATATTTATTTAGTAAACAAATTGTTCTAAACACTATAGTGAAGTTTACACTATCATAGCTGATTCGAGCAAAAGCCTTTGTCCCGGCAATATGGCCAATAGTCTGCTTTTTCCTGTTCTCCTTGTTTCTATTGCTAATTTTCTGCATTCAGTAACCATAAATTATAAGCAATACATGTATAAATGATAGATTGAAAGGGTAGACAATATAACTTAATTAACATCCATACCGTGAATTCTTCGGATCCAAAATACCTAACAAGATCAACCCAATCATCGCTGCTCACACTTGAGGGGGGATTCTCGAGTCTCATTTCATCTGTGTCGTACTTGCAATAATGATCTTTATGCAGCCTATGCCGATAGTCTCGATATTGGCGATTTAGCTGCTGATATACAGCTTCCTGGATTTGGGAATGCTCCTCGAGAGTAAATTTTTGCTGCACAGTATTTTAAGAGGAAGTAAACATAGATGCAAGGTAGTACATCGAATGTAACTAGAGTTTTTCATCCTAACACATAAGCTTTTTAATTTAAATGACTTACTTTTGCAGCATGCCACATTTTCAGCTTGTCATCATCCGGAATTGACTTCCATTTGGAAAAACGGAGTGGGGCCATTTGTCTGACAATAATGCCCAATTCAGTAATTAATACTTGGGCATTATTACCTACAGCTCGCATCAGGTTTGGTGGAATGTCCACCGCTAGCTTTTCCCCCTCGCGCCTCTTTACGAGTGTAGTGTTTGAAAGTCCTGGGGATCCTAACCCTAGAGGGGGGGTGAATAGGGTGAGCTACACTTAATGACTAATTAAGACCAATTTTAATTTCTTTACAATAACTAGTCACATGTGATGATTAACATACATAATGCGGAAGCTAAACAAAACAATCACCACAAAAGCAATCACCACTACACAAAGATTTATAGTGGTTCGGCCTCAATGCCTACATCCACTACCGGCTTGTGTTCCTCACACCCCACCGGATTTCCACTAATATGCTTTTCCAAAAGGCTAAGCAATAACCTCTACAATGTATGCTTTCCAAGGCTTAGCAATAACCTTACAATGATGTTTTTCTAGGCTAAACAACAACCCTTACACTATGCTTTTATATGGCTAAGCAATAACCTTACAAGTAAATATTACTCTCAAAGAAAGTGTCTTCACAAAACACTCTTATGAGATTACAATTTAAGCTCTAATAAATTGCCTCTAAATAGGCGGATGTGAAAGTGAAAATCTAACTCACACAACACAATGAAATGCAAAGATGAATGCTTATGATTTGTGTGTGTGGAAAACTTCAATCAAGATTAAAATTAAGCTCAATCTATTTTATGCTTAAAGCAAATCAAAAGTTTAATGCTCATAAAAAGATTTGATTGAAGTGTTAGGCAAATCACATGTACACAAATACTAACTTGTAAATGATTTATGAAAATCAAGATGACACAAGTTGTATGAAATTAATTATGTCTAAACATGTGATGCACATTCAATGTTGTTTTCAAAACAAATTAGTTTAACTAAAGTTCAAATAGATTGAAAACAACAAAGAGAGTTTCAAACAAGTTAATGTATCATGCTATAAAGAAATCAAAGATTTTGGCTAAGCATGATTGACAAAGTTTAAAAACAAAACTTGGTTTGAAATCAAGGGTGAAGAATCCAATAACTAAAATCAAAGATTAAGAGAAGAGTGGATTCAACACATCATAGTTAATATGCTAAAAATCATTTACCAATAATTTAGTCAAAGCATAAAACATATGATTAATAAAAGTAAAGCTTACTTGATGATTTAACTTAATGATCCAAGCTTGAGCTTTACTAATGACCCCCTTGATCTCTCTTAGTTCATCCCTTTTTTTCCTTGTCTCCAAACACCTCAAAGAAGGCTTGGAAGCTCCAAAATATTCAACACTTTTCTCATGGGAATGAACCCCTTTTTATACTCAAAAAGTTGAGTTCTGCGAGTGCCCGGTCGACCCCATAAAAGCCCCGGTCGACCTGGCCTCCAACGGTCATAAAACTGACCGTTTGAAAAAAGAGCCGTTGGCTCTTTCCCGGTCGACCCGCAGTGGGCTCGGTCGACCGGGTCCATGGGCTCGGTCGACCGGCCACACTGCGGGTCGACCGGGTCCCCTGGACCATTTCCCCCAAAAATGCTTATTTTGCATATTTTAAAGTATTTTTCCTTGGGGATTTTTTGGGCCAATAAATCAAGCTTGGAATCATGTTTTAAATCATTCTAAGCGGCCTTAAAAACATGAAACATAAAAAGCCAAAAATCATTTGAAACTTTAAATCATTGGCTAGCTTGATTTATAAAATCTTTTTCAAACTAAAAATGCGTCCAATGTTTAAAACCAAAACATGCATAAATCATAAGGTTTACAAGATTTAAAACAATGCATGTATAAATCAAGATTTCAAGATTTCTAAAAACAATGCAAGTGTGAGAAATCAAATGATGATTAAAATGATATGCATCCATCAAATTGCAATACACAAATTCCTAACAATCTCCCCCTTTGCAATTTGATGGCAAACCTTAACTTAACACTAAACCTCACACTAAGTCTTCAGCTCCTTGGCTTGACACGGCTTGAAATCTTCGGATGCTCCTTCATTTAGCTTGGGCTTTAGCTCTTTTGATCTTCATTCTTCTTGTCCTTAGCTCCAAGCTTTCTTTCTTTTATCTTCTCTCCCCCTTAGACCAAGCACTCTCTCTCCTTGGTCTTTCTCTCCCTTTGCCATTGAATGCTCTCTCCCCCTTTGATCTTTCTCCCTTTTTGGGTAGCTAGAGCATTTTCTCCCCCTTAATCCTTTCTCCCCCTTTGCCATTAAATTGCAAAGGTAGCAATTGAAGAAAGGTACCTACACACATGAAACAAGGAAAATACCTTTAGTAGCACCTGTTAACAAATGAAATCGAAAATGAAATACTTAACAGGCTATTATGCATGTGAGTAAGTTATAAGGGAATAGCAATGGTGAATTTGATCATCTCTAATGCTTCCTTAGAAGGTTTACTCCCCCTCAATCCATAATCTTCTTTTGTCATACTTTTGACAAGAATATAACTATTAGATGCAAGAAGAAGATGGTTTAACCAATTGAGGGATAACTTCAAGGGAAGGATTAGATACCAATTGATAATGATTAACTATAAGGCTCAATGATCAAATCACCAAATTGGAGAGAAACCAATTGACCTATAAGCTTAAGGAAAGTTGAAGAGCAAGGTCAAAAGGTTAATCTATCATGGATACCAATTGAAATAAGAACCATATCAATTGAGATTTAAGAGTATGACTTATTAGCTCAATCACTCTAAAATGGACTTAAGGAATGTAACTAGAAGGATTAATCCAAGTTAGAGCTATCCATGATGATAAGGGGTTTACTAAACATAGCATCAAATAATATAACTATGAAAATCATATGCTATGTAAATTTTGAAATCATTTCACTCAATCATAAAATATGACTATCAAGTGTAAGATGAGTGAAATGAAATTCAAACCATGATGCCTACCTCAATCATTAACCAACCAAGATTATTAACACATAAACATGGTGGTCACGAGATTTAACCAAATAAGCAAGAGAGGTGGCAAACATGACCATTTATGAAGCTAATGGAATGTAACATGGAACAAGGACATATTACTATCAAGTTTAATCCAATGTGCACAAGGTTTATCACAAATATATAACATCAATTGGAAGTTATACTAATTGAAAATGATATCATTTGATTACCAATTGAATATGGAACATGTTTGAGAGCAAGCATGTGACAAACACAAGATTCCATCAAGCAACATAAATGAATATTCATCACTTTAATGATATAACTATTGACACATAGTGATGAACATGAGAAATTGCATTTTGAAAATATATGACTTATAAGAATATGCAATTTCCAAAGTGTCAACCATATGAATACAACATCTAAGAAATCCATCATTCAAGAGATATAACTATGTAATTCAAGAAATGAATTTCAAAGAGGTTCATATGATCAAACACTACTATGAGGTTGAAACATGTATAAGTATGACAAATACACATGAATCAAACATCATAACCATCCATTTCACAAAAATGACTAGAAAGCATAAAGGATGGATTTGGATTCTAGTATGGTTATAAAAAAAAATAATTAAAGAACACAACCATACATGGAACAAATAAAACATTTGCATAAAGAATGTAACTAAAAGAGCAAACATGCAAATAGTCTATCACAACATTCATTTCCATTAAAGGATGACATAAGCAAAAGCATAAGGAAATGAAAACATGGAACATGCTTTGATGAATATAACTAATGATGATTTAAAACATTTCCATTCATACTATCTTCAAATCATTTAAATAAACAAAATCCAACAATGAGCATAAAGAGAATGAATTGAAGATAACACATTATCAATCATCAATTTGTATTCTAAACAATATAACAACAAGGATTCATACAAATTGATTTAAAAACTATTCAACTTGCATTTTAAATGATATAACACATACAAGTTGGTTTTTCAAAACAATAATTTTCCATATGAAAATATAACTTAGAAATCTATGGAAAAAACTAAATTGTTTCAAATCATTTGTTTTTCAAAACACATCTTACTAAGACATCCAAACAAATGATTTTACAATATCAATCGATTATGAAAAATCTAGCTATAAAAGCTTTTGAAATCATAATCAATTGAACATGTAGAAATGCAATACAAGAAATATAACTCAAAGTGAGTAAAAAGCAAATCTAACATGAGAAAATTATAATCAAAATGATTTTGAAAACCATGATATTTAAATAGTATGGTGTATGAAAACAAAATCAATTGATCATAAACAAGCATTGCATTTTATGAAATGTAACTATGAAATAACAGAATGCAAATGCAACATGACCAACAAAAGGATTTAACTATAAAGAATAGGTTGGTCAATGAGGTCCAAGGCCTTAAGGTTTGACTAAGTAAATAACTTTTGGAATCCACCTAAGGTCTTGGGAGGGTTGGTCTTTGAGGTCCATCTTAAAAGTCTTACCAACTATTGGAGATTTGACTTGATAAATTTTCAATTTAGACTTATCACCATGATATTTAGATTTAACTAAATTTGGCTTAGGATGGTGATTAGTCTTTTGAGGTTGGTGACTTTTCTTCTTAGGGGATGAATTTACTTTTCTTTTCTTCTTATCTCCTCCCTTAATTTGACTTTTGAATTTTAAATTTAACTTTGCAACTTTATTCAAAAGTTCTTTCATTTGAGATATGGGAGGTAGGTTGAGAACCTTTTTATTTATAGATTCTTTTAAACTTGATTTAACTTGTTTAATCTTTTTAGAATCTATTTTAGGAGACTCCTTCTTAATTGATTTTACTTGTTTGAGCTTCATGGAGTTCTCCTTGGTTTTTGGTGTCTTATCCATCATAGAATTTGATTTACCTTTCTTTGGTTCAAATATGGATTTAGACACATTGCTTCTTCTTTGTTTGCACTCAAACCTAAAATGTCCTTCAATGCCACAATAATTACATTTAGACATGGGCAAAGAAGTGTGAGTGCTAGAGAATGAGGACTCACCTTTCACAAAAGTGTTGGTGAATTTAGGGTCATATGAGGTATTCCTATCAAATCCAAGACCCGTCCTATCTCCTTTTGATTTACCCAATTTAAATAACTTTTCCAATCTTTCTTCACTTTGGGTAAATTTGCACTCATACTTTTGTTTGTATGTTTCAAGTTGAGTGACTTTGGTTTTAAGGGTTGAATTTTCACTTTTAACTTTTGTTAGTTCAAGTTCAATTCCCTTAAATTTGATTAGCTCTTCATTGGCAAGTTTTAACTTCATTTCAAGTTCATTAACAACATTAGATCCAAGTTCTAAGGTGTTTAAATTATTTTGAGCATTTGACAAGTTTTCCATTGAAATTGTCAACTTGGATCTTAAATGGATAATGTTCTCATCTTGTCTTTTTAAAGTATCTTTTAGACTTAAATTTTCTTTCTTAAGCTCATCACAATTATCTTTGTTTTATTTAGTTCAATTTGAGCATTAGATAAATTTTCCTTAGAGATACTTGACTTAGATTCAAGATTGTTAAAGTCTTTGTCTTGCCTTTGTAATTGATCTCTTAGTTTAGAATTTTCCTTATTAAGATTGTCATAACCTATCTTTAAATCTTTTAATTCATCTTGAGCATTATATAGGTTATGCAAAGAGATCATGAACTTAGATTCTGTACAATTTATTAATTCTTCTTTTTCTCTAAGTTCATCTTTTGAAGAGACTAATTCTTGGTTTAGCCTTTTAGATTCTTCTTTTAATCTTTTATTCTTCTTAGAAAGCTCAAAGGACCATGTGTACAATTCCTCATAAGCTTCATTTTCATCATATTCCTCTTCTTTTAATTTAGATTTAGATTCATTCATTTTAATGTTAGAATCTCCAATAGATGGAAGAAGGAGGGGTCTAGAGGAATCTACACAAGAATCTACAAAGTCTAAACTAGTGGAATCCATTCTTATGATTTTCATGGAGGTACAACACTAGGGTTTTTACTCTAGGTTTTTACACCTAATCAAGAGTTCCAAACACTTGATCCTAATATAGAGCACGAGGCTCTGATACCAATTGAAAGTCCTGGGGATCCTAACCCTAGAGGGGGGGTGAATAGGGTGAGCTACACTTAATGACTAATTAAGACCAATTTTAATTTCTTTACAATTAACTAGTCACATGTGATGATTAACATACATAATGCGGAAGCTAAACAAAACAATCACCACAAAAGCAATCACCACTACACAAAGATTTATAGTGGTTCGGCCTCAATGCCTACATCCACTACCGGCTTGTGTTCCTCACACCCCACCGGATTTCCACTAATATGCTTTTCCAAAAGGCTAAGCAATAACCTCTACAATGTATGCTTTCCAAGGCTTAGCAATAACCTTACAATGATGTTTTTCTAGGCTAAACAACAACCCTTACACTATGCTTTTATATGGCTAAGCAATAACCTTACAAGTAAATATTACTCTCAAAGAAAGTGTCTTCACAAAACACTCTTATGAGATTACAATTTAAGCTCTAATAAATTGCCTCTAAATAGGCGGATGTGAAAGTGAAAATCTAACTCACACAACACAATGAAATGCAAAGATGAATGCTTATGATTTGTGTGTGTGGAAAACTTCAATCAAGATTAAAATTAAGCTCAATCTATTTTATGCTTAAAGCAAATCAAAAGTTTAATGCTCATAAAAAGATTTGATTGAAGTGTTAGGCAAATCACATGTACACAAATACTAACTTGTAAATGATTTATGAAAATCAAGATGACACAAGTTGTATGAAATTAATTATGTCTAAACATGTGATGCACATTCAATGTTGTTTTCAAAACAAATTAGTTTAACTAAAGTTCAAATAGATTGAAAACAACAAAGAGAGTTTCAAACAAGTTAATGTATCATGCTATAAAGAAATCAAAGATTTTGGCTAAGCATGATTGACAAAGTTTAAAACAAAACTTGGTTTGAAATCAAGGGTGAAGAATCCAATAACTAAAATCAAAGATTAAGAGAAGAGTGGATTCAACACATCATAGTTAATATGCTAAAAATCATTTACCAATAATTTAGTCAAAGCATAAAACATATGATTAATAAAAGTAAAGCTTACTTGATGATTTAACTTAATGATCCAAGCTTGAGCTTTACTAATGACCCCCTTGATCTCTCTTAGTTCATCCCTTTTTTTCCTTGTCTCCAAACACCTCAAAGAAGGCTTGGAAGCTCCAAAATATTCAACACTTTTCTCATGGGAATGAACCCCTTTTTATACTCAAAAAGTTGAGTTCTGCGAGTGCCCGGTCGACCCCATAAAAGCCCCGGTCGACCTGGCCTCCAACGGTCATAAAACTGACCGTTTGAAAAAAGAGCCGTTGGCTCTTTCCCGGTCGACCCGCAGTGGGCTCGGTCGACCGGGTCCATGGGCTCGGTCGACCGGCCACACTGCGGGTCGACCGGGTCCCCTGGACCATTTCCCCCAAAAATGCTTATTTTGCATATTTTAAAGTATTTTCCTTGGGGATTTTTTGGGCCAATAAATCAAGCTTGGAATCATGTTTTAAATCATTCTAAGCGGCTTAAAAACATGAAACATAAAAAGCCAAAAATCATTTGAAACTTTAAATCATTGGCTAGCTTGATTTATAAAATCTTTTTCAAACTAAAAATGCGTCCAATGTTTAAAACCAAAACATGCATAAATCATAAGGTTTACAAGATTTAAAACAATGCATGTATAAATCAAGATTTCAAGATTTCTAAAAACAATGCAAGTGTGAGAAATCAAATGATGATTAAAATGATATGCATCCATCAAATTGCAATACACAAAATTCCTAACAGTGTTCCTGGTCTTCCCTCGTCCTTTCTTCCCGGAAATGCATGACCCTGTTCACTCAGAAATTCAATTAAACATGTTAGCTTCCGTCAACATGAGTTTATATATATAATGCATAAACTATAAAAAAGCACGTGCACAATTTAAATTAATAGTTAACATACCGGCGTTGCTGATGGCAACCTCATCTTGAGCAAATGCGGGGTCTGAGGGTCCCGCCTCTAATGTAGGCTGCCCGATCTGTGAGGGCTGGCCTACCCGAGCTCCTCCTCGTCTACCTCCACCTCGGCCTCTATTGGCCATATTTGTGTTCTATCCTGCAACACTTTACATTAAATTGATTACTCATTAAGCATGTGTATACACATCAAGCACACGTATCACATCAAAGAATGATTAATGTATGAGAAAGAAATATAAGCTTCCCTTAATGTATTAGTTCATCAAAAATGATAAGGAACATATCATATAAATTACATTAAGTCATTGGTCTCACTATCATCATCAGTATTCATTTCATCTTCCTCAGTATCATCATCAATGGAGGCACCGTCCTCCTCACTTTCATCATTTATGAAAGTGTTAACATCCTCATCTTCCCTTTCCTCATTCATTACAAGATTTGCATCAATAAGAATTGGAGGAATATCATCTCTTTGTCACGCCATGAAGTCGTTGTCACTAACTCTCAATGCGTCAGCTACACTATATGACTCATTCTGTTGATATGGCTCTTCATCACCAATCGACTCTTCATCTTCATCTTCCGGCACATCGTACAAGTCTCGAGGTTGTGTCTTCACCACAACGTGCCAATTGTTGCCTAATTTGGAGTCTTTTACATAAAAAACTTGTTCTGCCTGAGATGCTAGCACAAATGGCTCATTGGTATTCCATTTCTTTGCTAAATTGACACTGGTATAGTTGTGTTTATCTATTTGGATTCCTCTACCATCTTTGCCGACTTCCCACCAATCGCACTTAAACAAAAAAACATTATTGTCCCCAAAATAATCCAATTGAATAATGTCTGTCAGGACACCATAGTAATCTTGGTTTCCTGATTCGTCATCTCCCTTTACAATCACGCCGCTATTCTGACTTTTTCGAAACATCTCACGATCTTTTGTGTGAAATCGTAGGCCATTAATGATAAAACCCTTGTATCGTGTCACTCTTCTGTCAGGACCTCGTGCTAAGTCTAGAAGTTGCTTATTGACACGTGCGTTCCCTTGATTGTACAATTGTGTAACCTGACCATACTTGTGAGTGAGATAAATAAAATATGATAGAAGTGATGTGTTATGTAAAAAGATTTATGTTGCATGACACTTACACGTTCTTCAAACCATTTAGGAAACTTCTCTTCGTGCCTCTTTACTACATTCCTTATACTCTCTCTCTCCAACTGTTCCTTGTGTTCACTATACCAAAAGACATACAATTATAACCCCAAGGAATTACATTAAAAGAGAGATAAAAAATGGACAATTGAAAAATACTAAATATATATCAAATACTCTGGAATAAGTGTCCTACATAAGAAACGGCAGAACTTCATCACAGTTTTTCAATACGTAAATACGAGCTTGCTCCCAAGCTCTGTCATCAATATATCCATATTCTCCTTTCCCTAGTGGACGACGATCCTTTGAAAAAAGGGATAAGCCTTGATGTGTTTGTTTGTTACTTCCATCATAATTTCTTTCTACTCTATTGAACTTGGTCTCAACCCCATGCAAGTACATTGAGCAAAACGTAAGGCATTCTGCGGCAATGTAACCTTCTGCTATTGACCCTTCTGGAAAAGCTTTATTGCTCACATAACGCTTCAGTGTATATAAGTACCTAATGAAATATAAATTCAGGATGATAAACAAAAGAGCAATATGATATAAACATGATAAGTGCATAATTAACACTAAGAATAATAAAATGCATTACCTTTCAATCGGATACATCCATCGATATTGTACTGGTCCGCCAAGAATCACCTCTCGCGCGAGATGAATGGGCAAGTGCACCATAATATCAAAGAATGACGGTGGGAATATCCTTTCCAGCTTACAAAGTGTTATAACAATTTGGCTTTCAAGACGTTCCAAGACATCTTTTGTTAATGTCCTAGAACACAATTCCTTAAAGAAATGGCTAAACTCAATTAGTGCCTCACACACATCATCGCTTAAGGATCCACGTAGTGCAAGTGGAAGTAATCGTTGTAAAAATATGTGGCAATCATGACTCTTCATGCCTACAATTCGACATTCTTTGATGTTTACACGTCGAGATATGTTTGAGGCATAGCCATCGGGGAACTTCACCGAAGCCAATAATTCACATAAATTCTTTTTCTCGGCAAGGGACATTGTGTAGCATGCAGGGGGGCATTTTATATGAATTACCATCATGTTTCATGTGTAATTGATGCCTTATACCCATCGCTTGCAAATCTAAACGAGCATTAGCATGGTCCTTTATTTTACCTTCGATGTTCATCAATGTCCCCAGAATACTATCACATACATTTTTCTCTATGTACATGACATCCAAATTATGGCGCAGTTTAAGGGTTCTCCAATAAGGCAATTCAAAGAAAATATTATGTTTCGACCAATTAAAATCCTCGGCACGCTTCCTTTTCTTCGGTTGTATCTTCCCAAATTTCACTGGTTCAACATGACTCAACTGCTCAAGCACATCATCCCCAGACAATGACTTTGGCGTCTCCCGAAGTTCGTTTTTTCCATCAAAAGAGCTCTTTCTATGTCGCCATATATGATCTGTCGGTAGGAAGCGACGATGACTCATGTAACAAGTCTTTTTTCCATTCTTCAACCACATATGTGATGTCTCCTTATTGCAGGTAGGACAAGCTAAAAACCCTTTAGTGCTCCATCCTGATAAGTTTCCGTATGCAGGAAAATCATTGATGGTCCATATCATCGCTGCATGCAACTGAAAATTGGTACCTGTGTAGGCATCATAAGTTTGGATGCCATCTTCCCACAACTCTTTCAGCTCATCTACCAACGGCCGCAAATATACATCAATGTCATTTCCTGGAGACTTGGGTCCAGGAATAAGCAGCGACATAATAAAAAATGGATTTTTCATACATTTCCACGGTGGTAGGTTGTATGGCACAAGAATAACAGGCCATGTACTATGAGAAGTGCTCATGTTTGAAAAGGGATTGAATCCATCACTTGCTAGCCCAAGCCTTACACTACGAGGGTCTTGGGCAAATGAGTTATGCATTTTGTCAAATTCTTTCCAGGCTTCAGCATCGGCTGGATGCCTTAACACCCCATCATTGACGCGCTTCTCTTTGTGCCACCTCATATCTAATGCTGTCTTATTTGAGATAAATAACCTTTGTAATCTCGGTTTTAGCGGGAAGTAGCGCAAGATTTTTTGAGGAATCTTCTTCTGTTTGCCATTAGTAAATTTATATCTAGGCTCTTTGCATTCTGGACACTCTTCTCTATGCTCATGCTCCTTCCAAAATAGTACACAATCATTTTTGCAAGCATGAATCCTCATATAGTCAAGTCCTAGGTCACGAATTATATTTTTAGCCTCGTAAAATGAGTTGGGGAGCGTCTCACCATCAGGAAGTGCCTCCTTTAACAACTCAAGCAACATGGTGAAGGATTTGCTGCTCCAATGATTAAGTATCTTTAGGTGCAACATCTTCACAATGAACGACAACTTAGAGAACTTCTCACAGCCTGGATATAGTTTCTGTTCGGCATCCTTCAACAGTCTCATGAATTTATCTGCTTTCCAGTCAGGCACCACATTCCCATTGCTACTAGAATCCTCCCCTGCACATTCATTTATAGTTGATGCGGTGTAATGATCATGTATCATTTCTTGCATGTCATCATGATCATCTTCATCTTCTATGTTGGGCTCATCATCGTCATCTTCATCAGTGCTTGACTCAAACTCCTCCCCATGCAATACCCATGGAATGTAACACTTAACTATACCATGATAATATAGATCCGCTTCCACATCATCCCGAGTATGAAAATAGACATTGTTGCATTTAACACATGGACACCGAATCTTTTTCCCTGGCTCAATATGTGCATATGCAAACTCCAAGAACTGTTTAACTCCATTTATGTACCGAGGGTGTCGTCTATCCTCAATCTTCATCCAACTCTTATCCATGTCGATGTACCTTAATACAATTTGAAGTTATTGTAAAACTTGTCGTTTGGTTTATAAATAAAAAACCGTACTCACATGTCCCCTAGACAACAAATCAAAAACCTTGTATAGATAAAAAAATGCACTCACAGTATAAATTGCACTCAAACGACAATGGTTTAAATCATTAAAAATTTACCTTTTTAATTAATAATCTTTGGTACGTGGAGCATATTTGCATATTTGAACATGAGTTCTAGTTTATTCAATTCCTATGTATTGAGTTCAAATAAATAGGCTCTAAATTGAGAAACGCGATACCACCTCTGTGAAAAGAGGTATCTCATCTTGCATAGCCACCAAGGGATGATCCCGACGCTGGCAGATTATCTGACATGTATGGTAACACTAACCAAATATAAAAATAAATAAATAGTCCAATTGGGTTTTGGTAGTCTGGGTAGTTTGGATACTGCTTAAATAACTTGATTTGGATATTCTTATTATTTCTTAAAGACTACTTTTAGCTTTTCAACTTTTTGAAAAACCCATTATAGTCTGTGTGAGACCAAGGGTTCAGTACCCCAAGCTGGGCAGCACAAGCTGGGTTAAGGAAATCTGGGTCTGCTTTGATCTGCACATGCTTTTTTATAATTGAAATAATTGGAGTATTGGATACTATAGCTTAGAATCTGGGGCTTGTTCGTGTTATGGTAAGATTTGGCTCGGGTGTGGAAGTACAGGTTCCCAAACATGTGAATCCTCCAATTTCAATCCAAGAAAAAGTGGGATTCATAAGACTCCACAAGATTTGGATCAATTTTCTATTTGAGAGTATACAGAGTTTACATTATATTGTAGTTTTAAGAGTCCCAATTGTATGTCAAGATATTTTTGTTACTGTTTACTTCATAGTCCTAGGGGTACGATCTTATTCCCTAAAAACTCTAAAATATTCAACAGATTTATAGTGTTATAAAATGTAGAGTTGAAATATTTTATATTTTGATCATTCTTATAAATTTTTAGTTCTGGGGTTGATGTAGAAAAGTTTCGATAAAGTCTCAACGACCATGATTTATAAACATACCTCATATAACAGAATCATCAAAAAATCTAATAACAGAATTATCAAAAAACTCAATAACAAAATCATCAAGAAATCCAATTACAGAATTATCAATGGAAAGAATAAAATCTAGAAAAAGAAGAATCATAGACACCATCCATGCACAAATAGTAGAGGTTACCTACAATTCCAATAACATAATCATCAAAAAAATCCAATAACAGAATCATCAAAAGAAGAATCACTAAACACCATCCATTCACAAATATTAGAGGTTACCTACAATTCCAATGACAAAATCATCAAAAATCCAATAACAGAATTATGATAATTAAAATAATTTGTGGTCTTAAAATATGTGAAAGGGTTCCCATTCAGGTCGGTCCTTCATTCAGTCTGTGGTCTTATTATGTGTTAGTAATGAGGAGATCTCGAGTTCTGTTTTGGACGGTCTTATTGTGGGTTAGTGAAGGGCATATGAACATTGCTTTATCTGGCATCCTTCAACTTGCATCAAACATGCTTTAATAAAGTAAGTTTTAAGAAGAGAGGGTGAGGCGGCTGATAATGTCTCTGTTCACAACATCGAATGATCACATCCACTTAAAACAGATTCTATTGCTTTTGACTAAACCAAAATATCAAAGATAGCATAACCCCCACTAATCATCATTGTAACTGACCCATCAAATATTATTGAGAGAGAGAGAGAAAGAGACGTGACTAGAAGAGAGGGTGAGGCGGTTGGAGGAAGAGGGAGTGGATTGGCATGGATAGAGAGAGAGAGAGAGAAAGGAGTCAAGAAATCATACCTCGATCTGGATCTGTGCAATGGCAAGGAGAGACGCAGATCGATGTTATTTGGGAAGAAGGGTTTTGCGCACGTCTCTGATAACAATAGTTGCTTGGATGCCGCAGAGTCCTTTTCTAATTTGGGGATTACTTAATTAGATTCCAATTGAAGGGCGGGAGGGAGTGGATTTACTATTAAGGGCGGGAGAGAGTGGATTTATTCAGGGCGGGTTGGGAATTTCTTAGGTTTTTAAGTGGCGAGCTTTAAATACAGGCCAAATTATGTGGTTTTTTCAAGTTGTATGGGGTTTTTCCTTGCCTGTGGGTCCGACCCTAGATGGATAATCAAAGTTATTCAGAATAAGCACTCCATACATTTATTAGGGGTGCTCATGGGCATGGTTGAGCCGAGCTAAGGCATATCCAGGCCCGGCCCAACTTTAGCAACATTGTCCAAGGCCCGACCCAAGCACGATACGGACCATAAAAGTAGGCCCGAGCCCGCCCATTTAATTAATCGGGTAGCGCTGAACTGGGCTTTTCATCACTTCTGTGGCATTAGAGCACTAATTAATTTAAATTACATACATTTCTTTTACAAGTCGGGCCGGGCCGAGCTATGGGCTTTCCATCACTTAATACAAGCTCGGCCCAATTATTAATCGGGCCTTAATTACATATCCAAGCCTGGCGCAAAGCAGGCTAGGCCTGGATCTGGCTCAAACTAACTTGGCCCATGAGCACCCCTAAAATTTATGAAGTATCTTCAAATCTCGATTTGAATGGAGGTTATCTCACCATACAACTCAACACAAAAAAAAAAAAAAAGTTAATAAAAAAACATTTTTAGCCATTTTTTTGTGTGGTCAATCTTATGGTGGGACCAGCTCAGTTCTAAGCAAAAATTTGGGATACCCCATAAAGAAGTAAGCCGATAATTTTGAACGACTCTGATTATCCATATATAAAAATGAGTGGGCCCCACCCAAAAAAGTTCCCAGCGTATCCTGTAGAAGCCAAAAGACGATTATGGGAACGAATGGTGTCCATGAGAAAAACTTGCCCCAATGAGTCTCCCGGATACTCGGAGAGGATCCAAGCTAATAATTATATAGTGACAAGGAGATGATAGGTCCTATTCCATTTGAATAATATTTACAAAACTTGGTAATTAAATAAATCTAATTTATTTTGATAAAAACCTTAAAGATGTGAACTCTAATATTTTCATCCTAGAAGATGTAGGACAAAGATTGGAGGAAAAACTGTTTTTGCCGTTGGATTCAATGGGTCTCAACCTCTATCGCACGAGCAAAAAAAAAGTCTTAACGGAGATGCATGCACCTGATCATAGTTTCCGGCTGATATTGTGTGTGCTCACTAAAGCATTTGGGTTCTCATATTTGAGAACAATACGAGATGAGAAATAATGTTTTGGGTAACATCTTTAGTGACAATATAAAGTCACCACAGAAGGTTGCACATGTAGTGGGAAAAAAATAAAAAGAACACCGCAACTAAAAGAAATTAGTGATGAAAATAAAAAGTTGTCACTAAAATCTTAGACCATTAGTGGTGAAAAGATTAGAAGTTGCCACTAAATTTCTTTTCCTATAAAATGACCTTTAGCTACAACATACGAGTTGCCACTAAATGTCCTCACTATTATATCTTTAGTGGTTACAATAAATTTCACCACTAAAGGTGCATTTTTAGCAACAACAGCTAAATTGTGGCTAAAAATATCGCAAGTAAAGGTCGTTTTCTTAAGGTATGTCTTTAGTGGCAACATAAAGTTGCCGCAAAAGATAGTACATATAGTGGCAAAAACAAAAGTCACAACTAAAAGTAAGACATCAAAGCAGTTAGCGACGAAAGTAAAATGTTGTCACTAAAACCATACACAATTAGTGGCAATAAATTAAAACTTGTCACTAAATCTCTTTCCCTCCAAAATCCCATGGCGCCAAAACTTCCCGCCAAGGAATTAGTGGCGAAATTTAGCTACGACATATAAGCTGCCACTAAATGTGGGCAATAAAATACCTTCAGTGGCGACATCAAATTTTTGCCACTAAAGGTGGGTTTTTAGTGGCGAAAAATTAGACCGCGGCTAAAAAAGTCGCCACTAAAAGCCAGCTTTCTTGTAGTGCATTGATAGCCGGTTTTGTTTTGGTGGCATTGATAGCCGGTTTTTTATGGCATTTATAGCCGGTTTTGATGGCATTTATAGCCGGTTTGGTTTTCAAAAATGCAAGTATCGACTAAAAGTCGCCTCCCTGCTGAATGTTCTTGCAAGTATCGATGGAATGTCGCATCCTTGCTCATTCGGTTGCGAGTATCGATGGAATGTCGCATCCTCGCGGATTTGGGTGCAAGTATCGATGGAATGTCGCATCCTTGCTTTTCAAAAATTTTGGTTTTGCGGGTACTGACTTGATGTCGTTTCCCCACGATTTTTGAAATTTGTGGTTTTTTCGAACCTTTGGGTTATGGATATCAACTGAAATGTTGCGTCTCCATGGTTTTTTAGGTTTTTTCGAACCTTTGAAATTTGAGTTGTGGATATCAACTGAAATGTTGCGTCTCCACAGTTTTTTAGGTTTTTTCGAACCTTTGAAATTTGGGTTGTGGATATCAACTGAAATGTTGCGTCTCCACAGTTTTGGATTTTGCAAGTATCGACGAAATGTCGCTTCCCTGCAGTTTTGGAAGTGTCGAACATGGTTCATATGCTTCCGATTTGTACGAGTATCGACTAAGCGTCGCTTCCTTACGGTTTTTTTTTGTTTAAAGACACGAGGGTCATAAGTTTTGACCTAAAACCATTTTGGCGGTAAAAGGCAGGGTGGACTAGGGTGGAAATCCCTGAATCCGGATTTTGTTTCAAACCATGAATTTTGGGTTCAAGGGTTGAAAATTTTGGTCAGTTAGGGAAAGGTTCCTAAACTTGGATATTTTTTTTTTGAACAATGAAACGATGAAAGTAAGCATTGTTTTAAATTTCTAGAAATTTCAACATTTGATATGAAAATTCTAAAAAAAAAGGGTGGGTTTAGCGAGCGTGTACCTGGAAACCGGTTTTGGCCGTACAGGCATTGCTCTTACCCAGTTGGGTAAGTCTTCAAGGGTAGTACCGCTTTAAGAACTTGCCGTTGATGGGCAGCATACATCTGTCACCCTCCATGTTTAGGAGTGCGTATGTGCCGTTGGAGAAAACCTTGTCGATGACGTAGGGTCCCTCCCATTTTGGCTCAAATTTGCCTTTGGACTTGTGAGCGAAGACCATTGGTCTTTTTACCACAAGGACCAAGTCACTCTTTTTGTAGGCGCGTTGCCTGACCTTTTTATCGAAAGATCCCGCCATGCGTGCTTGGTAAAGTTCAATGCTTTGTTGAGCTTCGAGCCGTCTCTCATCGAGATTGTCTAGCTCATGGAGTCGCAATTTGACATTGCTTTCTTGAGTCATGTCATTTTGCAAGGATACCCTCAAGGAAGGAATTTGTACTTCCAAGGGTACGACAGCTTCGCATCCATAGACCAAGGAGAATGGTGTGCTATGGGTTGGTCCTCGAATGGTGGTTCGATAGGCCCACAAAGCTTCAGACATTTTGTCGCTCCAGTCTCTTTTGTGACTAGAGACCATTTTTTTGAGGATTTTACAGAGTGTCTTGTTGAAAGCTTCTGCTAACCCGTTTGCTGCCGGATTGTATGGAGTCGAAGGACAGCTTTGGATTTTGTATTTGTCGCAGAACCTGTAGAATCGATGATCCCGGAATTGTGGTCCGTTATCATGGACGAATCTTTTGGGTATGCCGAAACGACAAATGATGTTGGTGCGCAGGAACTGAAGGACTGATGAGGTCTTCATTTCGTTAAACGCAAATGCTTCTGACCACTTGGAGAAATAATCCGTAGCGGCGAAGATGAAGCGATGACCTTTGCTCGAAGGGGGAGAAATAGGACCTATGATGTCCATACCCCAGGCTTCGAAAGGCCATGAGATCGCTGTAGGATGCAGCCATTCTGGAGGCATGTGAATGTAATCTCCATGAACTTGGCATTGTTGGCAGCGCTTAGCAAATTGCATTGCGTCAGACACCATGGTAGGCCAGTAATATCATAACCTTTTTATCTGATCATAGAGCTTAGGTCCAGCCTGATGAGCTCCGCAAAGACCAGCATGAACTTCTTTGAGCGCTTCTTCAGCCTCTTGTTGTGACAAGCAGCGTAGAAGTACTCCGTTGAAGGATTTCCTATAAAGGTTTTTTGAAGGAATATCCAAATGAAAGCTTGGGGTTCGCCTTTGGATGCTTACCCGTTCTTTTGGATCTTCAGGTAGGATTCCGAACATAATGTAATCAATGAACGGATCCCTCCAGTCGCCGATTGAAGTTTGAAGGATTGAAATCCGACTTCCGACCACTTGGTGGCATTCAGCAACTGCTTGGTGTGTGTTAAGAGGAGGAAGGATTCTTCTTTCGCACACTGTGATTTGCATGTTTTCCCCTTCCTGGATTGCCATGGATGCGGCAAGTCCGGCTAGGGCATCTGCACGTATGTTTTCACCTCTACGAATGTGGGTGATGTGACAGATGTCAAACTTTTGCAGAAGTGATTGTGCCTTGTTGTAGTAAGGCAACAAATCTGGCTTCCTGACTTCAAATTTCTGATTCATCTGGTTGACGATCAGTTGAGAGTCTCCAAAGACTTCCAGCATGGTGATACCGGATTCGATGGCGAGTTCCAATCCTAAGATCAGAGCTTGATATTCAGCTGCATTGTTTGTGCATGGTTCCAGTAGCGAGAAAGCGTGTGGAATCATGTATTTGTCGGGGCTAACAAAGAAATGCCAACCCCCGAGATCAGCTGTCTTTTTTCATTTGTCCTGGTTGCACCGTCAAAGTACATATCCCAGGAGGCACTTTGTGAGAAAGTCTCCACATTGTAGACTGGTTCGTCTGGGAGATCATCTCTAAGCGGAGAATCTTTAGGCAATGGGTGCTCTGCGAGGAAGTCCGCTAGAGCTAGCCCTTTGATTGCTTTTTATGGTACATACCTAATATCAAATTGTGACAGAAGGATGGACCATTTTGCCAGTCGAGCATTGAGAGAACCTGCCTTTGTGACAAGGACCTTCAAAAGGTTGACCCTTGAGACCAGGTATACTGTGTTGGAAAGCAAGTAGTGACGCAGCTTTTGTACGGCGAACATCACTGCAAGACATTCTTTTTCGACTGGAGAGTAGCGATGCTCTGCACCTACTAGCATGCGGCTGAGGTAATATAGAGCAGCTTCTTTTCTTTGATCATTTTCTTGCGCAAGCAGAGCTCCCAAAGAGTGATCAAGGGCTTTTGTGTACAAGATGAATGGTTTTCCAGTGGTAGGAGCAGCTAACACTGGAGGTTTTGTCAGGTATGACTTGATGTCTTGGAAAGCAGCTTCACAGTCAGCATCCCAGACAAAGTTTACACCTTTTTTCATCAATCGGGAGAATGGACGGCATTTCCCCGAAAGATTGGAGATGAACGGTCTGATGTAGGCCAATCTCCCTTGAAGCCCTTTGAGTTCTCTCAAGGTTCTTGGAGAGGGCATTTCTAGAATGGCTTTGACTTTTATGGGGTCAAGCTCTATTCCAGCTTTCCGAACTAAGAATCCGAGGAACTTACCCGACGAGACGCCGAAGAAGCATTTCAAAGGATTCATTCGCAGTTTGTGTTCGCGAAGCCGGAGGAAGACTTCTCGAAGGTTTTCGAGATGATCTTCTTTTCTTTTGCTTTTGACGGCGAGGTCATCAACGTAACATTCAACCGTCTTGTGCTGCATATCTTGGAATATTTTCATCATAGCCCTCTGATATGTGGCACCAGCATTTTTCAGACCAAATGGCATGACAGTGTAGCAATACACGCCAAATGGGGTCCAAAAAGATGTATGTTTTTCATCTTCAGGATGCATCTTTATCTGATTGTAGCCAGAGAAACCATCCATGAATGTCATTCGCTCGAATCCACAGGTATTATCGATCATTACCTCTGGTATGGGGAGCGGAAATTTATCTTTAGGGCATGCGCCATTCAGGTCTCTATAGTCAATACAGACCCTGATCTGCCCGTTCTTCTTTGTCACGGGGCAATGTTGGCCAACCATTCAGGATGTTGTTCCTCATGGATGAAGCCGACGCTTTTGAGTTTTTGAACTTCTTGTTCAATTTTATCCATCACATCTGGACGGAATCTTCTTTGGCCTTGCTTGACAGGCTTGATGTCTTCTTGAAGATTGAGTTTGTGAACTGCTATTTTGGGGTCTAAGCCTGGCATTTCAGCGTAAGACCATGCAAAGCAATCAACGAACTCACGAAGAAAGGCGATATACTCGGGTAACTCATCATCCTTTATATTCTTGCTTATGAATACAGGACGTGGGTTATCCGGTGTTCCCAAGTCTATCTTTTGAACAGGATCTTCTGTTGGAAGGTTCGAAGGTGGTTCCTCCACAATATTTTCGGAGGCTTCCAGCTCAACGAAACCTTCCGGGTTTTCAAAGGCATTTTCAGACCAAGGTTTTGTTCCTTTCCACGGGTCTTCTTGATCGGTAATTTTCCCAAGGCTTGCTATGAGATGATCCCAATCGCCTGTTGAAACCGGGTCGAAGTAGGCTACTTCTTTTGGAGATGAGGGTTCTTCTGGGTCAGAAGTCCACACGTCTGTGCCATCGGACAACTCCTCTTCATTTTCGGAGAAATCGTGCCAATTGGATGAGCTTCCTGGATCTTTGTCAGGTGACTCATCAAAGAGATATCCAGGGAGATCGATGCCTTCATGGACTTGAGAAGTTGAGGCTTGGTCAGTATATTGACTTTTAAGCCTTTGTGTCAACTGTCTCAAGGGAGTGTCAGGATCATACCCTAACCCGTGTGAAGACTTTTCTACATAGCCGTAGAGTCTCCAATCTTCCAGCTGGCTTTTGGTCAAGACGGGCCCCAATGGCGTGAGAATACCGCGTCCTTCTCCCAAACCGACTGGGTTTTGAGCGTCATAGCCCATTTTCTTCATAATAGCTTGTGCCACAGAACTGTATAAGGATAGTTGAGGCATACCTTTATTTTGGAAAGGTTCAAGCATGGAGTTTGATGAAGAAGCATCCGATCTATGGAAGAAGATCGGCTTTTCCTTTGCTGAAGTTGCTGGAACAACGAAGGAAGCTGACGTAGGATCTTCTATGTCAGAAGTTATCTCCATTGGAGTGAGAGCAGGCTGAACTTGCTGAGTGTCAGCTTGGCTTGACGATGTGTCATCTTCTGGCTCTGAATCCGAGTCCGTGTCTTGCATAATAGACACGAAAGAGACAACAAATTTGCCCTCAGGCTTTTGTTTTGCCTTCTTCACTTTAGTTGTGATGACCAAAGGCTTTGAAGGTTTGAGGGAGATGATGAAGGGAGTTTGAATGCTCTCTTCAGATTTACCGGATGGTTTGTTTTCTTCCGGTGATTGTTGAGGAGCTTTGCCTTTATCTTTCTGGAGATTTTCGGCAAAGGATGCTGTGTGCTTCTCCTCTTCTTCTTTTTCACCTTCATACATCTGTGAGTCTGCGAAGTGGACTTCTTTACCTTTGAAGGGTTTTCTGTCCGCAAAGACTCGATGTATCATGCCGTCGTCGCCAACAAACTTGATGCATTGATGTAGAGTTGAAGGGACAACACCATTCTCGTGGATCCAAGGGCGTCCGAGAAGGATGTAACATGAAGGGGTTTTTATTGCATACACTGTGACCTCAGAGATAAGATCACCGATCTGCAACTTGAACCTGATTTTGCCGATAGGCCTTTGAGTACTCCCATCGTATCCAAAGATAGATACAGATGTGTGGCTCAGCTTGCTGGGTGGGATGCCCAACTCCTCAAGAGCCGATGTGGAGATGAGGTTGAGTGCAGAACCTGGGTCGTTCTGAACTCTGTGCATAGGCATTTCCTTGATATACCCAGTGAAGTATAGGGGTCGGTTATGCCTGGTTTCGCCAAGTAGGAGGTCGTCCTTTGTGAAGGCGATGGTTGCATTGGCTGCTTTTTTAACCGAGAGGCATTCAATGCATGATTCCTCAGTTTTCTTCTTTTCTCCCTTTGAGGAGGCTTCTGAGTTTTTGACCCGGTAATCCATTTCAATTTGGAGGACTTGCGGGGCATGTTTGTCGACATCCTCATTCAGCTTTTGTAATTCCGAAATGAGATTATCACGAGTGTGCGGAGACATTCGCAACAAATCTAGGATGTGCAGACGTGCAGGTATGTGCTTGAAGTGTTCAATCAAGTCATACTTGAAAGCCTCCTTAGGGCCTGCATGTTCATCATTGTTGCCACTAGGGGCGCTTACAACATCTTTTCCCGAAGGATTTACATATGTAAAGGAAGATTGGTTGTAATTTTTGTGGTAGTCCCGGCCAGAGCGGGTGCCTCTACCAACTTCGAGAGCTTCTTGAGAAGGGTCTTCGTTTGGAAGATTGTCTTCAGGATCAAGAGGCTGTCGTTTTTCATTTGCTGAGGATGAATCAGCAGCAGAGTTGCCATCCTCAGTGATCGTGTTGCACGAAGCATTTTCCGGGAACAAGTCCTGAACAGCATCCAGCAACCTTTCTTCTTCGTTGACTAATTAATCATCCCAAGCATCAATGGCTGGGAGTTCTTCAGTCAGGAAGGGTGTGAACTTTGAAGTCACAGTCTCAGGAGAAGAAACCTGAGAGGGTGTCATCTCAGTGAAAGTCACGTGAGACGAGGTGGCTTCAGAAGATATATTGCTAGGCGTCGCCGGAGTGTAAGTGCTCTCATCAGACGATGCTTCGGAAGAGCTATAATCCCGAATTATCACATTACAGGAAGCTCTGACGGGAGACGTTGCCTGATCGGAGTCAGACTCATCCTCGGATGTAATAGGATCGTCTATCCAGCAACTTTCTCCATTTTCAAGAGTTAAGGGAGGATGTACCTGGTGGTCTTCAGGGACTTCAGGCTCTGGATTGCGAGGAGGCTCGTTGACGTGTTCTTGCTCTTGTTCTAGAGCGAGTCGCTGCAAGATCCTTGCATATTCTTCAAGATCAGGCATGGGAGCCGAATCTTCTTCTTCATTAACACTTTGTGGCTCAACATGGTTGATTTCCACTGGAGTAATGAGAGGTGCTGGGTCAGCAGCATTTTCTTGTACAGCTTCTTGGTCTTCTTCATCATCAGACCAGGATCCTTGTGGCTGTAGGGGGTTATACCAGATTACTGGCATAAGATGAGACTCAGGAACCCATTCTTCATCGGAGAGATATTCTCCTATTTCAAGGGACTCCTCCCACTCATCTGTGTAGTTGGATTCGAATCCATCATCGGTGTCGCTGGACTCGTATCCATCAATGGAGAACCAACTACCGAATTGCAAGAGTATGATGCCTCCTGCATGGCTTCTTTGAATTGAGGTGGCATGAAATCACTGAGAGTGAATTTCCTTACCCCCTTTGAAGTCTCTGGAAGGGATGTTTTTGTTACCTCCAGTGAAGCGGTAAAGGAAGCCTCTGCCTTTTCTTTGACCTCTAGTTTTGGCTGGGTCTTCTCTTACCGTTTAAGCTTGAGGAGATGTTTCCTAACCTGCCTTCGCTGTTGAGCTGTAGGCTTTGTTTTCACGACCTCCCAATTTTCATCTAACAGGAGATCAGGATGTACCCATATCGATTGTCCGTCTGGTGTCGGGTAAGGAACCAGTTGCTCGGACGCTTGGATTGAGTTTATCACCTTGAAGGAAGTAGTGATCTTCTTCTTCGGTGATTTTGATGTTTGTCCACATGTCACCATGTTGACGGAGGCAGACCCATAGTTTTTGTCAAAGGTGATGATTCCGTTTTTCCACATCTCGTTTATTTTCTCTCTCACAACGAAGCATTGATTGAGAGGATGCGAGATCATCTGGTGGTATGGACAGTACCGAGGATCGTTGGTTTTGCCAACATCACCCGGTCTTTTTGGTTCAGGCAAGGTGAGCTTGCCGTTTGCCACAAGAGCCCCGAAGATTTCATCAACATCTTCATCAAACGGGTATTTGTTCTCTACTCGTTCTTTGAAGGCATCTGAGAGTTCAGGTCTCTTACCAGCAGCTTTGTTTTCAGCTTTCTTTGGTGGCTGAGGAGCTGACTTGGTCTGCACATTGAGGACCTCTTTTTTCTTTGGTTTAGAGGTTGCAATGGCGGTTGGCTCTTTTCTTGATGATTTCTGACTGTTGAGGTCTTTAATCACCGTTTCAGCTTCCATGGAAGCTTCTAGGAGTTCTCCCAGGTTTTTTGATTTGTTGCCGATGATCATGGAGCGGATTCTGGCTCTCATGTTATTTCGGCAGATGTCGACTAGCGACGCTTGTGGCAATACATCAGAGCATTTGTATGCCATTGCTTTCCACTTGTGAATGAAGTCATATGTTGATTCATTCTCCCCCTGTTTTAGGCTGCACAGCTGAGCCATAGTAGTGGGGTGATCCTCACCTTTGAAGTGAGTCAGGAAGCGTGTCTCTAGCATGGCCCAGTTTTGGATCTAGTCCTCCGGCAGAGTGGAGTACCAATCGAAGGCCGTACCTTTTAGGGTACTTGCAAAGAGGCGGATCTTTAGTGCATCTTGATCCGCGATAGCTCCCGTCAGGATCTTGAAGTGGATGACGTGCTGTCTGGCTGATCCTTTCCCCGTATATGTTTGGAGAGTAGGATACTTGAATTTGGTGGGGAACAGGACCGAGTCCATCCATAAGGGATATGGTGGCTTGATCCCATGCTCCTTGAGTATATCCTCTTCTTTTGCTTTGGCGAGGATACTGTCTACGTCCTTTTTGGTAAGGGCGCGTGACTCATTTTCTTCTCTATTTACCTCGTCGTCTTGATGATTCGGAGGAGGTTCATTGTTCGCCTGATTTTGGAAGGCGAGGAGAAGGTTTTCCATCAGAGTTTCAATCCTCTGCTGGCCCTGTTCCAACTGCTGGATGCGGGTGATCGCATCTTCTGGAGGTGGATTGCGGGGTGGTGGCTCAGAATTTGTAGCCAAAACATTCATCCTTCGTGATTCGAACGAAGAAACTGTCCTGGTGACTGAGCTGGGGCTCATTCTTTTTGAAGAAGAGCTTGAGGAAGGATCACTCTGCTGTCCTTTGCTTGAAGGAGCAGGGGATTCTTCTGAATGTCTTCTTGTCCTTGAGACGCTGCGGGTCATTGGACGTCGGACATGGATTTTTGTTGCTGATTTTTGGCGCCTTCTGGTTTTTCCAACCATATGGACGGCAGCAACTTGGTTGGGTCCTTCTTTTTTGACCCATTTGGGAGAGACTTGAAGTGTAGGAGGCTGGGTCATTTGCTTCTCTAGTCTCTTTTGCCGGTATGACGCGCGGCGGCGTATACGACGAGCAATTTGAGCTTCGGTCAACTCTGGCTGGGCTTTGACGATGAAGGATGTGCTCCCTCGGGCGCAGCAGCCAAGCCTGTCTTCTTTGTAGCTGGGCAAGGACAGGATGCGAACCCTGTCCTTCGCCTGTTGCAGCGAAGCTTTAAATTTTTGGAGTTCGGCCCCAGTAGAGATGAAGGGTCGAACTGCAGGTTTGTAGGCCTTAGCAGGTGCTTGTAGAGGCCTTGTGATGCATGACTTGATTTTGGGCTTGTAGGAACAAGCCGGCTCATGCTGGGATGACTTGAGAGTCAGGTTGGAGATGGGTCTCTCCTCTTTCATGTAAGCAAGAGGGTAGAACTGGTTCTCCTTGAGTGGGGCCAGGAATGCTGGCTTGGTAGATGTTTGGGACCTTCTTTGTTTTGGTGAAGGTCTTGGGGACCAAGTCTTGGGATAGACTTGATCGCTTGCAGGTCGAGGCTTCGTGGGGCTGCCACGGGCTTCAGGCCTGCTGGTGCTCGCCTTTGGTGTCACAGTAGTGACACGTTGAGAGGCGAGTTTCTGCTTCTTGGAGGGAGCAGTTTGTTCCTCGGGAAGTGGGAATGGTCCCAGCGTCCCAAAGACGATAGTCCGGGGAGTCGAGGTCGACCCGGAGTTCAGAGAGTTGCCGAGGGAGTTGATGCTTCGGCAGCTGATGGGGCGCTTGTAAGTGCGCGCGGTTTGCTTCTGTTGAAGCATGAGTTGGTGCTTGTTTTCATCGAAAGTAATGGTTAGTGAAGCTGCCATTGTTAGTTTTTTGAAAATTTCTGAAACAATACCACATCCATTAGTAATCACAAGAATATAATGATCATAAATGGGAAGTTCTATGGTTTCGTCTTTTCAAATTGCTCGAGGGAGATGACCCAAGCAATATGAGGAAGGCAAAACGCCATAGAGGGTACAATTGTTCTGATCGCAGGTATGGTAAGCCCAGAATGGGCATCCCAGTGACTGCTAGAAGCAATTGTGAACTTAAATTCGACTTATCGAGAAGCAGAGCTTGCTCGAAGTAAGAAGAATATAAAGTTGGAGTTACAGATGTGTCGGTCGCAATACAGTAGACCCTAAAAGGGCGTACTAGTACCGCTAGACACAAATGTTTTGAGACCGCATCTATAAGATGAGATTCTCTGTTTTGAAAGGTCAAGATTGGATTCATCAAAGATAGCAGATGGTATTCCGATCTAAACACGGGCTCAGCGATTTCCGCGAGCGCCAGTGCTCAGAAAGAAATGAACCATAATTTCTCGGATCTGAATCTAAAAATGACGATTTTTTTTTTAAAAGGCCAATATCGGGTTTATCAAAGAGAGCAAAAGGCACTCCAATCTGAACACGGGCTCAGCGATTTCCGCGAGCGCCAGTGCTCAGAAAGGAGAAGACCAAGATTTCTCCAATCTGAACCCAAAATGGCGGAAGTTTTTTTTTTTTTTTTGAAGATTTTGAAGATTTTTTTTTTTTTTAAAATCTTTTTTTTTATTATTTTTTTTATTTTTATTTTTTTTTTTTAAGATTTTTTTTTTGAAATTTTTTTTTTTTTTTTATTTTTTATTTTAAAATTTTAATTTTTTTAAAAAATTTATTTTTTTAAAAAAAATTTATTTAAAAGACGAGAGAGTACACATAGGCCTCCTAACCTGGTCTTATGAAATCTTGATTGATAGAATTGCCCCCAGGTAAGGGTAGGATTACTTAATGAACCCGTTTGGAGGACCCTTGCCTAGAACAGTCAAGCTGTCTCCACACTCTGGACAAGGCTTTTCTTTGAATCAACCATGATCAAAGAACACAGTTGGTTTAACCTTAGTGGCCTATGTCTTTTTTTTATTTTTATTTTTATTTTATTATATATTTTTTTAATGGACTCATCGAACAGAAACGATGGCCCAAAACCTTAGTCAAACAGGCTCAACATTTCTGCAAGTGCGATGAACGATAGGAACGGATCAAGGTTTCTCAATTTTGAATCCAAAATGAGAAATCTAAAAATTTTTATTTTTATTTTTTTACATTTTTTTTTAGATCTTTAATGAACTCATCGAAGAGAAACGATGGCCCAGAAGGGAGAGGATCAAAGTTTCTCAATTTTGAATCCAAACTGAAAAAATCTGATTTTTCTTTTTTGTGTTTTTTCTTTTTTTTGAAAAGAGAAAGATTGGAAATAAATTCAAAGAATTAGAAATTTCCAAACAAAAAATCTCATCTCATTTTTTTTTTGCGGAATCCAACATAGGCCACCAATTATAAAGTAGCCAAGGAATCGAGAAAAGAAATATAAGCATAGAGCAAAATATATGATATGCAAATATTTCATTTCTAGCATCGTGTTCTCAAATAAACGGGTCCCACCGGGTGGAGCCAGCTTGATGGACCGCGCTCCTGCTCGGTTCCTACCGAGGTCGGCGGACGTGGGAGTCCGTCGGGTCCGACCCTTTCGTAACCAGGGGGCAGGGGCGTGCATCAACATTTCTTTTTTTGTGTGGGTGTGCCAGATTTTCTATTTTACTTGGAATTGCAAGTGGTGATCCGGAGATCAACCTTCGCAAGTAAAAAGGAAATCAACTTCTTTCAAGTTTTCCATTGCACATATATTTAAGAAAAGAGACATTTTTCTTGGTTTGCCGTGAAAGGCGATTTTTTTTGGCATTTATAGCCGATTTTGGCGTTTATAGCCGATTTTTGGCGTTTATAGCCGATTCTTGGCGTTTATAGCCGATTTTGGCGTTTATAGCCGATTTACAATCCTTATCAATAATGAAAGACAAGAGTTGTGATTTTTGTCTCTTTTGAAAAAATACAAACTACAATGAAAAGCAAGAAATGGAGGATCTAACTTCTCAGGAGATTGTGGGGGACCCGTTTAGATTGACGGTCGCAAGCCATATGTGGGCTTCGCCATCATCCATGCAGATGAGAACAGAGGATGCTATTGATTCGCTTGGCTTGGCTATAACCTCAGGTTTTTAGAGGACAAAGACCAAAAGGAGGTCCTATGTCCAATAAAAAGCCGAGTAGACGGGCTGAAAAGCCACATCTAAGCCATTGGAGGCAGGAGGAGGAGAAGGAAAGGACCTTGGGGGGGTACCCCCCAAGGGACTTTTGTCACCTTGTAGCGGTGGCCGGTGTAGAACTTCTGCAGAGTTTTCTCTCTTTTCCTTCTCTGAATTTCTGTGCTTCTGTCTGTGATTTTCGTTGTCTGTCCTTTCTTCTTGGAGAGCTCTCCTATTTATAGGCTTTTAGGTAGCCATTTAGGAGGGTTTATGAGCCTTGATTGTCATAAAGCTACATAAAGGGAGGAGTTACAAAATTGAATTCTTTATTTTGTAACTCCTTTTTCTTGGCTTCTGATTGGCCGGAGGAGATTGAGGGCATTTAATCGCCTTTAATCGCCATGATGGGAGGAGTTTCATGGGTTAAATGCCATGAATCTCTTGACTTGTAACTCCCGGATGCTTGCTTCTGATTGGTCCGTCCAAAGAAATGGATTAATGACTGTAGTAAAGCTAGTCAATTAATCACATTAAGTGGTCGCCGAGCAGCTGAAGAGTCGCGGGCCGTGCCGCGTCTTTTGGGATTCTTCTGTCGATGATCATCGATGGATCTTCATGTAGATCGACATCAGACGACCATGTAATTTCAGGTGTTTGTTGCCAACAGCGGGTCGGTGCCATCTGTCCTGTCGATTTCTCGATCGGTCGGGTAGAAAGCACACTTTTTTTGGTTGACCGGGTGGCGATCAATATTATTTTCGATACTCTTGATGATTAACCCGTGTTTTGGACGGATGTCAGAGGATTTGGTGTCTCAAAAGCATGAATTTTGGAAAGTACCAGAGGCTGGGCGCTTTGAATCACGAAAAAAGCGAAAACCGGGGTTTCCGGGGCCTTCCCGGCGACCCTGGGGGGGTTTTCCCCCCCTTTTTGTCCCGTTTTGTGTCCGTTTTTGCTGTTTTTCGATTCTTTTTTCTCCTGTACTTTTCCTTGACATTTTGACCATTTATTGGCCTGATTTCTTTGTAGGAAACCTGATCAGAATCCTTGCATTTTATTTTGCAAAGTTTCCAATTTCCTGAGAAAGCCGAAGACTTTGTCGCGCAGAGCTGCCGATTTTCCGTCAGAAGCTGAAACTGGGTCAAACGATGTCGGAATGACCTGAAATTTGGTGTGAAGCCTCCTGAGCAATAAATAAGACCAACCATAGGCTTTTGTTTGAGTTTTGAAGCCTTTTGGGGTCTTATCACCAGTAGACTTGTTTTTGTCGCGATGAAGATGTCGCGGTTTGATGTGTGGTCAACCGATGTCCGATTGACTTGAAATTTGACAGGGAACCTATTGGAGTCATTTCAAGATGATCCATAGGCTCTGTCTTGGAAACCATGGTCCCGGAGGGCTTTGCCGCCGAGAGGCCTGATTTGGCTTCCGAGCGTCAAACTATGGTCAAATGTTGTGGAAATGACCTGAAATTTGACGTGTAGCCCTTTATAAGCATTTTGAAGCCGTCCATGTGCTCTATCTGATGAGTATTGGCCTCGGTGGTTCTCGCCGCCGAGCGGCTTGATTTAGCTGTTCGAGGGTTGATGTAGGGTCAAACGTTGTCGGTTTGACTCGGAACTTGACCTGGAGCCTTTTGGAAGTATTTTGAGACCATCCATCGGCTCTGATCGAAGATTTGGTGTCTCCGATGCTTTTGCCGCCGAGAGCTCCTTTTCGGCTGTCGGAGAAGCGAAGTTAGGCCAAATGATTTTGAAATGGCCTGAAACTTCTTGTGTACTCCTCTTTTGGCTGTCTTGAAGAATCTTGCAGTTTTTGTTTGATTCTGACAAGATTTGATTTTTGGAAGTAGCATTGCCTATTTATGGCAGGTTGCGACTTCATGTAGCTCTTTGGATCTTGAAGAGGCAAAGTGACATTTTTGGTGTCAACACAACTCTCTTTCTTGAAGAAGTTCTAGGCCTACAGCGTCATTCCCAAAACCGATGCCGACATTCTCGCCCTGAAGATGAGATAAGGCGAAACCCTCACCCAATTCGCCCTACGGTTCTGGGCAATTTACAGTCAAATCGAAGACACCAGAGAGGAGGTGGCGACTTTCGCCTTCCAGAACACCCTGTTGCCCGGACATGAGCTGCGGAAGGACTTGGCAGGAGATCCCGCTCCCTCCATGCCGGCCCTGATGTCCCGGATAAAACGCTTTATCGCTCGGGAATAAGACGAAATCAGAGCTCGAGAGGAGGAAGACTGGGAGACCACAGGCCCGGAACCCAAAAAAAGGAGCAACCAACCCCAGCAGCAGGGTAAAAAGCCATTCCAGAGACAAGAGCCGAAGCAGGCATGGGTCTCCAATTCGGCGAGACCCTCGTCGTCCCGCTCTGGGGCCGGCAGGAGGGCCAGACCTCCCCCCGACGCTTACCAGGCCATGAGCGTCACCTTCAAAGAGCCAATCCACCAAGTTATGAACAAAGTCAAGTCCCAGCGATTCTTCAGATGGCCTCGTCCCTTGGCGGGCGATCCCTGTTGGGATTGGTGTATGCCCTAAAGCCCACTAGCGGCACTCTCATCCTTTGTTACTGGATATTTACTGGTTGTTTAATTTAAAGACTCTTTTATGCTTAAACATGTATATATGTATGGTTGCGTAAGGCCCATTGTTTCTAGTAAATGAATTAGGTGTGTAGTGTCTACGCACAGATAGGTCTGGTTCATGGACAACTGGAAACATCATATTTGTTCATAACTGAGAGATGGAGCTGGGTACTTCATCTTGGTATAAGTTATAATGAGAGACTCTCCTGTATTCAGGGTGACTTACCTAAGTCATGGGAGGGATTTCCCGGATTCATCTCATTAGTGCATATGCAATGCATTGAACAGGACCATGGTAGGTGTGATCTCTAAAATAGTACTATCACAGAAAAGAGATCAAGTCACCTCATGCTACTGAGTAACCGGTGCTCTTAATCTTGAGCATTTGTGGATGAACTGACGAAGTCAAGTTTTTGTGCTTTAATTCACTATGGGTGAGATTCTTTTCATGGGTCAACAACTCTGTGTTTTGGGTACTCGATCTTGATCCGTTGGGACGTGCAGATGCAATATAGAATCTATGCCATCTGATGATGGAATAATCGTCCCCTTAGAATTATCCGATTAATCATCAAAATCTAAGATCTTAGTATATGGATGTTCCATATGGATATTGAACTTGTGGGTCGCTCCCTGGATCAAGAGAATGATATTCGAATTATGATTATGTTAAGGATATGAAGTTCTAAGGTTTAGATGTAATCGGGAAGGTTGATAGTACATGTGATAACCTGATTCGATTATGGATGTTACATAGAAGGGCATTCAGGTCATTACACTTAGTAGGTCGAAGACAACCGTCATTTTATGACGAGCTTATTATATTATATATTTGTCCTTGGAGTTCAACCATAACTCTTTAGTGGAATGAGTTAAGGTTAAAATGGTCTTAATGTTGCTATGGGTTTAGCATGGACATTTTGGTCATTTTGGGAGCCAATGGCAAATATGTCTTTTGGTCCCTTCTCTAGTCACTTACCAAGATTGGCATGGTTTCCTAAGATGTTTAGATAACATAAGGATGAATTATTTTAGTGGAAAAATAATTTTGAGTTTAAATTCAAATAGGCCTTTGATGGCATACATGAATTTAACTCTAGATAAATTGTATGTGGGCCATGGTGTGCTTTGATATGTGGGACGTCCATAATAGGATTTCCATGGGTAAGGTTTCCAACTTTGAGTAGGACTCTCTACTTGGAAAGTTGGACTCCTCTTTGGATTAGTATTCCTATGAGTTAGTTTCCTTTTTGGATTAGGAACTTAAAATTAGTAAGTGTTCTACAACTAGGATTACTAATTGTATGGAAAGTTCCTTTTAGTTTCCTTTTCTAATTGGAGTGTTTCTTAAAGGAAATAAGTCTTTCCTTTTTGGACATCAATTAGAATAAGGAGAGATAACTTTATGGGAAAGGTTTCCACAAAAGTTTCTATAAAAGAAACCACTTCCCCTTTGGACGTCCAACACTAGAAAAGAGAGTGCAAGAGTGCCACACGTCCAGCCTTGGAGAGGTTCTCTTCTTGATAGATGAGAGCTTAAGGTCTGAGTTTTTCCCTTGGAGAAATAGTTCTTATTTCCTAGATTAAGATCCCACCATCTTAGCCAATCAGATTTGGAAGTGAGATAGAGGAGAAGATCAAAGGCAATACTAGTGCAGAAAATTCCAGCAACTTGTTTGCAAATTGCAAGTCTGAGTTCGGGCCTTTGGATCTATTTTTTCAGAGATTTGAAGTCTACAAATCTTCGAGGTAATAGTCTTCTATCATCTCTATTAATTAAACACATGTTGATCATGATTTAATGGAATTTCTATGCGATTCTTTATGGCTGACTTCCGCTGCATAGTGCAGAAATCAGATTTTGAAAAATCTGTCATGCTTTGCATCAGCCATAGTAGTCTCTTATTGAGAAGTTTCAGATCTGAATCGCGGTTTCCTTCAGTGGTATCAGAGCCACTCCATGCGAAATCATGATCCCATGATGTGATTAATTAATCTTAGATTAGATGGGGCATGGTGGCACCCTGCTGAAATTTATTTCAGATTTATATTAGTGCTGTAATCTTGTATGATGGTTACGTTCGGATTGCTGGAATTAATTTTTCCAGATCTGAATCATGTTGTACATTATGCACTAACCTATTTGGTTGCAGCCATAATTAGCATCCTTGATGGTTTGCATGTATGTTGTGTGGATTTGGATGTTTTTTAATTAGTTGGAAAGTGTACGATTGCGCGGTTAGCAATCATAGGAAGTTGTAAAGTTTCCTTAATTTTATTCCAACTAGTCTTGATGTAAGCTTTCTTGAAAAGCATAGGAATCTCCAATGTAATTTTGGTTTTGTTTTTCATGGGTTTGCTTGTATAAATCAATTTATGGAAACAAGCAAAGGAAAGTTTCAAGACAAGAAGGTTGCAAGAAATTGGAGTCCTTGGAGATCAAGGAGTCAAGACTTCTAGATGCATGAGGAGTCCTAATTCGATTAGGATTTGAAATCCTAAGAGCAAGGAGCCATCAAGGATTGCATACTTTTATTTGCTTTTATATATGGAATGCATGGATGAATGCTTTATATAATTGCTATAATTGTCACCTAGAAACATGGCCACCATTAGGCTCTAAAATTGGCATCTTTATTGTATTAGATTGTTTTTAGTTTGGCAAATTATTTTAAACGGAACTTAGACCAGCACCTTCTATTTGTCTAAGGTTTAAAATTGGATAGGGTTTAGTTTATCTTGGTACCCTTGGTTTCCAAAGGAGGCTAAACTAAAATCTAATTAGATGCTACCTATGGGTTTTCATAACCCAAGATAGGTTTTTGACTCTTTGAAGGGATTTGCTCAAATGTTTTAAAGCAAAGGTTATTTAATTTTAAGATGACTTAAGTCATAAATTTAATTAACCAAGTTTTCTAGATTTAAAAAGAGCTTTTGAGTAAAACAATGTAAAGGTCAAAAAGTATAAACCCTAGCGATAAATAATCAAGTGGGAGAGGGGTTTTAGGAAAGACCCCACGGCCTTCCATTTTCGGTTCATGTTATCTCATTAAAGTGTTAGTGGGAGCGGCCACCCCTTCGGTGGAGTTCTTTACTAAAGACCGCTTTGATGGGTTAATGGGTGAACTAATGTGAATATTCGTAATGAGGTGTTAGTAGGAGCGGCCATCCCTTCGGTGGAGTTCTTTACTAAAGATCACTTCTATAGAATGTCAATGAAGTGTTGGTGGGAGCGGCCATCCCTTCGGTGGAGCTCTTTACTAAAGGTCACTTCTAGAAAGGATAAAAGTCTCTTCCCTTCGGAGGACTTAATCATAGACATTCTGGGAAATTTCATATGAGATGGTTATACACTTGACATAAGACGGTGATGACCTCTCCTTAGGAGTTAAAGGGTTATTTGTCATATGAGGCCAAACCAATCAGTGATTGGACTACCATTGGATATGTGTCCAGATAGTGATAATCCAAATAAGTCTGCCTTAATTCAACGTGACTGTAGGCTCGGCCATCCCTTCGATGGAGGGTCTATGAGGAGGTTGAAATGCTGATACATTATGATTGGGGTTGAATAATGTAAAAAGTTTTTGTGCTTTGTTTTTCCTTTTGTAACAAGCACCATATGCATATTACATATATACTGCATGTCTAATTATAAACCGTTTTATATCCAGAAAGAGATGGGTAAAGACTCTTTTAGTCCGTTGATGTGCATTCTTCGTGAGAATAAACTGACTGGCCCTAACTATGTAGATTGGAAGAGAAATCTTGACATAGTACTCACTGCTGAGGAGTACAAGTATGTCTTGCTGGAAAACTGTCCCGATATTGATGCTAATTCTACTGATGACCAGCGAGAGGCTGAGAGGAAATGGAAGAAAGCGAATAGCATGGCTAAATGCTACATGCTCGCTTCCATGTCCAACGTGTTGCAAACACAGCACGAGCAAATGGACACAGCCTATGAAATCATGATGTCCTTATCTGAGATGTTTGCAGACAAGAGCAGGCCAGCTAGGCAAGCTGCTATGAGGACCATCATGAATGCTAGGATGGCTGAGGGAACACCTGTCAGAGAGCATATGCTCAAGCTGATGGATTGTTTCAATGAAGCTGAGATTCTAGGGGCTGAGATTGATGCAGGGAGTCAAACTGACATGATTCTTGAAACTCTGCCGGACTCTTTCAATCAGTTCAAGCTCAATTTCAATATGAGCAAGATGGACATGACTCTACCTGAGTTAATGAAAGAACTCCAGGCGGCAGAGGCTATCATGAAGCCCAAAGCCCAAGCTCATTTTTTCCAGTCTTCCTCTAAACTCAACCCGAAAGGGAAGAAGTTCAAGAAGAAGCAGAATAAGGGAAAAGGGCAGAAAAAGGACAATGCTGGTAATAAGAAGGACAAAGGTACAGATGGAAAGCCCAAAGGGAAATGCTTCAAGTGTGGCCTCAAAGGTCATTGGAAGAAAGATTGTCCCAAGTTCCTGGCCTCAGTTAAAAAAGGTACATCTTTTTCATACTACATTGAAACTTGTCTAGTGGTTGATTCTACTGACTTATGGATAGTAGACTCAGGAGCCACTAATCATATCTGCAATTCATTGCAGGGGTTTCAGATAATGCAGAGAATTGAGAAAGGAGAGTTTGCCTTTAGAGTCGGAACTGGAGCTAAAGTTTGGGCAGTTGCAGTAGGAGTAGTTACTGTTGGAATTTGAGATGCCTTGAGAAGTCTTATGAAGCATTGAAGTGTTTAGTATCTCAAGTATCATCTTGTGTTGGAATTATTGTCAACACAATGTCACAAGTGTGGTGTTGATAGAGCTTCAAAGAGAAAACAGAGCTGAAATAGAACAGTACAGGAAATCAGAATTTCATCTGTCAACCGGTAGTTCTACCGGTAGAACAGGGGTAGAAAGGGGTAGAAAAGGCTGACCCTGAGATTTCCATCTGTCAACCGCAAGTACTACCGGTAGAAAGTTCAACCGCAAGTACTACCAGTAGAAAAGGCTGATATTCCAGCAGAATGTTTGGACATGAGAATCTCATCTGTTAAACCGGTAGTACTACCGGTAGAACACACGGGAAACCTAAGTTGCGCAGAAATAGAAGTTTTGCACGAAAATTCAGGAAACTTAAGTATTTCATTTGGGACTCTTTCTAAACGAATTCTAGCCTAATTTAAACACTCTTTAGGGTTACCAAAACCTATATAAAGGCTTGATTGGTTCATTTTCAAATATACAGAAGAGAAGAGAAGAGAAGAGAAGAGAGAAGAAAAAAGAGGGTTTTGGAGAGAAGAAGGTGTTGTTGCTGTGTGCTGTTGTGTTGCACGTTTCTACAGCAAGTGTGGACGAGAATGTGCTCATGAAGATGGTGATTCGTCCATAAGATAAGTGTCTCTCTGTTTATGCTTTAAATTTCAATTTGTAAGGGATTGAGAGAGAGAGATTGTAGAGGGGAAAGGCTGTAGAAAAGTTCTCTACTTTAATTCTGTAGAACATCAAGTTGGTGCTTGGTGTTAGGGGTTTGGTGATCCTATCTGTTGGTGCAGATAAATTGTAAAGGGAGTAGGTGCTTCCTAGATAGTTGGTGCTATCTGAAACTTAAGGGTTGGTGCTCTTTGTCGTTGGTGCGACTAAATAGATTCAGATCTGTTCCGGATCGGTGTTCGGACAGTCTTTGAACCGTGGACGTAGCCTTTTGGTGAACCACGTTAAATCTGGTGTCCTTATGTGATTTGATTTGCTTTTGTTATTAAATTGGACCTATTTTTTAAGGAATCACTAATTCACCCCCCCCCCCTCTCAGTGATCGCGATATCTAACAATTGGTATCAGAGCGCCAAGGCTCCCTTGATAAGCTTAACACGCTAAGGGTGATCTTTTGTCAAATCACATGGCAACCAATACAGGGAATAAGAAAGCACCTTTGTTTGATGGTTCTAATTACTCCTTCTGGAAGATCAGAATACAGGCCTTCATCAAATCACTTGGCTATGATGTCTGGGAGACTGTCAGAGTCGGTTACAATACTGCCATCGTACCCACTGATGCTGCAACGAAGAAGTTAGCAGACAACGACTCCAAGGCGTAGAATGCACTCTTTAGTGGCCTTGTGGACAGCGAGCTGGTCAAAGTAATTGCATGCAAAACAGCCAAGGAAATATGGGACAAGTTGAAAAGCATTCATGAAGGAGATGAGAAGATCAAAGAAGCAAAATTGCAAACTCATCGCTCTCAATTCGAGTCTCTTCGCATGGAGGAAAGCGAGAATGTTGACTCGTATATGCAACGAGTGAATGAAGTCACGAATGACATTCGTGGACTAGGGGAGGAGATTAAAGAACCAGTCATCGTTAAAAAGGTTCTAAGATCTCTTCTTCCCCGGTTTGATTCAAAAGTCTCAGCCATAGAAGAAGCCAAGGATCTGAATGAATTTACCATGGATGAGTTGCATGGTTCACTCACTGCCTATGAGATGCGCATAGGTAAGACGTCTTCATCTGATAGAGAAGCGGCCTTCAAAGTTTAGAAAAAGGGAAAAGAGACTGCTGGTCATGATGCTGATACTGATGATGATGAGCTTGAGGCTCAATTAGTTAGAAAGCTGAAGAAAGGAAGCAATGGAAAGTACAAAGGGAAGCTACCCTTTAAATGCTTCAATTGTGGCGGTATTGGTCACTTTGCTGCGAAGTGTCCGCTGAAAGAAAACAATGATGATGACTCTTATGTTGATAAGAGTAAATGGAAGAAAATTTTCAGAAAGAGGGGCAAAGCAAAAAGCTTCATCAGTCAATATAATGACAGCTCGTCTGAAACTTCAGACGATGATGAATCAGCCGAGGCAACTGAAGCTCTCTTCATGGTTACTGTTGAAGAAGAAGAGGAGCAAGAGCCGGAAGAGGAAGAGGAGGCTGAGGTCCAATCTTGAAGAAGAACTCATTGCCACACTTGAGGAGCTTAGCATGGAACGAAAAACAAGTAAGAAAAATCTGAAACTTCTTCATGAATCTGAAAGTTTAGTTATTGCTTTGAAAACTCAAGTTGAAGAATATAAAAGAATGGTGGAAGTCCTTGAAAATCAAATAAGTATAAAAAAGGAAGAGGCTATGAAACTTGAAACTGAAATCGCTAGAGCAAAGGCTGAAAACTTGGAAAGTCGCCAAAAACTCAAAGTGCTCCAAGCAATTGAAGGGACAATGAAACTCAATGAAATTCTGAAAGGTCAAAAGCCCTTCCACAATAAATTTGGTATTGGATTTGAGACCGGAGAGTCCTCTAAAGCTGCACCTTCTTTGTTTATGAAACAAAGTGCCATACCTCTCAAGGCTACAAAGCTTCAAATTCAGCCTAGTATTGAGATGGTCAATAAGAAAAGGTTTGTGGAGTTTAACCAGCCACCTAAGAAAGGAAGAATGTTCAGATTCTATGGTTATTGCTATCATTGTAATAGATATGGACATAAAAGAGCTGATTGTAGATTCTATGTTAGAAACAGTCCATTAGTGACTAGGAACCCTTTCTCAATCCTAAACGGCCACAAAATTGAGTGCCATAAGTGTTATAATTATGGACACTTGGCTAGGGATTGTAGGTTGCCTATTGCTAACCAATTTCAGGTTGAAAAGAAACCCAAGTTAGTTAAGGCATGGAGGGCAAAGAAAAGGGAAGATAATTCCAAGGAATCTCTCATTGTGCAAACGGCATTCAATGCACAAAAGAAGGCAGCACCATGGGTCCTTGATAGTGGCTGTTCAAGCCATATGACAGGCGATAAGGAAAAATTCGTCAAGTTACAGCACTATGAAGGCGGATCAGTGAAGTTTGGTAACAATGATGGTGCCAAAATCTGCGGAAAAGGTGTTGTTCAGCTAAAGGCAAACAAGATCAGATCAGACGAGGTCTTATATGTGTCTGGACTGAGACACAACTTGCTTAGTGTGAGCCAGATCTGTGACAAAGGCCATGAAGTTGTCTTCACTAAGAATGGGTTTGCTATCAAGAAGTGTAGCAACGGCAAAACAGTGGCTACTGGATCTAGGACTGCTGGAAATCTCTATACATTGTCAGATGGAGCTGAAAAGACTTGCTTGATGAGTCGGACAGAGGAAAGTTGGTTGTGGCACAAACGCCTTGGGCATCTAAACTTTGATAACATGTCAAAGATTTGCAATTCAAAGGCTGTCAGAGGTATGTCTACAATTGAAAAGCCTTCCAACCCCATTTGCGATTCTTGCCAAAAGGGAAAGCAAACGAGGGTAATGTTCAAGTCAAAGGAGCATCATTCAAAGAAACCTCTTGAACTAGTGCACACTGATCTCTGTGGACCGATGCGAACTCAAAGCACCAATGGAGATAAGTATTTTATGTTATGCATTGATGATTATACTCGTATGACATGGGTATTGTTTCTTAAGCATAAACATCAAGCACTTGATCGTTTTAAAGTGTTTAAAGCACAGGTTGAAAATATGCTTGGAAAACGTATCAAGATTTTAAGGTCTGATCGAGGCGGTGAATTCACATCTGAAGAGTTCACTAACTATTGTGAGCACCATGGCATTCAAAGACAATATTCAGCCCCTAGAACTCCACAGCAAAATGGAGTTGTGGAACGGAAAAATCGCACCGTGCAAGAGATGGCTCGCACAATGCTAACTGAGAGCAAGCTAGCTGACAAATACTGGAAGGAGGCAATCCATACGGCTGTATACATTCAGAATCGATGCTTGATCAGGCCACATGAAGACAAAACTCCTTATGAGCTATGGTTTGGGAGAAAAGCAACAGTCAAGCACTTCAGAGTCTTCGGTAGTAAGTGTTACTTCAAGCATCTTGAACAAAATCCGGGCAAATTTGAAGAAAGAGCTGATGAAGGTATATTTCTGGGTTACTCCTCCACTAATAAGGCTTACAGATGTCTTAACAAAAGGACCAGAAAAATCATAGAAAGTGTCGTGTTAGAATTGATGAAAACCGTGAATCAAAGAATGTAACTCATTATGACAGTCCAGTTTATGAGGACTCGAGTGAGATTGATGACGAAGTGGCTGAACCTAATGATTCTGAGAAATCAAAGGATGACTCAGAGGATGCTACACCTAGAAAGAAAATCACTTGGAGCAACACCCTAAGGATCAAATCATTGGAGATCCTGAGGCCAGTGTTAAAACAAGACAAAGTGTAGTTAGCAATTACTCACTTGTGTCCACCATTGAACCCAAGACTGTGGCTGAAGCCAGTCTCGATGAAAGTTGGTTGAAAGCTATGCATGAGGAGTTGGAGCAAATTGAGAAGAACTCCACATGGGAACTAGTTTCTAGACCTACCGATAAGAATGTTATTGGTACTAAATGTGTCTTTCGGAATAAGCTGAATGAAGATGGTCAGGTCATACGAAACAAAGCAAGGTTGGTTTGTAAAGGCTATGCTCAAGTTGAAGGCATAGATTTTGAAGAGACCTTTGCACCGGTGGCTCGTCTGGAAGCCATTCGTATGTTTATTGCATTGGCTGCATACAAAACCTTCAAGGTATTTCAGATGGATGTAAAGTCAGCCTTCTTGAATGGATTACTTGAAGAAGAGGTCTACATTGAGCAACCTGATGGTTTTCTCATTAGCAAAAATTCAGACCTAGTGTGCAAGTTGAAAAAGGCTCTTTATGGGCTGAAACAAGCGCCAAGGGCGTGGTATGCAAGGCTGGACCTCTATCTTCGCAAGATCGGCTTTGGAAAAGGTCTGGTTGATAGCAATCTTTATGTCAAGACAGAGTTGAGCAAACAGCTGGTTGTCATTGTTTATGTCGATGACATAATCTTTGGTGGCAATGATGAGGAAATGTGCAGGAATTTTGCTGACGAGATGAAGAAAGAATTTGAGATGTCAATGCTTGGAGAACTAAAGTTCTTCCTTGGTTTACAAGTTCAGCAGCTGAAACATGGTATCTTCATATCACAGATGAAATACATCAAGGATATGCTGAAGCGTTTTAACATGGAAGACAGCAAGCCAGTGAGCACACCAATGACAACGAACACAAAGCTAAGCAAAGATGATAAGGGTTCGTCCGTTGATCACACCACTTATCGTTCTATGATAGGAAGCTTGCTTTATTTGACTGCTACAAGACCGAATCTTCTGCAAGCAGTATGTATGGTGGCTCGATTTCAAGCATCACCAACTGAGACACACCTTACAGCAGTAAAAAGGATATTTCGATATCTGAAAGGTACCATGGAGCTTGGCATTTGGTATCCTAAAGGCAAATCCTTCACTCTTGTTGCATACTCTGACGCCGATTGGGCTGGATGTATAGATGATCGCAAGAGTACAAGCGGTGGTGCATTCTATCTCGGTGAAAGGTTGGTGGCATGGCACAGTAAGAAACAAGATTCAGTATCCCTTTCTACAGCGGAAGCGGTATATATTACAGCGGCAACTTGTTGTACGCAAGTGTTATGGATGCGGCAAATGCTCTCTGATCTAGGATTTCCGACAACGGATCCTACGCCGATCCTCTGTGACAACACAAGTGCAATTCACATATCTAAGAATCCTGTTCAGCATTCTAGAATGAAGCATGTTGCAATCCGCTATCACTTTCTCAAGAAAAAGGTTGCAGACGGTGAGGTAAAGTTGGAATATGTTCCAACTACTGAGCAAGTTGCTGATATCTTCACAAAACCTCTGCCAAAGGAAGTCTTCGAGTATCTCCAGAAAAAATTAGGAGTTACTCACTCTCCTAATCCTTAGGAGTTGTGCTTGAAAGGGGGAGCAATGTATTCCTTGAATATCCTATTCGCTCCTTGGTTGGTCCCTTTGGACTTGTTGTCAAAGGGGGAGAAAGTCATGCTAGGAGAAAGTTATGCTAGGAGAGAAGAAAAAAGAGGGTTTTGGAGAGAAGAAGGTGCTGTTGCTGTGTGCTGTTGTGTTGCACGTTTCTACAGCAAGTGTAGACGAGAATGTACTCATGAAGATGGTGATTCATCCATAAGATAAGTGTCTCTCTGTTTATGCTTTAAATTTCAATTTGTAAGGGATTAAGAGAGAGAGATTGTAGAGGGGAAAGGCTGTAGAAAAGTTCTCTACTTTAATTCTGTAGAACATCAAGTTGGTGCTTGGTGTTAGGGGTTTGGTGATCCTATCTGTTGGTGCAGATAAATTGTAAAGGGAGTAGGTGCTTCCTAGATAGTTGGTGCTATCTGAAACTTAAGGGTTGGTGCTCTTTGTCGTTGGTGTGACTAAATAGATTCAGATCTGTTCCGGATCGGTGTTCGGACAGTCTTTGAACCGTGGACGTAGCCTTTTGGTGAACCACGTTAAATCTGGTGTCCTTGTGTGATTTGATTTGCTTTTGTTGTTAAATTGGACCTGTTTTTTAAGGAATCACTGATTCACCCCCCCCCCCTCTCAGTGATCGCGATATCTAACAGTTACCTTACATTTTCCATGTAATAGGATATTAGTTTTAAATAATGTTTTCTATGTTCCGGACATGAGGAAGAATTTAATTTCAGTTTCCAGATTAATTGAATTTAATTATTCAGTTTCTTTCCATTCTGGTATTGATATCAGTAGAGATGGAAATATTATATGTTCCGGTAGGATACATGACAACTTATTTTATATATATCCTATTGCTCCCACACTACATAATGTACAACAAGAAAGCTCAACTTCCCTTAAGAGAAAGGTATCTTCAATCAATGACACATATCTTTGGCACTTACATTTGGGTCACATTAACCCAAACGGATTCAGAGGTTGGTAGAAGATGGGCCCTTGAGCTCATTAGATTTCGAACCTTTTCCTCAGTGCGAATCTTGTCTCAAGGGAAAGATGACCAAACGGTCATTCTCTGGAAAGGGACAAAGGTCAAAGTAGTTGTTAGAATTGATTCACACTGATGTGTGTGGTCCTATGAACAAACCGGCTCAAGGAGGGTATGAGTATTACATCACCTTCACCGATGATTACTCTAGGTATGGATATGTATACTTAATGCGACGCAAGTCTGAGGCGTTTGATAAGTTCAAGCAATTCAAGGTTGAGGCGGAGCTACAACTAGGGAAACATATCAAAGCCCTTCGATCTGATCGAGATGGCGAGTACCTCCTAGGTGAGTTCAAGGAGTACCTCACACAACATGGGATTGTGTCTCAGTTATCTGCACCGGGTACACCCCAGCAAAATGGTGTAGCATAGAGAAGAAACCGTACCCTTCTTGATATGGTAAGGTCCATGATGAGTCATGCAACCCTACCTATATCTTTTTGGGGATATGCCCTAGAAGCAGCAGCATACATTTTAAATCTGGTACCTTCTAAATCAGTACCTAGGACACCCCAAGAAATGTGGACAAGTCGAAAACCTAGTTTAAGACATATTCACATTTGGGGTTGTCCAGCCTATGTACTGAATGATAAAGCTACCAAGCTGGAACCCAGATCGGAAATGTGCTACTTCATTGGGTATCCTAAAGGAACGAGAGGTGGCATCTTTTATCATCCAAAGGAGCAAAAGGTGCTCATCAGCACTCATGCTAGGTACTTGGAGGATGACTGTATGATGCACCAAGAGCTTAGTTGTAAAGAAACCCTTGAGGAGATTCTTCCGGGATCTCCTATAACATCTGTACCAGATCCTGAAGCAGTAGATGAACAAGATATTCCTTTGAACACTCCAGAGCCTCGTCGTAGTGGGAGAATTTCTAGACAACCAGAAAGATATCTAGGAGTGTCTTTTAAGACAGACTCTGAAGATCTGGTTGAGGATCCTACTAGTTATGATGAAGCAGTGACGGATATAGATGCTGACATGTGGCAGCAAGCGATGAAATCTGAAATGGATTCTTTGTATTCCAATCAAGTCTGGGAACTTGTAGATGCACCTGAAGGGATTAAACCCATAGGGTGCAAGTGGATCTACAAGAGAAAGAGAGGAGTGGATGGGAAGGTGGAAACCTTCAAAGCAAGACTGGTGGCGAAAGGATATACTCAGAAAGAGGGTATCGATTATGAGGAAACCTTTTCACCAGTGGCTATGCTTAAGTCCATAAGGATTCTCTTGGCCATCGCATGTCATTATGACTACGAGATATGGCAGATGGATGTCAAGATAGCTTTTCTTAATGGAAGTCTTGACGAATGCATCTATATGATGCAACCAGAGGGTTTCATTGCTAGTGGCCAAGATAACATGGTTTGTAAACTTAAGAAGTCCATTTATGGACTTAAGCAAGCATCTAGAGCATGGAACATCAAGTTTAATCAGGCAGTCAAATCTTTTGGCTTTGATCAAAACATTGATGAACCGTGTGTGTATAAGAAAGGAAATGGGAAAGCAGTTGTATTTTTGGTTCTGTATGTAGATGACATATTACTCATAGGAAATGATGTAGGTTTATTGTCATTCACAAAAGTTTGGTTATCCTCTCAATTTCAGATGAAGGATTTGGGTGAGGCCAGCTATATCTTAGGGATCAAGCTTTTGCGTGATCGCAAGAATAAGATGTTAGCCCTATCCCAATCTTCTTACATTGAGAAGATATTGGTCAAGTTTAATATGCATGACTCCAAGAAGGGCCTCCTACCTTCTAGACATGGAGTACCACTGTCTCGAGATCAATGTCCAAAGACATCTGAAGAGATAGAGAGCATGAGGAGAGTTCCATATGCATCCGCTGTTGGAAGCCTCATGTATGTTATGTTATGTACTAGACCAGATATTTGCTTTGCCGTTGGCATGGTTAGCAGATATCAGTCAAACCCTGGACCTATGCATTGGACAGCTGTTAAGCATATATTCAAGTATCTTCGGAGAACGAAAGATTATATGCTAACCTTTCGAGTAGATGATCTAACGCCATTGGCGTATACAGACTCTGATTTCCAATCTGATAGTGATGCCAGAAAGTCTACCTCAGGGTACGTCTTTACTATGTCAGGAGGGGCTATATCATGGAGAAGTGTCAAGCAATCCTGTATAGCTGATTCTACCATGGAAGCAGAGTATGTGGCGGCATCGGAAGCTGTGAAGGAAGCGGTATGGCTCAGAAAATTCCTGATGGAATTGGGAGTTGTTCCTGCAGTACAAAAACCGATTGTCATGTACTGCGATAACACTGGTGCTGTAGCACAGTGCAAAGAGCCCTGGAATCACAAGAAAGGAAAGTACATTCAGAGAAAGTACCACTTGGTCCGGGAATTCATTCAGGATGGAGAGATAGTGGTGGAGCATATTGCTTCAGCAAATAACTTAGCTGACCCATTCACTAAGACTCTTACAGAGAAAGTCTTCACTTCTCATGTTGAGTCTATGGGTGTTAGGTTAGGAAGTAGTGATCTTTAGTGCAAGTGGGAGTTTGTTGGGATTGGTGTATGCCCTAAAGCCCACTAGCTGCACTCTCATCCTTTGTTACTGGGTATTTACTGGTTATTTAATTGAAAGACTCTTTTATGCTTAAACATGTATATATGTATGGTTGCGTAAGGCCCATTGTTTCTAGTAAATGAATTAGGTGTGTAGTGTCTACGCACAGATAGGTCTGATTCATGGACAACTGGAAACATCATATTTGTTCATAACTGAGAGATGGAGCTGGGCACTTTATCTTGGTATAAGTTATAATGAGAGACTCTCCTGTATTCAGGGTGACTTACCTAAGTCATAGGAGGGATTTCCCGGATTCATCTCATTAGTGCATATGCAATGCATTGAACAGGACCATGGTAGGTGTGATCTCTAAAATAGTACTATCACAGAAAAGAGATCAAGTCACCTCATGCTACTGAGTAACCGGTGCTCTTAATCTTGAGCATTTGTGGATGAACTGACGAAGTCAAGTTCTTGTGCTTTAATTCACTATGGGTGAGATTCTTTTCATGGGTCAACAGCTCTGTGTTTTGGGTACTCGGTCTTGATCGGTTAGGACGTGCAGATGCAATATAGAATCTATGCCATCTGATGATGGAATAATCGTCCCCTTAGAATTATCCGATTAATCATCAAAATCTAAAATCTTAGTATATGGATGTTCCACATGTTGGAATTTGAGATGACTTGAAAGTCTTTTGATGAATTGAAGAAGATAGTATCTCAAGTATTGATTTGAGTTGGAATTATTGTCAACACATTGTCACAAGCATGATGATAGTAGGCTAGTGTTGATAGAGCTGAAAAGAAGAATCAGAATTGAAACAGTCAGGAATTCAGAATTCCTGAAGCAGAGCACGCGGTCGACCGGGCACCCCATGCAGTCGACCGAGCAAAGAGAAACCTGCAGAAACAGATTCAGGTAGCTCCCAGTTATTTTCGTGACACAGTGTGTCTTCGGTCGACCGAGACCCCAGGATGTCGACCGAGCGCGATAGTTGTCTGTTTCCAGACAGTGTCTTCGGTCGACCGAGCAAGCAAGGATGTCGACCGAGCACGGGAACCAGAGTTGCGCAGAATCAGAAGTCTTGCACGAAAATTCAGCACTCTTATCTAATTTGTTTGGGACTCTTTCTAAATGAATTGTAGCGTGTTTTGAATACAATTAAGGGTTAACATAACCTATAAAAAGGCATGTATGGGTCGTTCTAAAGATACACCAGAAGAGAAAAAGAAGAGAAGAGAAAAGAGAGAGAGTTTTGGAGAGAATAGAGTGCTGTTGCTGTGTGCTGTTGTGCTGCATCTTTCTACAGCAAGTGAGGACGAGGATGTGCTCTTGAAGATGATGTTTTCGTCCATAAGATAAGTGTCTCTCTGTTTATGCTTTAATTTCAATTTGTAAGGGATTGAGAGAGAGAGAATTGTAGAGGGGAAGGGCTGTAGACAGAGTTTATCTTATATTCTGTTTTTACATCAAGTTGGTGCTTGGTGTTTGGGGTTTGGTGATCCTATCTGTGGGTGCAGATAAATTGTAAGGGGAGTCAGTGCTTCCTAGATAGTTGGTGCTATCTGAAACTAAGGGTTGGTGCTCTTTGTCGTTGGTGCGACTAAATATATTCAGACCTGTACCGGATCGGTGTTCGGACGGTTTTGATCCGTGGACGTAGCCTTTTGGTGAACCACGTTAAATCTGGTGTCATTGTGTGGTTTGACTTGTTTTGTTGTTGAATTGGACCTGTTTTTAGAAATCACTGATTCACCCCCCCCCCCCTCTCAGTGATCGCGATATCCAACAATTGGTATCAGAGCGAGGCTCCCTTGATCAGTTTAATACACTAAGGGTGATCTCTTGTCAAATCACATGGCAGTCAATACAGGGAATATGAAAGCACCTCTGTTTGATGGTTCTAATTACTCTTTTTGGAAGATTAGGATGCAAGCCTTCATCAAATCTCTTGGCTATGATGTTTGGGAGGCTGTCAGAGCCGGTTACAATGCTGCCACCGTACCCAATGATACTGCATCGAAGAAGTTGGCAGACAACGACTCCAAGGCGCAGAATGCACTCTTTAGTGGCCTTATGGACAGCGAGCTTGTCAAAGTAATTGCATGCAAAACAGCCAAGGAAATTTGGGACAAGTTGCAAAGCATACATGAAGGTGATGAGAAGATTAAAGAAGCCAAATTGCAAACTCATCGCTCTCAATTCGAGTCTCTTCGCATGGAGGAAAGCGAGAATGTTGAATCGTATATGCAACGAGTGAATGAAGTCACGAATGATATTCGTGGACTAGGGGAGGAGATTAAAGAGCCGGTCATCGTCAAAAAGGTTCTAAGATCTCTTCTTCCCCGGTTTGATTCAAAAGTCTCAGCCATCGAAGAAGCCAAAGATCTGAATGCATTTTCCATGGATGAATTACATGGTTCTCTAACTGCCTATGAGATGCGCATAGGAAAGACGTCTTCATCTGATAAAGAAGCGGCCTTCAAAGTTCAGAAAAAGGCAAAAGAGACTGCTGGTCATGATTCTGATACTGATGATGATGAGCTTGAGGCTCAATTTGTTAGAAAGTTGAAGAAAGGAAGCAATGGCAAGTACAAAGGGAAGCTACCCTTTAAATGCTTCAATTGTGGAGGTGTTGGTCACTTTGCTGCGAAGTGTCCGCTAAAAGAAGACAATGATAATGACTCTTATGCTGAAAAGAGTAAAGGAAAGAGAAATTTCAGAAAAAGGGGCAAAGCTAAAAACTTTCTATGTCAACAAGATGACAGCACGTCTGAAACTTCAGATGATGATGAATCAACCGAAGCTCTCTTCATGGTCACTGTTGAAGAAGAAGAAGAGCTAGATCCGGAAGAGGAAGAGGAGGCTGAAGTCAATCTTGAAGAGGAACTCATAGCCGCACTTGAGGAGCTTAGCATGGAACGCAAAACAAGTAAGAAAAATCTGAAACTTCTCCATGAATCTGAAAGTTCTATTATTGCTTTGAAAACTCAAGTAGAAGAATATAAAAGAATGGTAGAAGTCCTTGAAAACCAAATAAGTATCAAAAAGGAAGAGGCTATGAAACTTGAAACTGAGATCGCTAGAGCAAAGGCTGAAAATTTGGAAAATAGCAAAAAACTCAAAGCGCTCCAAGCGATTGAAGGGACTATGAAACTCGATGAACTACTGAAAGTTCAAAGACCTGCCCACTTCAGATTTGGTCTAGGATTTGAGAAAGGAGAATCCTCTAAGATTGCACCTCCTGAAAAGAAAGAGTTTGTGAAGCAAGTCACTGCACCTTCTAACTCTATGAAGCCCACTCAACCTAGAAAGGAGTCCATTCCTGTTAGAAAGGTAATGAAGATTAACCAGCCACAAAGAAGATACAAATTCTATGGTTATTGCTTTCATTGTAATATGTTTGGACATAAAAGAGCTGATTGTAGATTCTATGTTAGAAACAGCCCACTTGTGACTAGGAACCCTTTTTCAATCCTAAACAGCCACAAAATTGAGTGCTATATATGTCATAATTATGGACACTTGGCTAGGGATTGTAGGTTGCCTATAGCTAACCAATTTCAGGTTGAAAAGAAACCCAAGTTAGTCAAGGCTTGGAGAGCAAAGCAAAGTGCAGAAAGTCCCAAAGAATCTCTCATTGTGCAAATGGCATTCAATGCACAAAAGAAGGCAGCACTATGGGTCCTTGATAGTGGTTGTTCAAGCCATATGACTGGTGATAAAGAGAAATTCATCAAATTACAGCACTATGAAGGCGGTTCAGTGAAGTTTGGCAACAATGATGGTGCCAAAATCTGCGGAAAAGGTGTTATTCAGCTTATGGCAAACAAGATCAGATCGGAAGAAGTCTTATATGTGTCTGGATTGAGACACAACCTGCTTAGTGTGAGCCAGATCTGTGACAAGGGTCACGAAGTTATCTTCACAAAGAATGGGTTTGTCATCAAGAAGAGTAGCAACGGCAAAACAGTGGCAACTGGATCAAGAACTGCTGGAAATCTCTATACATTGTCAGATGGAGCTGAAAAGACCTGCTTGATGAGTCGGACAGAGGAAAGTTGGTTGTGGCACAAACGCCTTGGGCATCTAAGCTTTGATAACATGTCAAAGATTTGCAATTCAAAGGCTGTAAGAGGCATGTCTACAGTTGAAAAGCCTTCCAATCCCATTTGCGACTCTTGCCAAAAGGGAAAGCAAACGAGGGTTATGTTCAAGTCAAAGGAGCATCATTCCAAGAAACCTCTTGAGCTAGTGCACACTGATCTCTGTGGACCGATGCGAACTCAAAGCACCAATGGAGATAAGTATTTCATGTTATGCATTGATGATTATACTCGTATGACATGGGTATTGTTTCTTAAGCATAAGCATCAAGCACTTGATCGTTTTAAAGTGTTTAAAGCACAGGTTGAAAATCAATTGGAAAAACGTATCAAGATTTTAAGGTCTGATCGTGGAGGCGAGTTCACATCTGAAGAGTTCACTAAATATTGTGAACATCATGGCATTCAAAGACAGTACTCAGCCCCTAGAACTCCACAGCAAAATGGAGTTGTGGAACGGAAGAATCGCACCGTACAAGAGATGGCTCGTACGATGCTAAGTGAAAGCAAGATGGCTGACAAGTATTGGAAAGAGGCAATTCATACGGCTGTATACATTCAAAATCGATGCTTGATCAGGCCACATGAAGACAAAACTCCCTATGAGCTATGGTTTGGAAGAAAAGCAACAGTCAAGCACTTCAGAGTCTTCGGCAACAAGTGTTACATCAAGCGGCTCGAACAAAATCCGGGCAAATTTGAAGAAAGAGCTGACGAAGGTATATTTCTGGGTTACTCCTCTACTAGCAAGGCATATAGGTGTCTTAACAAAAGAACCAGAAAAATCATAGAAAGTGCTGATGTGAGAATAGATGAGAATATTGAACCAAAGAATGCAACTCATAATGACAGTCCAGTTTATGAGGACTCGAGTGAGATTGATGATGAGATGGCTGAATCTAATGATTCTGAGAAATCAAAGGATGACTCAGAAGATACTACACCTAAGAAGCACAGCACTTGGGTAGAGCAACACCCTAAGGATCAAATAATTGGAGATCCTAAGGCAGGCGTTCAAACTAGACAAAGTGTAGTTAGCAATTACTCACTTGTGTCCACCATTGAACCCAAGACTGTGGCTGAAGCCAGTCTCAATGAAAGTTGGTTGAAATCTATGCATGAGGAGTTGGAGCAAATTGAGAAGAACTCCACATGGGAACTTGTTCCTAGACCTACTGATAAGAATGTTATTGGTACTAAATGGGTCTTTCGGAATAAGCTGAATGAAGATGGTCAAGTCATTAGAAACAAAGCAAGGTTGGTTTGTAAAGGCTATGCTCAAGTTGAAGGCATAGATTTTGAAGAGACCTTTGCACCGGTGGCTCGTCTGGAAGCTATTCGTATGTTTCTTGCATTGGCAGCATACAAAACCTTCAAGGTATTTCAGATGGACGTAAAGTCAGCTTTCTTGAATGGTTTACTTGAAGAAGAGGTCTACATTGAGCAACCTGATGGTTTTCTCATCAGCAAAAATTCAGATCTAGTGTGCAAGTTGAAAAAGGCTCTTTATGGACTGAAACAAGCGCCAAGGGCATGGTATGCAAGGCTGGATCTCTATCTCCGCAAGATCGGTTTTGGAAAAGGAATGGTTGATAGCAATCTGTATGTCAAAACTGAGTTAAGCAAACAGCTGGTTGTCATTGTTTATGTTGATGACATAATCTTTGGTGGCAATGATGAGGAGATGTGCAGGAATTTTGCTGAAGAGATGAAGAAAGAATTTGAAATGTCGATGCTTGGAGAACTAAAGTTCTTTCTTGGTTTACAAGTTCAGCAGCTGAAACAAGGCATCTTCATATCACAAATGAAGTACATTAGGGAAATGCTGAAACGGTTCAATATGGAAGACAGCAAGCCAGTGAGCACACCAATGTCAACGAACACGAAGCTTAGCAAAGATGATAAGGCCTCGTCCATTGATCATACCACCTATCGCTCTATGATAGGAAGCTTGCTCTACTTGACTGCTACAAGACCAGATCTTCTACAAGCAGTATGTATGGTTGCACGTTTTCAAGCAGCACCAACTGAAACGCACCTTACAGCAGTGAAAAGAATCTTTCGATATCTGAAAGGTACTATGGAGCTTGGTATCTGGTATCCCAAAGGCAAATCCTTCACTCTTGTTGCATATTCTGATGCCGATTGGGCTGGATGCGTAGATGATCGCAAGAGTACTAGCGGCGGCGCATTTTATCTTGGAGAAAGATTAGTTGCTTGGCATAGTAAGAAGCAATACTCAGTATCCCTTTCGACAGCGGAAGCGGAATATATTGCAGCGGCAACTTGTTGTACGCAAGTGTTGTGGATGCGGCAAATGCTCTCTGATCTAGGAGTTCCTACAACGGATCCTACACCGATCCTATGTGACAACACGAGTGCAATTCATATATCTAAGAATCCTATTCAGCACTCTCGAACAAAGCATGTAGCAATTCGTTATCATTTTCTTAAAGATAAAGTTGCTGATGGAGAGGTCAAGTTGGAATATGTTCCAACAACTGAGCAAGTGGCTGATATTTTCACGAAACCTCTGCCAAAGGAAGTCTTCGAGTATCTCCGGAAAAAGTTAGGAGTTACTCACTCTCCTAAACCGTAGGAGTTGTGCTTGAAAGGGGGAGCAAAGTATTCCTTGAATATCCTATTCGCTCCTCGGTTTGGTCCCTTTGGACTTGTTGTCAAAGGGGGAGAGATGTTATGCTATGATAGCAAGGAGAAATGTTATGCTATGAAAGCTAGGGGGAGATTGTTGACAGTGCATGGTTGTTATTTCAGAATTTCAGAATTAGTGTTGAAGTTCCAATAGTGTTGCCAACAATTCCAAAGGGGGAGATTGTTGGAATTTGAGATGACTTGAAAGTCTTTTGACGAATTGAAGAAGATAGTATCTCAAGTATTGATTTGAGTTGGAATTATTGTCAACACATTGTCATAAGCATGATGATAGTAGGCTAGTGTTGATAGAGCTGAAAAGAAGAATCAGAATTGATACAGTCAGGAATTCAGAATTCCTGAAGCAGAGCACGCGGTCGACCGGGCACCCCATGCAGTCGACCGAGCAAAGAGAAACCTGCAGAAACAGATTCAGGTAGCTCCCAGTTATTTTCGTGACACAGTGTGTCTTCGGTCGACCGAGACCCCAGGATGTCGACCGAGCGCGATAGTTGTCTGTTTCCAGACAGTGTCTTCGGTCGACCGAGCAAGCAAGGATGTCGACCGAGCACGGGAACCAGAGTTGCGCAGAATCAGAAGTCTTGCACGAAAATTCAGCACTCTTATCTAATTTGTTTGGGACTCTTTCTAAACGAATTGTAGCCTGTTTTGAATACAATTAAGGGTTAACATAACCTATAAAAAGGCATGTATGGGTCGTTCTAAAGATACACCAGAAGAGAAAAAGAAGAGAAGAGAAAAGAGAGAGAGTTTTGGAGAGAATAGAGTGCTGTTGCTGTGTGCTGTTGTGCTGCATCTTTTTACAGCAAGTGAGGACGAGGATGTGCTCTTAAAGATGATGTTTTCGTCCATAAGATAAGTGTCTCTCTGTTTATGCTTTAATTTCAATTTGTAAGGGATTGAGAGAGAGAGAATTGTAGAGGGGAAGGGCTGTAGACAGAGTTTATCTTATATTCTGTTTTTACATCAAGTTGGTGCTTGGTGTTTGGGGTTTGGTGATCCTATCTGTGGGTGCAGATAAATTGTAAGGGGAGTCGGTGCTTCCTAGATAGTTGGTGCTATCTGAAACTAAGGGTTGGTGCTCTTTGTCGTTGGTGCGACTAAATATATTCAGACCTGTACCGGATCGGTGTTCGGACGGTTTTGATCCGTGGACGTAGCCTTTTGGTGAACCACGTTAAATCTGGTGTCATTGTGTGGTTTGACTTGTTTTGTTGTTGAATTGGACCTGTTTTTAGAAATCACTAATTCACCCCCCCTCTCAGTGATCGCGATATCCAACACCATATGGATATTGAACTTGTGGGTCGCTCCCTGGATCAAGAGAATGATATTCGAATTATGATTATGTTAAGGATATGAAGTTCTAAGGTTTAGATGTAATCGGGAAGGTTGATAGTACATGTGATAACCTGACTCGATTATGGATATTACATAGAGGGGCATTCAGGTCATTACACTTAGTAGGTCGAAGACAACCGTCATTTTATGACGAGCTTATTATATTATATATTTGTCCTTGGAGTTCAACCATAACTCTTTAGTGGAATGAGTTAAGGTTAAAATGGTCTTAATGTTGCTATGGGTTTAGCATGGACATTTTGGTCATTTTGGGAGCCAATGGCAAATATGTCTTTTGGTCCCTTCTCTAGTCACTTACCAAGATTGGCATGGTTTCCTAAGATGTTTAGATAACATAAGGATGAATTATTTTAGTGGAAAAATAATTTTGAGTTTAAATTCAAATAGGCCTTTGATGGCATACATGAATTTAACTCTAGATAAATTGTATGTGGGCCATGGTGTGCTTTGATATGTGGGACGTCCATAATAGGATTTCCATGGGTAAGGTTTCCAACTTTGAGTAGGACTCTCTACTTGGAAAGTTGGACTCCTCTTTGGATTAGTATTCCTATGAGTTAGTTTCCTTTTTGGATTAGGAACTTAAAATTAGTAAGTGTTCTACAACTAGGATTACTAATTGTATGGAAAGTTCCTTTTAGTTTCCTTTTCTAATTGGAGTGTTTCTTAAAGGAAATAAGTCTTTCCTTTTTTGACATCAATTAGAATAAGGAGAGATAACTTTATGGGAAAGGTTTCCACAAAAGTTTCTATAAAAGAAACCACTTCCCCTTTGGACGTCCAACACTAGAAAAGAGAGTGCAAGAGTGCCACACGTCCAGCCTTGGAGAGGTTCTCTTCTTGATAGATGAGAGCTTAAGGTCTGAGTTTTTCCTTGGAGAAATAGTTCTTGTTTCCTAGATTAAGATCCCACCATCTTAGCCAATCAGATTTGGAAGTGAGATAGAGGAGAAGATCAAAGGCAATACTAGTGCAGAAAATTCCAGCAACTTGTTTGCAAATTGCAAGTCTGAGTTCGGGCCTTTGGATCTATTTTTTCAGAGATTTGAAGTCTACAAATCTTCGAGGTAATAGTCTTCTATCATCTCTATTAATTAAACACATGTTGATCATGATTTAATGGAATTTCTATGCGATTCTTTATGGCTGACTTCCGCTGCATAGTGCAGAAATCAGATTTTGAAAAATCTGTCATGCTTTGCATCAGCCATAGTAGTCTCTTATTGAGAAGTTTCAGATCTGAATCGCGGTTTCCTTCAGTGGTATCAGAGCCACTCCATGCGAAATCATGATCCCATGATGTGATTAATTAATCTTAGATTAGATGGGGCATGGTGGCACCCTGCTGAAATTTATTTCAGATTTATATTAGTGCTGTAATCTTGTATGATGGTTACGTTCGGATTGCTGGAATTAATTTTTCCAGATCTGAATCATGTTGTACATCATGCACTAACCTATTTGGTTGCAGCCATAATTAGCATCCTTGATGGTTTGCATGTATGTTGTGTGGATTTGGATGTTTTTTAATTAGTTGGAAAGTGTACGATTGCGCGGTTAGCAATCATAGGAAGTTGTAAAGTTTCCTTAATTTTATTCCAACTAGTCTTGATGTAAGCTTTCTTGAAAAGCATAGGAATCTCCAATGTAATTTTGGTTTTGTTTTTCATGGGTTTGCTTGTATAAATCAATTTATGGAAACAAGCAAAGGAAAGTTTCAAGACAAGAAGGTTGCAAGAAATTGGAGTCCTTGGAGATCAAGGAGTCAAGACTTCTAGATGCATGAGGAGTCCTAATTCGATTAGGATTTGAAATCCTAAGAGCAAGGAGCCATCAAGGATTGCATACTTTTATTTGCTTTTATATATGGAATGCATGGATGAATGCTTTATATAATTGCTATAATTGTCACCTAGAAACATGGCCACCATTAGGCTCTAAAATTGGCATCTTTATTGTATTAGATTGTTTTTAGTTTGGCAAATTAGTTTTAAACGGAACTTAGACCAGCACCTTCTATTTGTCTAAGGTTTAAAATTGGATAGGGTTTAGTTTATCTTGGTACCCTTGGTTTCCAAAGGAGGCTAAACTAAAATCTAATTAGATGCTACCTATGGGTTTTCATAACCCAAGATAGGTTTTTGACTCTTTGAAGGGATTTGCTCAAATGTTTTAAAGCAAAGGTTATTTAATTTTAAGATGACTTAAGTCATAAATTTAATTAACCAAGTTTGCTAGATTTAAAAAGAGCTTTTGAGTAAAACAATGTAAAGGTCAAAAAGTATAAACCCTAGCGATAAATAATCAAGTGGGAGAGGGGTTTTAGGAAAGACCCCACGGCCTTCCATTTTCGGTTCATGTTATCTCATTAAAGTGTTAGTGGGAGCGGCCACCCCTTCGGTGGAGTTCTTTACTAAAGACCGCTTTGATGGGTTAATGGGTGAACTAATGTGAATATTCGTAATGAGGTGTTAGTAGGAGCGGCCATCCCTTCGGTGGAGTTCTTTACTAAAGATCACTTCTATAGAATGTCAATGAAGTGTTGGTGGGAGCGGCCATCCCTTCGGTGGAGCTCTTTACTAAAGGTCACTTCTAGAAAAGATAAAAGTCTCTTCCCTTCGGAGGACTTTGTAAGATCCCGACCCCAGTTCTTTTGTTTAATATTGTTTTAATCGTGGTTTAACTTGTTAAGTGAGATTTGATTTAGTTTGACCTTGTTTTTGAGTTTGACCGGATTTTTCCATAACCTTGGAGATTTTGAGACCGTTGACTTTGGTTTGACCCGGTCCATATGATATGTATTTTTTTTTATGAGAAATTACTTTTAATTTCTAAAAATTCTGGATTTGGTGTATTTTGACTTATTTTATGAAGTTTAACAACTTTCATGTTTTGATCATTTTGATTTGATACTCAGAAATCACGTTTTTCGAGGAAAATGGGCAAAAATGACATTTTCACTAAATCTGTCCATGAATTTCGAAAATTTCAGAAATTGGGGAAAGTATACTTTTTGGAAAGTAGAATTTTCGCTGATCATTTTTGTCTTCTTCGTCGTTTTCGTTCGGGGCCCGCAAATGCCACTTTCAGCCTTGTGAAGATCGGGGCCCATAAAGCCCATCTTATAAGAAGAGAAACCCTCTTCTTCTCCTTCATTCTTTTCCTGCAACGGTTTGGAGCTTGGCTCTTTCCCTCTCCTCCAGCACTCTCTCTCTCTTCTGAAACTCTTATTTGGTGGAGTTTTCATGGAGGAATGATCTCCCAAAGTTCTTCTCCTCCCTCTTGGCTTTCCAAAGAACCCATTTGCAAGGATTTTGAGCTAGGAGAGATGCAAGGATTTTGAGCTAGGAGAGACCCCTCATCCAAGCTTCTCTTCTTCGTTTGGGCTTTTCAAGGTTTGCAATGGCTTTCCAAACTTTAGATCTTGGTTCTCCTCTTCATTTTGAGTGTTTTCATCTTTTATGCAATGGGTTTTCATGGAGTTTTACAATGATTGGTTTCTAGGGCTTCTTCTTTAGCCATTTTGGGGTTTTGTAATTTTGGAACTTGAGGCCATTAGAGGACTTTCATGGAGTGTTTTGCACCTTCTCTTGACCAAGGCAAGTGAATTTTACAATTAATATGATGTTTTCATGTTTCTTGTTTGGTTTCATGGTTTTCTCTCATTATGTTCTAATCCTTTTGATTTATGGATTTACTTTGAATGAATGAAGTAATGTTATATTGGTTTTCACTCATGTTGTTGTTCTACAAGGAGTTGGAAGTTTGGTTTTCACTTTGGTCACTTAGAAAAAATTTGTCTTCCTTGTGTTAAGTTTGGTGTTCAAAGAATGGGAGGAAAAGGATTTGATTTAGAAGTGGTTTCTAGAGTAATTGGACTGATTGTTAATGAGGATTTGTTGACTTGTGGAGGTCAAGAAATGGCTAAGTTATTGTGAAAACTTGTATGGAAGGAAGAGGGAAGAAAAGAAATCAGAAAATTGCACATGAGAGTGCAATTCTGCACTCATCCGGACCCAGCCAGAACTGGGTCCGCTCGAGCAACCCAGTGGGCCGCTCGAGCGACCCAGGTTCTGGAAGGGGTCCGCTCGAGCGGACCCTGGGTCGCTCGAGCGGACCCAGCCCAGTTCTAGGCCCTTTTCAGGGCCTGGTTTGAGGGGATTTTCGAGGGACTCTTTGGGCCTGATTTAAGATAGTTTTGAGCCACTACAAGACCTGATATTGGGCCATTTAGGGCCTGATGTTGAGCTGATATAAAACCTGTTTTGTGGGCCTGTTTTCAGGTTCTTTCATACATTCCTTTAGGCCGGTTCAAGGTAGACTTTGGGTTGTTTTTAAAACTGTTCCTTGGGCCTGATTCAGGCCAGTCTTTGGGCCATTTTAAGACCTGATGTTGGGTCATTTGAGGGCCTGACATTGGGCTGTTTTAAAACTTGTTTGTGGACCATTAAAGGTTTAGCGTTGGGTTGTTTAAAAGTTTGTTTTGTGGGCCTGTTCGAAGTTAGTTTTAAGGGCTGTTTTAAGATATACTTTGTGGGCCATTTAAGGATTAGTTTTGGACTGTTTTTAAACTTGTTTTGTGGGCTTGATTAAGGTTGGTTTTTGGATTGTTGTTGAGGACTATTTTGGACTTGGATTAAGGCCAGCTATGGGCCTGTTTTTAAGAGTTTTGACATTACTTTTGATACTTGGAAATTCGTGAAATGGGAATGATGTGAGGATGAGTGTATGTGGAATTACCCGGGAATCGTCTGAGTCTCAATGTGCACTTTATCATTTAAATATTATGGATTTTCATTGGCATCAAACACACTCTCTATCAATCAATGTTTAAAGGTTAAATGTGCATTGAGATGGTTCCTTGGTAAGTCATTAAGTCATTCTCCACTGTCCATTCCATTTCAAGTCAGAAAAATGTATTTGTATTTGTATTTGTATTTGTTTTCTTTGGTGAACTAATTTAAATAGCATCGATGATTTGTTATAAAATCATGTGGTTTTCCACGTTCGAAAGGATTGACCCGTATGATTTTTTACAAATCACTTTGATGTGTATTTGAACGGTTTACCATGGATATTCGTGTGTTTTCCCCAATTCGATTTGAAAAGAGATTGGAGTATGTTTGTCACATTCGGGATTTCTTCGATGTGATTATTGTTTTGATAAGACTAGTATTTGAAAATGAAACCTCGAGGCAGACGGGGCCAGAGCTATGTGGTGTGAGCCCCTGAGCCAAAGGGATTAGTATTATGTTAGCTTTGTATCGGTTTGAGTTTTGAAGACTAAAGGCACCACTAGGCTTAGGTCACCTTGTCGGGCTGATCACCCGGCTTGGGATCTTTAATCTGTCCGCCAACTGCAGCTTGGATTCTGTCTGTACCGACCATGACAACGGTTCTATCTGCCGGTCCCATTTGTATGGCTACGGTTCTGATACTTTTGATCTGCCGGTCCCATTTGTATGGCTACGGTTCTGATCCTATTTCTAGTACCACGTTCAGTGGCTACGTTTCTGTCTGCTCTTATTACTTCGGTAATAGGAGGATTTAGCTATTTGTGGTCGCCAAGGTTTTATCTACACATTACTTTAGTTTATGATTCTTGTCGGTTATACTTTTTATGCTTTGATTTGTTTAATGTTTACGATATCGATCTTTATTGTATTGTCCCTACTATTCAGTTTTAAATGTATTTCCAATTATTAAATGTTTTGCTTAGTTGGTTATCTTTTCGAGACATTTATGCTTTGGAGACTGTTCGTTTATTTGTCTTGATATTTATGTTAGGTCTTTCGATCGTTTTATCGTGATTTATTGTTATTATTGGTTAGGCTCTTTATTCAGTTTTACGATGATTTCACCAGGTTTTATGTATGTTCTCTTGTTTCATATTATTTGTTTATTTGCTTGCCAGACCGTCGTGTCTGACCCTTTTTGTTTGGTGCCAGTTTCTTCTCTTTCTGGTTTTAGGTGTTTGATCAGAGGAGGCGGTGGGACCGCCGGTCTAACGTGAGAGGCTGCCCGTTGATATCATTTAGATGTCAAGTTCGGCACCGGAGTTCGTATCTAACATTGAGGGTAGTATTTCTTTTAGTTGGATATATTTTTGTATGGCTATGTTAGCCTTTTTCTTTGGGTTGTAATTAAGACACTTGTTAATTGTAATTTGAACATGTGGGAATTAATTAGTCTTGTTACTACCAGCTCAGTGTGTTCTGATAAATGATTTATACCAGTCTGCTTATATGATGGCTTTATGGAATTGGTTGCGTGCGACACGGAACCCGATGGCCACGGATTCCGAGTCGTAACACCATGTTTAGCTTCCGCGAAAAATATACTCTGATCGTGATGGAATTTGTTTATCCTCATTCACGCGGATCTTGGGAAAGATAACAAAAAGTTTCAAATTATTCCAAAATTTCGCACCCCGAGATCGGTTTACTGCAGGGCCCGGTTTCGGGGTGTGACAGGTTTGGTATCAGAGCTGGTTAGTTTCTAGGAAATAAAATACTCTAGAGACATTAAGACGTGTGGTGAGGATTCGTTAGATTGTGTCGATTTGTTTTCTCGTGTCTTTGTTTCTTTGGATTTGAGTCGGCTTTTCTTTCAGTTCGGGAGATTTTGCTTGTCTTTTCTTTTTGTTCTTGTTGTTAGGAGATTTGGATGACCAAATTTCCTCCTTAGTGGTGGAGAATTTAAAGTCTCCATGCTCTTGTTCGGTGTCTTTTATCTGTGTTTGTGTCGGAGACTGAGAACCCTCTGGACTTAGTATGTTGTTTTCGGAGAACATCAGCAGACTTTCAGCCTTCAACATCTTCATTGTGGTTAATAAGAGAAGACGTGTGCATTTGCCAGTCAAAGTAGAACTTGAGCAGCTTTTGAAGATCCCCTTTCAGCTAATCAAGGGTCGTCATGCAGCGTACCAAGGTAAGTAAATGTGGATTTTTGGGTGAACTCGGACCATCTTTCCAAGATGAAGGACTGTAAGAGGTATATTAGTTATTGACTTTGCAAAGAGAGGCGTATCATCTATTGATTTTATGAAGGGAGAAGTGATTCTTAGTTAGTAAGACTAGAAGTTAGTACAAGAAACTCAGGGATTTCTGGATTCGACGAGCCTTGTCATGGATTTGGTTGAGAATTTCTGTGACTTGCAGCTTAGCCGGTGTAGTTAATTCAGCAGGGATACCAAGTGGATGGTTCGTTGTGGTCAAGATGATTTTTGGCAACAGAGGAAACTTTGTGGATTTTACCGACTTATAGGATATTGGATTGGACAGCATGCAGATGCAAGTGTATACCTCAGTGGTTTGGATGTCCCTTTTCTTAGTAAGAATGATTTTCGCGATGGTTTCATCTTTTATTTAGTTTTTCCTTAATGTCTATGATCTATCTTTGTAGAGTTTAAACAATGGATTTATGTTTCTTCTTTAAAGCTTATTTTAAAATAAACTATGTCAGTTATACTCTTTTCACAGGTCACATGATTTTGTTTTCATAAGGATTTGTGTTTCGAATTTTTGTTTAATCTTCATAAGATATTATCTTACAATGACCTTAGAATTTTGCTCTTGTTTTAATTCTCTTAAATGTTGACACTTACATTTCAAAACCTTGACGATTTTAAAATTTTGTACATGTTTGGTTAGAAATGGATTTCAATAAAACTTAAGGTATGGTCATACTACATGAATTTGACTTATTTTTGGAATCCTAATTTGAGATTGTTGGGTATTTCAATGATTAGTTGGGTTGTGAAACCATAAATTTCAAAACAAATACCGCTGTTTCATATTCAAATTTTGATGAACTTTATTTATTAAGCTTTATTTGATAATTTGGAGGTTCGGTTTCTACTATGTTTTAAAATGATGAAATTTAGCTAAGTAATTATTTTAGTCCTTATGTTTAAGATTTTAAGATTTGTTTTGCATCGAATGGAATGAGTGGTAATAGCTTATGGTTGGAGTTTGGAGGTGTATGGATTGAAGGGTGGATGGATGTCAGGATGTGTACCGGTTCAGTTGGAAAACAAAGTTGGATTTATGAGAGAGTAAACATCATTCAAGACAGGGATTGAAAGTTTCCGTTCTTCAGGGATTGATGCCAGCTAGGCAGATCTATTTTTGTTGATAACACAGTATCAGGTAAGGGATCAAGAGCAGCAAGTAAATAGAATCAGATGTGGGCAAGAATTCAGAGTACATCACAGAAAGATTAGAATTTGGAGTTGTGATTTCGGAATGAAGAAGGATTGACGGTATTCTTAGAAGCCAGAGTCTGAATGGTACCATGGAAACCCGAGTAGGCGGGGCCTCGGTGTTGGCCGACTTCCTGGTCGTGGACGCCCTTTCTCCCTACAACGCCATCCTGGGCAGAACGTGGCTCCACAAATTGGAAGCAGTCCCCTCTTCCCTCCACCAAAAGCTAAAATTCGTGCTCGAGAACAAAGAGGGCAAGATGGAAGTGGTCACCGTGGAGGGAGATCAGCAACAAGCTAGACAATGCCTGCTGGCCGTAGTCCCAGCAGAGAAGGAGCCAGAGCGCGTCAACCTGGCAGAGTTTGAGAATGGTCTAGACGAGATCGGCCGAGATCCCGACAAGAAGAGTATCGAGGATCTGGCCGAGGTCAGGCTCGACTCAACGGACCCTGACAGATTCTTCTTGGTCGGCACGCAACTGCCTGACGAGGAGAGAGTCGAGCTATCAAGGTTCCTCGTGCAGAATCGGGATGTCTTCGCCTGGACCCCGAGCGAAATGCCCGGAGTCGACCCCGAGGTCATGTGCCACAGGCTGAATGTGGACCCTAGCCACAGGCCAGTGGTGCAAAAAGCCCGGAGGACGGGGATCCAGCAGACGGTCGCAGTGGTCGACGAGGTCGGCAAGTTACTGGAGGCGGGCGCAATCCAGGAAGTCCAGTATCCGGTTTGGCCGGCCAATACAGTGGTGGTTAAAAAGAAAACGGGCAAATGGAGGGTGTGCGTGGACTTCACCGATCTCAACAGGGCCTGCCCTAAAGACAGTTTCCCCCTTCCGAAGATTGATCAGATGATCGATGCCACCGCCGGCCATGACCGAATGAGCTTCCTCGATGCCTTCAGGGGTTACCATCAAATACCGATGTATGAGCCGGACGAGGAGAAGACCACATTTATAACCCCCCGCGGCACCTATTGGTATAAAGTCATGCCCTTCGGGCTGAAGAACGCAGGGGCAACATACCAGCGCCTCGTGACCAAGATGTTCCAGGCTCAGCTCGGCAAGACGGTAGAAGTCTACATTGACGACATGGTCGTCAAGTCAAAACACTCCAGCGACCACCTGACGGATCTGGCCCAAGTCTTCAGCATCCTTCGCGCGTTCAAACTCAAGCTCAATGCTTCCAAGTGTGCCTTCGGCGTAGCCTCCGGCAAGTTCCTCGGAAGCCTGGTGATGCGGAGGGGAATAGAGGCCAACCCGGACCAGATCGCTGCAATTTTGGGCATCCAGAGCCCATCTACTACAAAGGAAGTTCAGAAGCTCATAGGCATGGCTGCAGCACTCAATCGCTTCATCAGCCGGTCATCAGATAAGTGCAGGCCTTTCTTTCAGCTTCTGAGAAAAAATTTAAAATTTCAGTGGACCCCTGAGTGCGACCAAGCGTTGGCAGCACTCAAAACTTATTTATCTTCACCCCCTTTACTCTCTACCCCAACTCGGGGAGAGATTTTGTATCTATATTTTGCGATCTCGGATCATGCGGTGAGATCCGTCCTCATCAGTAGGGCTGCACAGAACCGGACCGCAGACCGGACCGGACCACAAAACCGGACCGGACCGGACCGGATTTGCGGTCTTGGTGGTCCAAATCCGGTCCGGTCCGGACCGGACCGGTTATTCCGGTCCGATCCGGTCTGGGCCTTTTGTGGTCGGTCCGGACCGGACCGGACCGCATTTATTAAAATAATTTTTTTTTAATTTTTTTTTTTCATAATCTTTGAGCCCATGAGGCATGAGCCTAGCACCCATTTGTAAAACCCATCATTCATTCATTTGACATTTGCCTATTTTTTAGATGTGAGGTGAAAATGAAAAAAAAAATAAAAAAAAATGAAAAAAAAATGAAAGAAAAAAAAAATGGAAACCGGTCCGGACCACTTTAAGTGGTCCAACCGGACCGGTTTGGACCGGACCGGACCGGACCGGACCGCTTATAAGTGGTCCGGTCCGGTCCTTCATTTTGGGCCGGACCGGAAATCCGGTCCGACCGGATTCCGGTCCGAAAACCGACCGGAAATCCGGCCGATCACCCCTACTCATCAGGGAGGACGAAGGAGTACAAAAGCCAATTACTATACAAGCAGGATCCTGCTTGACGCCGAGACCAGATATCTTTGTTGGAGAAGCTCGCACTAGCACTCGTCAGCGCCTCCCGCAAGCTCTCCCATTATTTTCAGTCCCACACCATTGTGGTGATCACGGAGCATCCACTCCGCTCTATTTTTAAAAAAGCTGACTTTTCAGGGCGAATTTCAAAGTGGGCGGTCGAACTCGGACAGTATGACATTCAGTACCATCCCAGGACTGTGATCAAAGCCCAGATTCTGGCTGACTTCATTGTAGAGTTCGTCTCGCCCAGCTCGGCTCCGACCCAGCCCGGCGTGGAACTGGCAGGCGTTGGGAGCGAACCTGAAGTTACCGGGCTCGAACAATCTTCCACCGCCACATGGAAGATTTTTGTCGACGGTTCGTCCACCTCCAAGCGAGCTGGCGCCGGCATAGTCCTCCAATTGCCAGAAGGACTGGTCATAGATCAAGCCTTCACCTTGGACTTCAAAGCGACCAACAATGAAGCAGAGTATGAGGCACTGATAGCAGGGTTGAACAGCGCCCGAATCCTTGGAGCCCGGCACCTGGTGGTCTTCAGTGATTCGCAACTGGTGACTAGCCAACTCGCTGGGGACTACCAGGCCAGGGACGACAGGATGGCGGCCTACTTAGCCCTCTCACAAAAACTGCTCTCTCATTTCAAGACAGCCGAGGTCAGGCAAATCTCTAGAGACACTAACACGCACGCCGATGCGCTTGCAAACCTGGCCTCCGCTGTCGAAGCGGGGAAGAGAAGGACCGTCGAAGTTGGATCGATACCGAGATCGAGCCTGGAGCTACACTCGCCTCGGCAAATCCTCTGTATTGATCTCGGCCCAAGTTGGATGGGCCCAATCATCTCCTACTTAAAGGATGACCGGCTCCCCGAGGACAGGACTGAGGCCCATCGAATCAGACTCAAGGCAGCTCGATTCTGGCTCTCTCCGGAAGGCAAACTCTACAGAAAATCCTTCACGGGTCCATACCTCCAATGCGTCCACCCGACCGAGGTGGACGACTTCTTGTACGAAATCCATGAAGGAATTTGCGGCAGCCACATCAGGGGCCGATCACTGGCCTATAGGGCAATAAGCCAGGGTTACTGGTGGCCCTACATGCAGAAGGATGCACAAGTATACGCCAGGAAATGCGAGAAGTGCCAGAAGTTCACCCACTCTCTCCATCAGCCAGCACAGGACCTGAGTCCCCTCTCTAGTCCATGGCCCTTTGCCCAATGGGGGCTGGACATTGTGGGGCCCCTTCACCGAGCCCCGGGGAACAAGAGGTGGCTGATCGTTGCAATGGATTACTTCACGAAGTGGATAGAGGCTGAGCCGCTATCCTCCATCACGGATAAGGATTCCAAGAGTTTCGTATGGAAGAACATCATAACGAGGTTCGGCATCCCCAGGACCCTGATTTCGGACAACGGGACTCAGTTTGACTCCAAATCCTTCAAAGACTTCTGCCGAGAGCACGGCATCAGAAATCACTATTCCACTCCGGCGTATCCGCAGAGCAACGGCCAAGCCGAAATCTCCAACAAGATAATTCTAGACGGCCTGAAGAAGCGATTAGACAAGGCAAAGGGGAGATGGGTAGAGGAGCTTCCCAGTGTGCTATGGGCGTATAGGACAACTCCAAGGCGATCCACCTCGGCGACCCCTTTCTCTCTGGCTTATGGGATGGAGGCGGTCATTCCCTTGGAAATTGGCCTCCCCACCCTGAGGACAGAATTGGTCGACCAGGGCCGAAATGAAACAAATTTAGCAATGGAGCTCGACCTGGCAGACGAGCGTCGAGAAGCAGCAGCCCTACGGTTGACTGACTACCAACAGCGGCTAGCAAGAGGATACAATGAAAAAGTCAGAGAGAGAAGTTTCTCCGTGGGGGAGCTAGTCCTCAAGAAGACCTTGCCAGGCGACAGAAATCCAAATGAAGGAAAGCTGGCCCCGAACTGGCATGGCCCGTTCAGGGTGGTCTCACTGGCAGTACGATCCTCCTACAAGCTCGAAAACCTGGAGGGCAAGCCATTACCGAGACCGTGGAATGCATCCCATTTGAAGAAATTCTACTTTTGAAAAGATGTAACATGAGTCTCAGAATCAATGAAAGCAGCTTTTGCCATCAATCTGTGTCATCTCTCCTTATCTGAGTTCGGCAGTTCCGGGTCCTTGACCCTGGAGAAGGCTCCGAGTTCATACACTCAATCGTCTCCTAAAGTTTGGGTCCTTGACCCTGGAGAAGGCTCCGAGTTCATACACTCAGTCGTCTCCTAAAGTTTGGGTCCTTGACCCTGGAGAAGACTCCGAGTTCATACACTCAGTCATCTCCTAAAGTTTGGGACCTTAACCTTGGAGAAGGCTCCGAGTTCATACACTCAGTCGTCTCCTAAAGTTTGGGTCCTTGGAGAAGGCTCCGAGTTCATACACTCAGTCGTCTCCTAAAGTTTGGGTCCTTGACCCTGGAGAAGGCCCCGAGTTCATACACTCAGTCGTCTCCTAAAGTTTGGGTCCTTGACCCTGGAGAAGGCTGCGAGTTCATACACTCAGCCAACTCCTAAAATTTGGGCTCATGACCCCGGGAGAGGCTTCGGATTCATACGACCAGCCGCTTCCTAAATTACGGGATCACACCCCTCGGGACCATTCCCGAACTCGGACTCACACAGCCGAGATCCTCGAGAATTCGGCGAAAGACGGTTCATCTCGGCCAGAGCTGGTCCATTTCGGCCAATGCCAGTTTTCGAAGGAGCGGTGCAAGCACTGGTGTGCAAAAAAGTAGTGCAGAAACACAAGTATCACAAAACAGCGCAAGAAAAGCAAAAACGAATACAGAAATTTGTACACAGATTATATGAGCGCAAAGTCTGCTCTTTTTATTCACTGTAATTACTTCGTTACAAGGGTTACAGGAAGGGAAACAAAATACAAGAATGAGGCTCACAGTCCTCTGAAAACAGAAGAAGAAAGTGGGCTTTGAAACCACTCTTGCTGACTCCGTCCGCCAACCAGAGATCTCCGTCCGAAAGGCTTCTCGCATCCTGCCACGAGGTCTTGACATCCCACAGGAGAAAGGGTCTGCGGCAGGGTCCAAAACAGAGCCCTTTGGGATGAAAATAAGGCCCCCCACGGCCTGGGGGCACTTGGTTCCGGTGTACAGTGCCAGGGGCTCTGCACTGTGCCTTGGTTGGCCAGAACAAGATTTGCTAGAAAGCCCGAGCCCCTGGTCCTCTGTTGGTGCTTGGATCTCCACCGAGCATCCACGTTCAGAGAACGCGTAGCCCATGGAGATCCCCTTCAGAGAGTGCGCAGACCACGGCAGGCAATCCCCCCTCGGAGGACATTGTCTCCTGGCACAGGGGCCTCGCCCGGGTCGAAAGCTCCTGGACCCCTATAGAGCCAAGCTGCCAGAGCGTATGGCGGAGGTGAGAAGGTCCCCATTATAGTGACAGGCAAAAGAAAAGGAGGGCCTCCGGTCTAAGTCCTCTTTCCCATGGCGAACCTACCTCTCCTATTTATAGGGAAAAAAGGAGGGCCCGGTCTTCGAAAGAAATAATGGGGCGAGGTCTCCCGCGCCCTACGTGGAGTGCACGTCTCCCTATATGCTGACCAGCGGTCTTGATAACGCCACGCGGAGCCGTCGATACATCTTCGACATTAATTAGCAGATACCATTTATTGCCTCAACCACCCAAAGTGAGACAATCCCAAGAAAGCTCCCCGTCATATAGCTCCCGACCTCGCTTTGCTGGCGAGCCTCGCAAGGTCAGAAGCTAGGGGCAATTGTGTGGGGAGATTTCCAAAACTCCGGGATTATGCTAATCACAATCATCCGATGGGGCTAGGCCTTCTCACGAGCCTCACGTGCCCTCCACGTGCCAATCACGCAGCCTCAGATCCACCACGGCCGCTGGGACAGGGGCCTCAGCCGAAGTCAGACAAGTCCGGGTCGCTAGCGCCGAGCTCGGATGCCCAGGTGCCCACCTCGGCTAGGAGCTCCACCTCGGCCGAAGGCGCCGGGATGAAAGCCGGAGCGAGGAGAGACTCCCCACTCACGCCCTTCGCCCCCCACGTCATCGGACATGTGGGAGAGTAGGGGCGCGAGCCAGGGGGATAGTCGTAACATCCGGCCGTCCACAATCTTCGCCAGATCGCTGACAAGGCGGCATCCAACGGATAAAGCCAAATCAAGGCAAAGATCCGAGAGTACCTTTGCCGCCGAAGGCGTCCAACACGGTCTTGCCCAAGACGACGCGTATTAAATGCGTTGTGGGCTGACCCGACTGGCATTTATTACTTTGTGGGCTGATCGGACCCTCATTTAATAAATGGTGGGCTGACATGATGACGCCTCTAGACATGACAAGGCGTCATCATTAACCTCCCTCATGCAACGTAGGCATCTTCTTCTATAAGAGAGGCAACACTTCCCACAGACAGGTATGCACACTAAAAAACCAGAGCTATTACTCTGTCTCTCAGCTCCCTCTCCTTCCTTCGATTCACCTACTGACTTAGGCATCGGAGAGCCTTGCGCCATCCAGGCCAGGGTCCTCTGACCGTTCGCCCTTCTCCTTTCAGGTTTTCAGGCAGCGGGTTAAGTACTACATTTGGATAAGTCCTGTAAGGCACCCTGATCATTGTGGGTCATTATTTTTCTGCACCTACAATTTATATGTTAAACCCATTACATAAATAAAACTCATTTTCATATGGCATAAAAGTCAAGCGGAAATGCCTAACCATTCATTCATGGCGAGTTCGGCAAACTTCAATAGAATTCAATGGATAAAATCCATAGTGGATGTTACAAGTTTGGTATGAATTCATATCAGTTGGGTTCAGAGTAATTGGATTTGAAATCATACTCACTCATACTCAACCCAACACGCTTCTATTCCTATTCAAATTTGAAATCCATTACTTTAACTAATTAGTCTAATGACTACACTTAACAATATAAAGTTTACACTAACTTTATACTTGATATACTCTTGAATAGTTAGTCAAAAGTAGGGAGTACAAAATACTCTCTCTCTCGCTCTCTTTTCCTTTTGTCCACCTCTCATGGAGATAACATATGCACTGATGAAACTTTGGGCCCACATGTATAAATTCATTCACCGTATGAATATCAAACCATCATAACACATACCCATAATTTTCTTCATTGAGATGATCATGGCCCACCTGTTGGACGGCCTTGATCCGACTTCTATTCAAAAGAAGACAGACGGCTAGCCCACCACTCGGCGCACGATCTCCACAACGTCGTTGGGTGGGCCCCACTTCTCGCCTTAAAAATGTGGCAACAACGCAACGCACGAGGCTGACCCGGCCCGGCTCGAAGAGGAAAACCCGCGGGTCAAAGATCAAAGTCCATTTGACTATTCCATCCAGTGCGAGACGGACACGTGTCTGCATCTTGCCGACCTGAGGCTGGTACAACTGTCGTTGGGCGAGACAGACGTGTGAATGGGTGAAGTCCCGGTCAGTGACGACTGCCTTGTCCGTGCAGGCACCTTTTGAGAGGTGGGAGGTGACCGGCTGGTACCGGTTGCTGGCTTTCTCGATCTGTGCGAATCTGGTGGCTGACAGCGTGCTGATGGGTCGTGGTGGCCCCACACTGATAGTGACTGCAGATGGAGTGCTTTGAACTCTAGGGTTTCGTGAGGTGAAAAAAAGTCAATCAGTGCTCCAGCGCGACTGTGGAAGTTGGTTTTGTAGTCCCGCACGCTCATGGGTGCGTGTGCGTGGACTGAGAGGTCCTATTGCCTCGTGGACCGCTCCACCCATGGAATATCTACGAGGCTACTTTGTGGGGCTCATTTATCTATAATTTAAATATCCCAATATATTATAAAGATAATTTTAGGGGAAAATTTTCGAAATATGGTCATTGCGAAAGGTCTCCGAATGCTGCGTAACACAAATGGGATCCTTCTGGACCTCTTTCACTCTTTTTTTTTAATGCTGAGGTGAGCGTCATTTGTTTATGATAGAAGCGACGCTATGCAGTTTTCACAAAGCACTTTTCTTCCTCTTATTTTTTTCCTTTTCTCCCACCTATTTCTCTATTTTCCCCACTCCATTTTCTCCCAATCATCTTAAGAAAAAAGTATCACAAACTTTATAAAAAGATTATTATTGACTGACATACTATTTCTTTCTTTCTTTTTTCATATTCTCAAGATTTATCTTGAAAAGTGAAAGAGACGGAAAAAGAGAAAAAAAATGACAAACATAATATGAAAGAATGGTTCCAATAACAATCTTATATTGGTACATTATCATGTAAAGCTTACCCTCAACCCATGAACCCATCTATGAGAAAACTAGAGAGAAAGGTATATACACAGGGCCGTCTCTAGACAATATGTGGCCCCAGGCGAAAGTATAACGAGGCCCCTAGCTTCTATGTGTGACATGAGAAAACCCTCGTCCTTAATCCGGGTTAATTTGAGACCGGCAATGTACACTATGAGTAGTACATTGGCGGACTTAAAAAAAAATTTGGGTTTTTTTTTTTGGTTTTTTTTTTTTTAGAGCTTGTTGAGGGATTTATTTTTTTTTAAGTGAATTTAACCTTTCTTGCCTTTTGTGATGCAAACTTATTGATCAATTTTTTGTATTCAAGGTTTTCCAAAATTTTCTTCTTAATAGATAAAATGGCTAACCCGCTTAATCCCTCTTCTGACATAGTTGATCATAGATAAGATTTTATTAACTTTAATTTCGAAAAACTTCTTTCGGTGGAAGCAACTGTAACAGGTACTGTTAATAGTATTCAATAAGCAATATATAAGTTTGGAAAAGACTCAATAGTATCCTAATTAGTGGACCCCATGAGTCAAGGTTGATTTGAAATGCCATTTTATGAAAAACAGGGTATTTTCTATAAAACAAAGGACTTATTTGAAATTCTGATTTTATGAAAATTTTTCAATGATGGGATTTTTCGATGATTTCAGTTTCATTAGAAAACGGGTCAAATTGTGATCAATTTTCTCTTCTAGCTCGAGTTCATTTGAATTCATTTAAGATGATTCCCAGCGAGATTTGATACCTTTAAAAACGTCTGTGCTTCTTCTTCGTCTATCTTCTTCTCTGGTTTGGTTTTGGTTTTCAAATGTACCATGATTTTCTCTTTTAGTTTTATCATGTTAATGTTACTAATCCAACAAAATTATGAGGCCCTCTCATGGTGAGGCCCCCACCACTTGCTTCACTTGACTATAGGGTGAGCCGGCCCTGTATATACAGGTTTGGACGTAGCGTTTCCACCCTTATGAACAGGAAAAAACTTGTATTCACAACTTTTCCGCCCTTATGAAGCGAGGAAAACTTGTAGTATTCGCCGCTTTTTCCACCAATATAAATAATGAAAACTTATATTCACAGCTTTTTCCATCGATATGAACAGCGAAAAACTTATATTCGTAGTTTTTCACTGATATGAACAGCGGAAAACTTATATTTGCGGCTTTTCCACCCATACGTGAGGACCGACACTAGCGTCCCCCAAATTTTTCTAGGAGACGCTATCGTCGATCAGAAAAAAAAAGTATTTAAAAATGGCAGAATACCGAATTTGTGCTGCACAATCTTCGGAGACCTTTAGCAAGGAATGACCAAATTTCAGGATTTTTCCCGAAAAGTCCTCTATTATAAAAATCAAAGTATTTTAGGATTTCTTTTTTCATCCTCCCAATTAGAGTTTTGGAATGACAATGGCAAAAGGCCTATTTCTTCAAAATTGATATCAACTCCAATTGATTTTAACTATCCCCGAATTTTTGAATTCTCTTTTAATATTATTTAATTTAATTTAATTCAATAAAAATGTCATTTATTACTCACTCCTCGCCTCTTCCTCTTTCCAAATGACTCTTCCCTTTTTAGCGGCGCTCAAATCTCTCTCCTTTCCCTTGCTCTCGCGAGGAATACCTCTCTATCTCTCTTTGTTTAGTCCCCATCCATGCTTGGCTTCCCTCATCACTTTTCTTTTCCTTTCTTTGTTGTCATGATTCAGGTTTTAGATAAATGTAATTAAGTGACAATAATTTTATTGATGGGAAGGCAAGTCAAACAAACCAAGATCTGAGTTTATCCTGAACCCGGCTCGGGTCAACATTTAAAAACCTCTATACCTACCATGAACTCAACCCACTCACTACCAAACCTGCCTCTGATTGGAATATCCCATACTTTAAATTTCTTTTAGTTTTTTTTTCATCTCAACATTTCATATTTCATGTTTCCACTCAATTTTTAAATTTTCTATGTTTATTATTTATTTAAATTTTCAATTGTGTTATTTTAAAGAAAGCACATAAATTTTTTTATGTGTGAGAGATACTTCTATATATGGTTTTACAAAATATAAACATATGAAATCAAAATCAATTTTTTTATTTATGTCATAAAATTAAATGATATTTTTTGTCTGACTTCTAATTCCCGTGCTTAACACAGGGGCATTCTGCAAGTTTCTTTATTAGAATTCATGTATTGAGAATTTCGGTCTCTCCAAATAGTCGTTTGCTAAAGTGGAACTCCAAAATCCTCCGCTTTGTAGAGCATTTGAAATCCCAACAAAATCCAAAGAGACTAGAATGGTAGGAAATTACATAAGGTCATTTGAGACCTTCTAGGTAGCTAGAATTTAAAGTTTTTATGAAATAAAAAAGGCATTTCAAATGTATGGGGATAAGTCATCACATCATATTAAAGATTCTAAAGAAATCTTAATATGAAAAATTCTTGTTAAAGATTCTATTAAAAGAATAAGCCCTATTAAAGATTCTTGTTCAGTATTATTCTAAAAAGTGGATATATGAGAGTTTTACATGTTAAATCTGTCATTTAAGATTCCAGTTTGCAAAATTCTCCCCTATCAAACAAGTCTTATTTAATTCTAGGGAGATAAGAACTTTAATGCTATCAGAAATTTCAAACAAGAGATAAATCATGTCATGAATGATTGCAAAAACATTCTGAATAGGATCTAACCATAATTCACTCTAAGATGATTTTTTTGATTTGGTAAATCACTCTATTATGATCGATGAGTTGGATGCACTCTTGGGGATAATTTGCTCGGGCAATTTTTCAAGCGAGTTTCAGATGCTGAGAATATTTTGAGTTGTAAGAGAATTTAAGTTCCCTATTTGTCATTTGATGAGTAGAATGTTCGGAATTTCATATTCTAAAATGTCACCCATAGATTTTATAGTTTTTCAAATTTTACTTTTCTGGGTGTTGACTTGTACTATAATTGTGTGTTTGGATGTACGTACGGTTAATTGAAATATGGCGATGTAAAGCATCAAATCAAGAGAGAATAAAATATAAGAGGTTAGTTAGTCTTTTGCTTTTAATTGTTTGGTATGGAATCTTTTTTTACTTTTTGTATAGAAAAGTGAAAAAAATTTTTTATCTTTTAGTGGAGAAAGGAGGTTGCTTATTTTACTTTTTTTGAAAAATTCGGAGGAAATGTTGAAATTGTGTACTTTTAATATGACCTTTGTCATTTCTTGTCTGGATTCACTTTACTTTAACTTAACTAGTTAATTGCCAAACGCGCCCAGACATTTTAGGGAACATAATTTTAAAAGGAACATTTAGGATTTTTTTGCAAGCAAACTGGCCTTTAAATTGATCACAAATATACACATAAGTCTTAGAATTACTTTTTTCATGTGCATTAAAAACACTCAAACTAATGGTTGTCCACCATCTTCCGTTGAGGTGAGATTTGACTATGTCTCATAGAGGATAAAAATAAAAATTTGGATCTTGATAGGGACCTATGGCTTCAAAAATTTCTGATGAGAATCTCCCTTGTCGGGAATTCCCGCAACAATGCAAGTCGTGTCTTATTTGGATTTCTAGATTCTTTGTTTTAATCAAGAGAAGTCACAAATCTAGCATTTTAAGTACTATTTTTGTACTATAGAATTTTCAAAGTTTAGCATCCCAAATGCAAGACAGTCCCTAATCATTTTAGATTCTACTTGGGAGATGACATTTGGAGAGTTCATCCAAATTCTCTGTACAGAAATATCTCGATCTTAACATTTGCAACCAAACTGATCCTAGTAGGCTGAAGAGGTGGGGTTGGGAGACGTTTTGAAAATTATCCACAAATTTTTTTCTAACTTTATTCATTTTTTATATAAAACCCAATTTTTTTCTTTTATATAGTGGCCTTCCAAGGAGACCTTCCTTAATCCACCACTGTTGAGGAGCCTCACTTATTTCAAATGGGTGGGAGCCTTAGTGCATGCTAGGGTTGTCCAAAGGACTGGCTTGGGTCGGGCCAAGGTAAGCGCTCATCCTACTATCCTCACATATGCCGGTCAGTCCTAGGTCGAGCCAAAGTCCTTGATGCTCTCGGCGGGCCTACAACGCCAAACCTCTTATGCTACCCTCAAGGGTCAAGACTGGGCTAGGCCAAAAAGGAAGTTCTTTTCTTTAATATATATACGTGTGTGTATTTCCTACACTAGTATCAACTTTCAACATGATGTTAACCCTCTTTTATCTATCTAAAAAAAATTCTTTTAAGCTTGGCTAAAATCATAATGTATCATCAAATACCTATGGATTCTAGCCATGACCAACGCATCCACAGATAGATGCACATGAATATTTTCCATAGATATATATATATTTAAAAAAGGAGAGTTTTTGCCCCTTTTGATTTGTCCAATGAGATGATGCCAACCATGAAGATGGAGAAAAGATAGGAAATAAATATGATTAGCATAACCGTAAGTCCCACCTCAGCAACCTATCCCTTCCCTAAGTCGTTGGAAATAGGGCTGTTTCTCATTAAAAAACGCCCGGGACATTTTGTAGCCCTCACTCTCTGCAAAATATCAGCCCCAACCGTGATTTCTATCATCTCCATATGGGTCCAAAAGTTTAATGGTCAACAGTCCATTCGGATCGATACATAGTCGATCCAACAGTTCAGTAAATTCGGATTTGACCAAAAGTTGGTGGACATGTGTAATTTAGGGAGGTCATGTGTTTGGTCCATTTGGATGGACCAAAGGTAGGCCCCACAAGCATGAGCTTATAAAACTTTATCAGAGCTTAGGAGAGCCTTACTCATATAGGGGCCAGGTAAGCCCCATTATGGTGTCTCTAATCGTAAGCGGTGAGTGTTAACTCTCACATGAGCATCTTTCTCTCTCTATATCTACTTTATACAATATAAAGAGAGAATTGCAGAGAAAATGAAGATGAAGAAAACTAATTATTGTTCACTTTTACACTACAAACACCTATCTGCACTTATCTTATATTCATTATACCACTCTTAAAATAGTCCTAATACAATAAAAAAAACAACTCCACCCAAAATATACTTCTGGTATTGCTACGGCAATTATATATATAATGAAAGAAACTGGTTTCAATTTGTAATCAACTCCAATTGATTTTTACCATCCTACATAATTTTGACCAAAGGACCATCATCAATTCCAGCACCCAATTCTCCTTAAATCTTATTTAGTCTAATTCAATTCAATAACATTTATTGAATGACATTTTTTGTTATGATGAATGATAATATGCTATTAGATCTATGAAGCATATATAAGGTAGACACAAGCATTGTGATGGAAAGAATCCTAAATTTGAATCTATCTATAATATTTTTCAGCTTAAATAAGTTCTTAGGATTTATAAAAATATTATTTTATTTTTAGATCTATGAGCAATTAATGAATAGCGTCAAGGTATAATTTAGCATTCAACTTAACTAATATATTATTTCATAGAGATCTATTGCTATTATAACTTTTTAGCATAAAGTTTGTCATAAAGAAAGGTGAGTGTAACATCCCGACCCTTAGCCTATATTAATTTTAATTAATTACGTGATTAGTTAGTAAGCGTGTTTAGAGTCTTAGCAAGTCGGGTTTGACGTGTGGATCACGCGTGCGAAGTCTCGCGTGAGCCCTAGTGCGTTTAGGTAGAGTAGGGGATTGGTTTGCAATTTGGGGAAGTTTTCAGGGGTTTTATGAGATTATGAGTTTTCGTGAGTTGGGTGCATCGGGTAGGTATCGTCATTTCATGAACTTTAGTCTTCAGTCGCGTTCCGATTTGACGCATCGAAGAGGCCCAAATAATCTCATTTACCAAACCAAGGACACCCAAATTTCCCATTTTATCTAACCTAATATAAGCCACACCCATCTCTTCATTCGTTCCTTCTCTTCTCTTTCATTGTGCCTTCTCAAACTTCTTCCTTTCACTACCTCCTTGCCAATGACGGTCACCAGAGCTCCGATCTCGCCGGCCAAGCTGCATTTCATCTTCCTCAAGCTCTCTTGAACCCAGCCATTTCTTTTTCTAAGCTTTCCATTAACAACCCACTTAAAGCTGGTAAGCTGCTCAAGCTTTTAGGTTTAGCATTTCTCCTTCCTTTTGGTTAAAAATAGTTAGAGAAGCTCATCTACTCCCTTTGCATTCATTTTTTAGAGAGATTTTTGTATTAAGAGTGGTTTCCTCCATTTTGAGCTCAAAAGAGGGATTTCCCCAATTTCTCTTGGGTTTTTCTTAAGTTCTTCATCAAGGTAAGTTAATGAATATATTTGTGTTTTGATATGTTGGTTTCTTCCTTGAGTTGATGATTGATGATGTCTAGATGAACCCTTGTTCAACTTGATTTGATTTATGGATGAAAACATGATAATGTGACCTAATTGTATAATGAAATGGATTTTGATGTTAATGCTTAGATTGATGAGATTGTAGGATGGGTTTGGAATGGTTTTATCCTTGAATTGTTGTGATTCAGGTTCAAGGATTTTGGGAAATGGATTGGACCATTTTCACTTCAGTTACAGAACTGAAGTGCTGTTTCTGGAGTGCACATGGTTGATTGGCCACACAGGGTCATGTGCGTTCAGCACCTGACTAAAACACTATTCCCATTTTATGTTACAATTGCCGGTCAACCAGCTACGGGGCTCGGTTGACCAAGCATGAAGGATGTTGACCCCTCGGTCGACCGGGCCTTCTGTGTATGGGGCCGACCGGGCTTAGGCTAGGTCGACCAGGCCTATTACTGGACACCTCTTTGAAAGGCCCATTTGACTCTTTTTCGGTTGGACTTAGGTGGAACATTGGCTACCTTTTTGGACTCATTTGACTATATGTGAGGATGTTTTGAGCCGACGTCTTTCACGGTTAATCCGGTTGTATCGGGTTACAATCTATCTCAATCTTGAACGGTACGGGACAACGGAATACCCCCCTTTATATCTATACACGAAGATTGTTTGTTTGGGTATCGCGAACCCTATTCCTTTCGTTGACTGAGTATGGTTGTTGATGCCACGGGTTTAACATTGTACCTAGGATTGGATTGTTTATCGCTTCTTATTCCGAACTGTACCATCTGGTACTTATCTACATGTTATATATGTACATGTTCTTTAGCTTTGTTTACTTTGTTTTGGTTTGGGATCACTTGATGAGCCTAGGTGTTGAACTTAGGATCCCCTTTGATGCTTCGCTTATTTTGATGATTGATGGAAGTGTCGAGGCTAGGTGGCTTTGATACTAAAAGCTTGATGAGAACTACTTATGGTATTGATAGTTGGTGGTATTGATAATTGAAGAAGCTTGCTTGTTTTGTCTTGATCTTGATTTGATAAATGGCAAGTAGTCTCTCTTTTGGTTAATAAATCTTATTCATGCAAGAAAGCTTAGCCCCTCACTATTGTTTATCTAGGAATCTTTGTGCCAGGCACCACTCAGCTGTATATCGCCCAACACGGATGGGGCACCATCTGTGTGACGACCTTGATGAATGTCTACGCAGTATGACATGTTACTTGATGGATCTTGCTTATTTACGGGGTTATTACCGTGCCTTGTTGCCGAGTTAACACTCGTGCCTTATTGCTAGGTTTTTATCCTGTGCCTTGTTGCTAGGCTTTAATCATGTGCCTTGTTGCCAGGTATATCCTGCGCCTTGGTTTCTCCACCACGACTCAATGCTCGTATGGGAGGGCAATACTATCCCGTGGTAATTAGCATATGTGGACCGCCTATCTTGCTAGATGTTTATGTTAAATTGATAATGATTCGAATGCTTTACGATCAGAATGCTATGCATTTCATATGATCTTGTCTATTGTCTACTCTCATTCATATTGCATATCTAGATGATTTATATATATTGCTTGCCGACCATCGTGTCTGATGATGCTACTCTTGGTGCATAGATACCGAGCCCTTCTATCCCGAGGAGGAGACGATGGAGGAGATTCAGGCGGATCAGTCTGATGACCTCCTAGATTACAGTACGGACGGCGTTGTATAGCCGTACCGACCCCGTATACGAGTGCCTCATGCTTATTTTGGATAGATCATCTTTTGGGTTTTCTTTTGATTATCATTTTGGTCAGGTCCAAGTTTTGGTGTGGCCTTTCTGTTAGTTTTTATGGTCTCATTACCAGAATATGATATAATAAATTGATTCATTTCTTTATTAATCAATATATTCATGCTTTCCTTTCATGAGATGAATGGTGTTTAATTATATATTTGCATATAACCAACACGAATGACATAATGGTTCATGAGATGAACCGGAGTCCACAAGTATATTAGATATTACACTTGTGTATGGATGAGATCCACATATGGGAGACATGTGTGGCAAATCTTATACTTAAATATCTTCACAACCAGTTATGAGATTGGACATCTCATACTGATAAGGTTGCAGCACTTTGATCACTATGAGATAGTGTGATTTGTCTCGATCATCAGAATGGAAGATTCTGGATCATAGTGCTGATACATTGGATGTATTGAAGGACCATGAGAAGCACCTTATAAACACTGTCTTTACTTTAAGGTCTGTTCTCATAATTCCCTAGCAGTAAGCTCTCAATCCTGAGACATTAACGGACTCAAGTTTCCATTTTATATTCATTTGCTTTGAGTCACCAATGAGTGAGGCCAACTGTAGGTCAACACCTCGGTGATTTGGGTACGTGGTAGTAGAGCTGTGGGAATATTCAATGGTTAAGATGAAATCTATCTCTAATATCCCATTGTGCCAATTAATGGATTTAATCATTGGTAAGTGTACACCCATTCCGATTAAGAGTTAATTGGAAAGGTACCATTGATCGTTATAATTAATTGGGGCCCAAGGATAATAAGACATGGATCTAGTTTGGAAGACATGTCCAATTGATCCATGGATATTGATAGAGGGGCCTACTTGTTATAATAGGGAAGTTTAGGGTCTTCTATGTAATTTTCTAAGACTGGAGTTCAATTCATTTATATAGTGGATTTATTTGTAATTAACTGTGGGCCCGGATTGCACATGAGATGTGGGGTTGTGTGTCTCAGTTGGAGCCAGCTTTCTAAGGAATCCCTAGTGGTCCCCACGCTAGCCCAATCATCAGATGGATACTAATTCGAGTTGAACTCTAAAAGGAAAGTTATTATTTCTATTTGAAGTGAGACTTCTAATAGTGGTAATAGTATGTTACTAATTATTAATGGAAGTGAGACTTCTATTATAATTAAGAAAGAAAAGAAAGTTACTAATTAATTTGGAAGTAAGACTTCTAATAGAAATTAGTATATGGAGGTTTGCAAAAATCATAAATAGAGGAGGAACCCCTTGGACGTCCACACTTGTTAATTCCAAGGTGATTCACGCCCAGGCCATAAGTGTGCAAGTTGTTGCATACTACTTCCTCTCTTGTTCCCTTTTCTAGTTTCTAGATAGTTTATCTTGAAGATCCCACCCATTTTCTTGAGAAAGAGATTCTGATTCGGGTTATAGCGTGGAAGGCCATTGGATTTTGGAGAAATCTATTTGATTCGTGAAAGAGTTCGTTATCAAAGAAAGTTAGCAAATTCTCCATTAGAGCACAACCGAGCTCCAAAGGTATAATCTATTTCTTTGTATGTTATAGATCTTTGTTGCATGTTTGTTGCCGGTTTTCTATATTGTAGATAGATTGATTTACTGATCTTGACATGTGAGATTGAGGGTTTGTATCTTAGATGGATTAGTAGCCTTCTGGATATTTGATCTCTGCATCAAGTGGGTCAAAAGTTTTAAAACCTATCCTAAAGGCCCACCTAATTTCCAACACTTTCATTGTAATTAATACTTTTGTTTAACTAATACAACTTAAACTCTAGTTATATTATTTTCGTATTGCTCTTAACTATACATCTTGAGATACCACTTGTTTGCATGAAGATTCCGCTATTGTTTTAAGTATTCGAGGAAATGTTTATACATCGCAGCGACCTTCGATCCATTTGGGACATGATTGGGGCTAAGTGTTGTTATTAATGTTGAAAAATTTTAATTAGCCCTAATCTCACGCATAACCCCGGTTTCACCTTGGGGGGGGGGGTGACAGTAAGTCGTGAGGATTTTATCAATATTATTAATGGAAAGACGAGTCAAGCAAACTAAAACCACCTGTCTTAAGACCGGTTGAGTCAAAGTTCAGAAGCCCATAGCTACCATGAAACCAACCAACTCACTACAAAACCCACTTCTAATTGGAGACTATCATATTTTAATCTTTTAATATTTTTTTCAACTCAACATAATTTATACAAAAATATCATATTTCAAGTTTCAACTAACATTTCAAAATTTCTATATTAATCATTTATTTAAATTCTCAATTGTGTGATTTCTAAAAAAGCCTATTATTTTGTGTTTGATGATTAGTACACTGGACATAGCATCCTTTCTATTGGTGATTATTCTTTTAAGCGTATAAATTTGTTATTTTTGAGAAATACTTTTATTTTAGATTTTCTACAATATATATGTATGAAATCGAAATTAATTTTTCTTACTTTTATCATAAAATTAAATGATATTTTTTTATATGACTTCAGTTGCCCGTGCTGAGCACGGGAGCATCTTAATTTGCTAGGTTATCTTTATAACTATAGTTGCTTGCAAGGGTAGAATATTAACTTCCGCTACTAATATCATGGATAATATATGTTATGCAAATAAGCTTTAAAGAGCTAGTTTTGTTTAATAAACTTTTCAAAATAATCAAGAGATCATGTTTATCAAGTGGGAATAGAAGGTTTAAAAGAAAATTACAGCTACATAACCTATATTTTAACTTTTAAGAAACCACAACTATTTGTATATTGTTTATAACATATATATGTTTATAATACTAGCAAAACCCCGTGGATAACCACGAAACCCCCAAATGCACTGACTGATATGAATTATTTTTAATAAATTTATTAATTAGTAAACTTGTGAGTCCTTTTTTTTGTTGCTCATTTGATCTTTATGTTTTTTTTCCAAATGTTTTATTCTTTAGGTGAGGCATGAATTGATTAAGAAATATCAAATGATCATAGACCTAACAAATTGACCTGATATATTTAAGTGGGACCAAGATGAATGGGGTCCATCATCTCTATTCTAACCGTTCATAAAATCATATGATACGGGCTGGGACCCATTAATTGATTGATAAAGATCAAATGATCAAATGATCAACTGATCATAGACCTCTCAAATTGATCAAACCTAACCTATTTAAGTGGGACCCCCAAGATGAATGGGTCCACCATCTATATTCTAACCGCCCATAAAACCATATTATGCGGGATGGGACCCATGAATTGATTAAGAAAGATCAAATGATCAAATGATCGTAGACCTAACAAATTGACCTAATATATTTTAAGTGAGACCCAGATGAATGGGGTCCACCATCTCTATTGTAACCGTCCATAAAATCATATGATGCGAGCCGGGACCCATGAATTGATTGATAAAGTTCAAATGATCATAGACCTCATAAATTGACCAAACCTAATTTATTTAAGCGGGACCCCAAAGATGAATGGAGTCCACCATCTATATTCTAACTGTTCATAAAACCATATGGTGCGGGCTGGGACCCATGAATTGCTTGATAAATGTCAAAGGATCAAATGATCATAGACCTCATAAATTGACCAAACCTAACCTATTTAAGTGAAACCCCCCAAATGAATGGGGTCCACCATCTCTATTTTAACCATCTCTATTCTAACCGTCCATAAAACCATATTATGCGGGATGAGACCCATGAATTGATTAAGAAAGATCAAATGATCATAGACCTAACAAATTGAACAAATATTTTTAAGTGGGACCCAGATGAATGGGGTTCACCATTTTTATTCTAACCGTCCATAAAATTAAATAATGCGGGCCGGGACCCATGAATTGATTGATAAAGATCAAATGATCATAAACCTCTCAAATTGACTAAACCTGACCTATTTAAGTGGGACCCCCAAGATGAATGGGGTCCACCATCTATATTCTAACCGCCCATGAAATAATCTGATGCGGGCTGGGACCCATGAATTGCTTGATAATGATCAAAGTATTAAATGATCATAGACCTCACAAATTGACCAAACCTAACCTATTTAAGTGGAACCCCCCAGATAAATGAGGTCCACCATCTTTATTCTAACCGTCTATAAAACTATATTATGCGGGATGAGACCCTTGAATTGATTTAAAAAGATCAAAGGATCAAATAATCGTAGACCTAACAAATTGATCAAATATGTTTAAGTGAGACCCAGATGAATGGGGTCCACCATCTCTATTGTAACCGTCCATAAAATCATATGATGCGGGCCGGGACCCATGAATTGATTGATAAAGTTCAAATGATCATAGACCTCATAAATTGACCAAACCTAATTTATTTAAGTGGGACCCCAAAGATGAATGAAGTCCACCATCTATATTCTAACCGTTCATAAAACCATAAGATGCGGGCTGGGACCCATGAATTGCTTGATAAAGATCAAAGGATCAAATGATCATAGACCTCACAAATTGACCAAACCTAACCTATTTAAGTGAAACCCCCCAAATGAATGTGGTCCACCGTCTTTATTTTAACCATCTCTATTCTAACCGTTCATAAAACCATATTATGCGGGATGGGACCCATGAATTGATTAAGAAAGATCAAAGGATCAAATGATCATAGACCTAACAAATTGAACAAATATTTTTAAGTGGGACCCAAATGAATGGGGTCTACCATCTTTATTCTAACCGTCCATAAAATCAAATGATGCGGGCCGGGACCCATGAATTGATTGATATAAATTTAGCACATCTGGTGTGTTGGCTTATTTAGGGATCTCATGGAGAGATTTTAGGCTTTTGAGTGGAAGATGATTCTTGATGGAGAGATTTTAGGTATTTTGAGTGTGTAATAGATATAGAGATTTTAGGGATAAGGGCAACTCCGGAAATGACATTGCAAAAAATTTGAGGTTGCGCCACGTGTCTTTATGTGAAGAAGTGTATACATCCCTTTAGTAATATAGATAGATAAGAGGAATTCTCAAAAACTCCCCATTTAGAAAAGGGGAGTTTTTGCCCCTTTTGACTTGTCCAAAGAAATTTTGCCACCTCACATAGGAAATATAGGAAAAAAAGGAGATTTTTGAAACTTTAAATATCTTATTTGCATTTAACTTGATGATAAGAAGTGTTATAGTTTTATAGGATTAGAAAAAGGGCATTTTCTTGTGAAGAATGTCCGAGGAGTTTTGTAGCGCTCCTCATAATATATGTATGTAGGTATTATAATATATTAAGTTAGGAGGTTTTGACTTCAATAATGACCGTCAGTTTTAATTTTGACTGCTGGTTTTGTAACTACTCGGAACTATCCATTCATTTTTCCTTCAAATCACTCATGTTTCAGTTGTTCCTATGTAACTATACATTTTTGCTCTAATTTCTTTATTTTCATTTTATCTGACTTATCCTATATGAAAGAGGTAAATTATTTTAATATTAATTATTTATTTTTAAGTGTAGGGAGATACCGTGTCGAGCACGGATTATTGGGCTAGTATGTATTAATGGAATGAAGGGTTGGGGGCTCTATCTTACCCTCCAATTTTAGGACAAAAATAAAAACCTGGTTTTTGTTGGCCGAGCCCTTTGCCAAGAGGCCGGAATACATACCTACTCAGGGATCATACTTGGGAAGCTTTTGTGACATGATACACCCTTGCGAGTTGCGACGGGGTGCCCGGCATTTCTCGGTGATCCTTTTTGTTATATTAGTCGAAGACTCTCAGTCAACCATTAAAATTTCAACTGCCATCCAAAGCGGGCAGGCGGGTATATCTTCCCGCGCATAAATGACAGTGGTCCCTCATCTTTTCAACGGTTTTGATCTTTTCACAAGGATGCGGAAATAGAATAATGTACGTAGTCCCGCGGACTATGAGAGGATGGGAAAGATAAAAAGTAGAATTAGGGCGGGGGTTGGGCAGTGGTTGGCGGGCAGTCAGAGGTGGGGCCCGCAACGTGGTCAAAAGCGGTAATGCGTGCGCGGACTACAAAATGAGACTAGTTTCGTGTTTCAATTTTACGCATCCTACTCGTTCCCACGCGTACTCGCACCACTTGTTTTGCACATGCTGCGTTTACACGTGCGAGACAGAGGAATCATTTTATGGAATGAGTCTCATACCATTGTCGGCCACACTAAATACCCATTTCTGAAGTACAATCCTAGCCCAGTTTATTTTCATTTATTTTATTTTTTAAATTATTTTTGATATCCCATCTAAAGGAGCTGGACTTGTTTCCAACCAACTGAACAATACCGCCATCTCCTTAGCCCAATTTATTGAAATTTGAATTGCCTAATCTTTTATTTTGTTCGTTAAGGAGTTCTTGATGTTTGATTTTTCTTATAAAATGGGTCTTTTTTTCATCTATTTGAACTCGAAATCAGGGATGGTGGATGAGAAATTTGTTTTCCTAAATGAAGTTAGATGAAAGGCATGGATGGACCTATGATTTAGAACAATGGTGTATGCCATTTTGAATGGGGATTGGGTATAAAAAGTCAGAAAATCCAATTTTTGGATCAGGTCCAAGACAGTATTTATGGTCTATGAATTGGCGCTCTAGGGCTTCGCTTCTTTGCATCAATTTGAATTTCTAAAAAAATCTAAAACAAAGTATTTTTAGAGGTGAGAACTGACTTATTTTCCATTAGAAGTGAAATTATACTCGTTTACTTACAAAGATTTTTATCTATTCAATCTTAACCTTTTTTAGATTCTTTTTCTGTGTCTAGCTTATGGTCAAGAGCGATACATTCAACTCGATAACTCAGGAATTGATTTTTGGGCACATTGAAAAAAACTGACTTTTAACAGCAGACAAGAACCGCCATAAAGCAATGATTTTTGTCCGCCACTAAATGTGATATTTTGCAGCAGAAATTATTTCCACCAAAAAAATGATAATTTTTTCTTCCTTGTAGACCTTGTAAGAAAATGCACCTCATAAAGCGGTGGAGAAAATTATCCATAACAGCAAAAATGAGTATTAGGGGCATAAATTTTATTTCTTTTAATCCAATCCCGTCCGCAGCTAAAAGTCAAACTATTTTGTCAGAATCTTTTAAAATTTAATTTCATGCCCTACTCAAAACACATGTACAATGAAATGAAAACGGTTCATGAATTGAACTCCCACTCATGGACATGTAATTATGTGGTTTGTGTACCAATGTCAATGTCAAGTCTGTGCTCAGATTTAAAAAAGATGTATGGTGCTTGAATGGTTCTTCTTTTCCATTTTAAAATACAAAATCCAGTTCAAACTCTTTATAAATTCCATTTCCCTGCGAACACCGGCATCTAATGCTGCCGAGGGTTCATTTAAAAATATTTATCCAAAATTATACTTGAATTCTCATTGTTTGGGTATTTATCAAGATAGGACAGCTAAAACCACTGTCCTGAATTGATCATAGTAAAAAAGGTTTATTATTGGCATTTCACCCTTATAGCAATATATCGATGCCAAATTCACCATGTCTAAAAAGATTTCATAATTATCGTCTCAAAGCCTTGTCCCTTGGGTTCAGCCCCATGAATTCTCACTCCACTCTAATGTATTTCAAGCCAAATCCTTATCTAGATTGTAGTTCTTTTGATCTATTTTTAATGCTTCGATATATCTTATTTGGCCTATCCCTTCTCCTAGGTTATTAGTTTGCATAGAAGAACTTCTCATCTAATATTGCAATTGCTTACTTGTGTCGAACATGTCCAGCCATCCCAAATAAATTTCTCTCGGGCCAGTTTGTTTGCATTATATTACATTGGGATTCATGTTCAAAAGAGCTCGGTCAATGCTTATTAAAAAGGTGAGATGTGAATGATATGATGTAAGAGGTGAAGGATAGATATATTATGATGTATTTGAGACATTGACTTTCCTACGTTTTGAATTACCAAAGGCATTGGTTGGGTATTTAATTTTTTTTATCATCCTTTGACCCAATTCCCATTAAAAATGAGTTTATTTGATGATTATTTTTGTATATTTACCTATTGGTTTTAATTTTCAATCACTTTTGGCATCAATTCTTATGTATTTTCAAATTTCTGTGCTGTCACAAGCGTGGAGTGACTTCAAAGTTCGAATTGAGCATATGGTCAGTGTGGACAAATAGGCCCTTCAACCATCACCTATTGATCATACTTCTAAATACTTCCACAAGAGCTTACTTATGGTTTTATCTTTCTTAGTTCTTTTTACATACCCATCACAACATTCTCATCTATGCTACACTCATTTTATGTATACGTTGCTTTTTAATTGGTCCCAGGTCATAACTAGTCTAAATGTTGAAAACTATTATTTGATTTGAATATTTCTATTTTTCTTTAAATTTAATTAGAGATAAATAAATGAGTAAATAAATTACTTTTTATACATTTGGATGGTTGATGTAAAGTAAAAGGCATTTAGTTGGATAAAAAGAATATGGAATGAATTACTCCACCCCACTTTATTATAACAACTTCAAGTAATTGTGGGAGAGAAAAGATTGGGTTTGGGTTGGAATAACTGCTAGCTGGACAGACATATTTACTTTATTTATTTGGGTCAATGCAAACAAACACATTAAAAAAAAATTCAACTGTTGAGATTTATTTCAAACCTCATTCAATTTACACTTTTGCAAACAAACAAGCCAACACAAATTCATATCCTTGACACCCACTAATGTAAAATCCGATGGTGATTATTATTCAAAATAGCCCAAATTAAATTGGGTACTAATTCATAGGTGTTAGTGAGCATAAGGAGATTGAATATATCATTGAGTGTTCTATAGTTTATGTAAATGCCATATTTCTTTATTGAAATTCTAATATCTTAATGGTTTCACTTCACTTCACCCTATAAAATTTTTGGATACTCAAATATATATAATTCTCCATAGAATCCTCTATGCTAAAAAGGAAGATTTCGAAATCCCATGTGAAGGAGAAATTAAATTTTCCATCAGACGGATACTTTGAATTTTAATAAAGATACAGGACGACGCCAAAATTCGAAGCATGCCATGAACGTTCATTTTGTGCTGCTGGCCTTTTTAAACCGCGAACCTAGCCATCAAGTTGAAGCGTGAGGGAGACACACACAAATGACCCAGCCCTACACGTTTGGGTCGAACAGAAATGTAATCTGAATCGGCCCGTGTCCTGACACATCCTTGTTTCCATCGATTCCAAAGCATCAGCCGCTTGGTCATTCCTGTCATTTCACATCTAAACAAATAAAAAAAAAAGACAGAGAGAGAAAGAGAAAGGAGAAGCATCGTTGAAGGAGAACAAGAAGGCCAGCAGGTCAGGTTGGTTCCTTCAGGCCACCAACACAAGATAAGACCCTCCCCCTCCCCTCTTCCCCTTCTTTCATCAACAACACCAACACCATATACATCCATTTCTCCCCACTCCTTCCTCACCATACCCATACAGCCTCTTCCCTTCTCCTCTTTCTCTTTCAACTTTAGAGATTTATATTTCTCTACGTTTCGTCTCGTTCCTTCGACCTTTAGTTCCGTTCCGTTCCGTTCCGTTCGTCGCAGATGCGGAAAGCGAGGGCAGTCGCCGCAACCGCAGCGGGAACAACCCCTGCGACGAACGGGTTAGGGGTAGAAAAAGAAATTCACTTCCGAGGGGTGCGGAAGCGGCCTTGGGGTCGCTACGCGGCCGAGATCCGAGACCCCTGGAAGAAGGCGCGCGTGTGGCTCGGCACGTTCGACACGGCCGAGGACGCCGCCCGAGCATACGACAACGCCGCCCGAGCTCTCCGAGGGCCCAAGGCCAAGACAAATTTCCCGATCTACCCTTCTCATTTCCCCAACATCACCAACTTCCACCACCAGCCGCCGCCGCCCCGGCCCACCTCCAGCAGCCTCAGCAGCACCGTCGAGTCCTTCAGCGGCCCCAGGCTTCCGATTGCGACCGCACGGCCTCCCCGGAGGCAACTGGCTCCGCCGCCTGGGGATGACTGTCACAGCGACTGCGACTCTTCTTCTTCCGTCGTTGATGGTACCGGAGATATCGTCTCGTCGTCGACGGCACGGAAGACTTTCTCATTCGATCTAAATCTTCCGCCTGCCGATGACGCCGACGGCGAGCTGGATCTGCGGTGTACGGCTCTCTGCCTCTGATGGGACGGTGGAGATGAGATTTGGTGGGTTTTATTCCATCAACGGTTGTATTTGAGGTTGAGAAAAATCTCCCTTTCTCTCTCTATCTATCTCTAGATCTTATCTTCTTTATTTCTTTAATATTTTTCTGTTTTATGATATGGGTTTTCTTCAACTTCATGTATTGGGAATTGGGGGTGTTGTTGAAGTTAGATCGGTGGAGGATTGAGTTATGTTGTAATCTGATCGGATCTGTTTCTGCCGTTTCTTGGCCTTTAGCCCTGGTTTTTTTTTTTGATGTACAAAGAGATATTTCTTATTCAAATCAATGAGAAAAAAAAAAGATTAATTAGATTAGAGCCCCAAGTGAAGATTTCTGTTATTTGGGTTTTGAAAATATCCAGAAGAGTAAGGGGAATTGGATTTCAAGATTGTCTTTGTTTTGTGTGTTTGTTATTAGGGTTCTTTTGGTTTTTGATATAAGATTCTTTGTGATTAGAAATACCCGTTTGTATGTACCTTGAAATGCTAGTAGAATGGATGGCGATTTCAAGTCTTATTTGATCAATTTGGTCAAATGACTATAATCATCAAACACCAAAGTTTAGTAATCCAAATCGGTACTGTTGCTGTGAAAAATTGGGCATGGGATGTATGGAATGAGAATTTCTAATTCAGATTAGGCCCAATTGTGACTTTACAAATAACATGGGATCTTCTCCAATGTTCATTCCGCCTGTTATTTTTGGTGCTCCCCCACTATTATTATTGTTATTATGATTTTACGCAGTCAAGGGGCTGGGACCGCTTGCCCACTAATTAATATTGATTTTAAGGCCTTCTCTCAGAAGTCAGAACTGTATTCCACTCAACGTGGTTTCCTGCTGCGGTGGAAATGTTTCACCTATAAAAAATGAAGACACTTTCAAATGTGACTTTACAAATAATTTCGTACACATGTATCCAACCACTCACCACCACCTTCTGGAGTGTATTCAATAATCCGGCTAAAATGTTGTTGTAGGAAGTGCCAACTTTCGGTTGAAGATGGATCAATCCCAGTTGAATTAAATCCCCTGAATTGCACTGGGTCGCTCCTGATGAACGGCTGAATTTCATTGAGTCCCTCCTGATGAACGGCACGGATGTGCAGGAGAAAATCGTCTGGGATTTATATAGTTTTGACTCCAGTTGGGTTTTATGCATGTCAAGGTTAATCACAACTTTTTATATATTTGTGCAGCGAGGAGAGGAATTTTTGGTAGCAAGTTCTATTTTTTGTGGACCATCAATTCTGGGTGTTCTGAAAGGAAGGAGGAAATGGCGGAACTATTTACTTTTTCTTTTTTTAATATTTTGTGGAAAATCATTTTCTGAAATTGCTTTTGTACTGGTTGCGGTAGTAATATGATGTGTCCCCCTTTTTCTCACCTCTAGCATAATGTTTGGCATCTCTATTAGTCTAAACCTCTAAAGAGGATAAAGGTGTTTGACACATAATTCTACCCTTAGGTTTGTTTGGTATCTCTACTCTATTTTGGTTAGATTCATAAAAATAGAGTCATTAAAAAAAGAGTTATAAGAAAAAGATGCTAGATTCAAAATGAGTGTTTGGTAATGCTAGGATCTATGTTAAAGTAGATTTTTTTTTTTTTTATATCAATGGTTGGAAGTTTTTCACAAATTTCTTAAGTATCACAATATGTCGAACCTTGAAAATTGACTGCGCTGCCACATTCAGCCTTCCAAAGAGATCTAACGATTTGGATCTTATGTTTGGGGCCCACATAAACCATATAATGCTATCAAATGAATCAGAGTTTTTGCAAATATCTTGAGATTGGTGATGATCCAACGGCTAAGATTTGGTCCCATATCTGAGCTTGATTTTAAGAACAAGTTAAACGGTTCGGATTGTAATTTACTATCACAGAAATAAATAAAAAAAAAATAGAAAAACGTTACTGCTCATGGACATATCGAAAATGGAGCATGATATATCAATGGCTGGTATTATTTTGCAAATATATTGAGGTCCACAAGGTATCTACCTTAAAAATTGGCCATATAGCCGTTTTCATCCATCCAAAGATATCTAATGGTTATTTTGGATCTTGTATTTGGGGGCCATAGATTTTAGAAAATCACATTCAATGGATCATTTATTTTGCATATGTCTCGAGATTGGTGATAATCCAATGATTGAAATTTAGTGTCATGGCCGTGTTTGATCTTGTGAACATCTCCAACGGTTTGGATCTTGATTCACACTCTTAGATTTTGAGAGAAAAAATAATAATAATAAAAATGGATTGGGCGTTGTTAGGCCACATTTATTGTTCACTGCCTTTATTTTCTTTCCTATACTTTCTACATGCATCAAATGGTGCGCTTTGGAAAAATAGAGGCATTGCCTCTACTTCTCTACACTATTTAGATGGTGAAATACGTTGCCAAACACCTCTATTTTTAAAATCTCAACCCGATATAGAGATTTAGAGAAATAGAGACAAATAATAGTGATGCCAAACAGGAGCTAATAAGTAGAGGCAAATCCTTTTAAGACCCCATTTATGCTCTTAGTCAAAATAAGAGGCTCTATTTTAGATGGTTAGGTTGGAAGAGGCAGAGGCCCCATTTAACCTTTTTATGCTATATTTTTCACCTTTAAATTTCTATGTTCAAATTGTTGTATGACTGCGTCAAAATTCCTTTCATTTTAAATCTTTTTATTGTAACACTTTTTTTTAAAAACATTTTGCATTTTTGACCTATTTTATAAGAGTATGATGTCATGTTGACCTCAAGGAGTGGTAAATGCTTAACTGGCTCTAAACTGAGTGGGTTAATACCGGCTCATGCTCATCCCATACATCACCTTCATGGCTCTGATAACTCCAACCTGCACTTAAGGTGGGTCAACGCAGGTAATAGTACTTTTTTGGTGCCATTGCTTGTCGATACTTATGGCTTGCTCTAAAAATGGCACCTGTGCATCCATACTCGTTGTTATTGCCAAGCAATATGATGTCCAGAACAGCCCAACAGAAGTAGGATTATATTAACAGGGGCGCACCAGAAAATTTACCCCCTTACTATTGTATTAGGGGAGCAGCTAATCAGACTGGTTAGGTGGGAATCACACCGGAACGCACAAGATTTTTGATGAGTTTGGTTCCAGCACCCATATGGGATCAGTAAGTTCTTTCAAATCCATATATATAGTAGCGGGTCCAGGATTCTCATTTGGGTGGTGCGGTATATGATCAAGTGAAGAAGTTAAATTATAAAATTGAATATTTTAATATCTTATTTAAGGGCTTCTAGAATTACACGGGTGCGGGTGCATGGTAACACTTGAGTCTGCCACTGCATATATGTGCTTTTGCTTCACCTATGGACATTATTTTTGCTAATTAACTTTGTATTTGACCAGGTTCAACTCAGCCTTAGCCTTGACCTAGTCTGAATTTTAAAAACATTGTGACCAAATTGGCGCTTACTCATTTCCATGGTTCCGTTTGCTTTTAAAAATAATTTATTGCTTGTTGTTATGGTTGTTATTATTACTTATTTTATTCATTAATTGTTTTTTTTTTTTTTGAGACAGTAATAATAAATTTTATTAAAAGAGACGGAAGATACAAAGAGAAATAAGGAGAAGAGCGAGAAGGTACAAGAGAGATGAACCCCCACTCATCCCACAATTACATGACAATCCCCTCCCACGGGGTAGATCTCTCACCCCCTTATTTTGCAAGAGTGTCTGCCAGAAAGCTGGCCAATTTGGACTCATAGTAAAAGGCAACATTGATGGAAGATGATATAGCACAGATTTCATTGAAGAGGAATTGAAATTTCCAGGGATTTGCCTTCCTGTTAGACACCCATGAAACCGCATTAGAAGAGTCATTGTCCACAATAAGGCTTTCATGAAAAGATCTTGAGAAACACGGAAGAGCTTCCAAGATAGCTCACACCTCCGCTTCATTAGAATCACAAATACCTATATTCTTAGAGAACATAAATAAGACCTCCCCTTTGTTGTTGTAAAGCACCCCTCCAATGCCCACGGGTCCCAGCTTTCCCCTTGCAGTTCCGTTAATATTGAGTTTGAGTGCGCCGGGGGGGGGGGGACCAAAGAGTAGGTCTCCTTACCTTAGTTGAACCACACACCATGTAAGCTTCCCAGTTTACAAATATATCGTTAATGGAAAAATTGAAAAACTCCTTTCTAACCAAAGCCCATTTGGCAATTATAAGGGTGACACCCTCAATTAACATAACTAGAGGAGAGGAGATACCCCTGAAAACTCTATCATTCCTTTCTGTGAGGCCCCACCCCTTGTGGGCCCTCAATTTGAATTTGAGTACTATATTTTAGCCTAAGTATATTTAATTGTACTAATTATGAGGTTTAGTAGGCGTAGATAGGTATTTTCCTAGGTTTTAGTTAGATTAGTCTAGTTGTGTAATTTGTAGAGTCATTAGGGTGTCTTTTATAATTCTTAGAGTTAGTTAGTTTGTTAGAGGCCCTAGCTAGACATTAGTATTTACTATAGGGGGGGTCTCCACTTGAGGATCTTCTAGAACCTTACCTAAAGACCAAACTACCCATGACCCTAACCCTAATCCTATTCAAACTAAAAGGGTATTTTAGTCTCTAGCCCAAATCCCAACCTATACAACAAACCCCTCCCATGCCATACGTTGGTTACTACTCCTCTCAACTCATTTCCCTCTCTTTTCTCTCTTCTTCACTCATTTCCCTCCAACTCTCTCCCAAATTCCCTCCAATTCTCCCACCCTCTCTCTCTCTCTAGAACTCCAAGAAGAAGAAGAAGACCTACTACAGCTGTAACCTATTACTAAGGATCTCTATCTCTATCTTACTAATCTCTTCTCCCTTTTCTAATCAAGGTAAGTGCCCTCTTCTAGTTCAATTTCTATAGAATTCTCTCTTTCTCTCTCTAGATCTCATTCTTTATAACAATTCTCTTGTGGATATGGGTATAGGAGTAGAGATCTCATTAGATCTGAGATTTTGGGCTGGTTGTGTGATTGAGAAGACCATAGGAGCTGGAATCTGTTTTTTGTGGCTTGGATCTCTATTTTCTCTCTCTATTTTCTTGCCAATTGACTAGAGGCAAGTGCAATATGCTTATTTAATATAGAATGAATGCTTACTATCTTTGATTCTACAATCTTCTATTCAACTGATGTTAGAATTGATAGATCTACCTTTGAGCTTGTTTTCTTGGAATTTTGGCCATTGATGGATGGGTTGATCTCATTTGGAAGATCAATGGCCCATGGATTGGATGGTTGGATGTATATTGGAGTGTTTTTCATGTTTCTGGATGTTTATGTGGTGATTGGACGAGATTGGATGGAATTGGGTGGAAATTGGAATGAAAAGGAAAAAATCCAGGAATTCTGGAATTTACAACAGGCCAGTGTACTCGGTCGACCAACCTGTAATACGGTCGACCAAATACACTGAAACCTGGGAAAAAATAGGTCTCAGTTATTTCTCCACAGGCTTTTAGCCCTATGAGCTAGGTCGACCGAGCTCTGAGCTAGGTAGACCGAGCTTTGTGCTAGGTAGACCAAGCTTTGTGCTAGGTAGACCGAGAACACTAGAATTTCAGGAAAAAAAAAAGCTGGAACCTGGGACTCCTTTCAGCCAGGATCTCCAGTGTGTGCGGCCGACCACCCATGCTAGGAGGTCGACCGAGCACACAGGAATTTCTGAAAAATCAGGCTTTGCCTATAGGGTGTTTGTTTTTCTAATCCCAGTGTGCCAGGTCGACTGCCAAGGTTAGGGGGTTGATCGAGCACACTGTGCACAATGACCATTCCTAGATTTTGGTTTCCGATGTTGTGATCATTCATGGGGCCTATTGACCATCCAAATGGACTTCTATTGATGTGCCAATCATGAGTCAATGGTGTGGCTCAACCTTGACTTGTGGGGCCCACTAATTAGGGTCTAGGTTATGTAATCTAAGATGATTCAACTCTTATATGTTATCAATGATGCCCGTAACTTCTGGAGCACCGAACACAGTACCCATTAGTATCTGAGATTTCATTTTGAGATCGAATTACCTGAGATGGACCTGAACATGAAAGTGGACCAATAACTTAGGTTGGATTGTTGATATCTCCCATTGATTCTTGTACTTGAGATTTATCTCATTTATGCTGTCACTGTCACTCTATTGTCCCTACTATTGCTTATAACTATTAATTAAATGAAAAATGGATGACCCGAACCTAGGACTACTTAGAGGTGATCTGGTGGTACGACTTGGTGAACACTGACCCGTGTCTGTGGCTAGGCGGGCCCTTTTATAGCCTAAGTTTGGATGTGGGTTACCATAGATTAGAGAGGTTGGATTTTATGAACCTGTAACTCATTATGAATGTAAATGGATTGTATATCATTGGAAACGGACTCATCTCTTCATTTGGACTGTTATAGACCAGGCCATGTATTTAGTGGGCCTCGGTATGGATCCAATGATTGGACTTGGACCTGGATTGTGATCCATGGATTGAATTGGGTACTTGGACCTCTTAGGGACCTTGCTAGGACCTTGTTCACACAAGGCAAAGCCTAGACAAACACAAACCTTTATTGTTTCTTGAGTCGGCATAGACATTCACTCAGTTGATCTAAGCTTAGCCTTTGGACTGATCATCACTGGTAGGAGCTACTGAGAGTATTGAGTGAGCTATCATGATGAGCATTGTTGTAGACGGACGGTGTAATATTGGGTCCGGTCTCCGAGTGATGAGTGTGGTGAGGATGTTGATTATATTTTGCGGGGCTCGTCATTCCCCGCACTGGTGAGGTTTCTCGCCGCGACTGTGTTCAATATGGGAGGGCTGCGGCATAATATCCCGCGGTATCCAGCTCGTGTGAGTGTGCCATATTGTTTAGAATTGCTATATTGTTTATTCTGATTCTAAATGCTTATCTTGCCCAACTACCTAGATCCTATATCATTGTTATTCCGATTGACTTTATTACTGTCTTTACTCTTTTGATGCATATGTCCTATATTACTTACATACTGTGACTTGCCAGATCTTTAGATCTGATCTATTCTTGGTACTTAGGTTTCGACCTCGAGTATGAGGACGGTGCGCTCGCGCTCGTTGAGGCACTCGTAGTAGGAGACTACGGATGGGGACCGGTCGACCAAGAGGTCGAGCCGGAGGTTGGAGAGCCAGTACCTGGGGTTTAAGCGATTATCTTTTGTTTGGGTTTTTGAGCGATTTTTGTAGTGAGCAGGGTTGTGATTGAAATATGTAATAAACCTTTGTTCTTATCACTTGATCTTTTTAGGCTGGACTTTAGCCCCGTTACATTTTATATATCATGATACCTTATGCTTCCGCTATCTTTACTATTTATGCTTCCGCAAATTAACCATTGTTATTATATTGTTAAAAAAGTTTTAAATTGGACCTCACTGCGGACCTATGATCTTGGAAGTTCTCGGATTTTCCAGGAAGTAGCGCGCCAACTTCGGTACCTTGACTTTTTCCTCGGTATTCAGAATTGGGGCGTTACACTTTCCCTCCAACTAGTCCATAGTATAGCAAAGGGAATTATTCGCCAAAGAGTTCGCCCACAAACACCAAAACAACCTCCCAACCAAGATTGAGCTGCCTGTACAATAGATTCCGGGCAACACCAAGCCACACCACACCTAGCAATGAAGTTGACTCCAAATGTTGGCCACAACCTCACAATGAAAAACGATGTGGTTGACCGTTTCTTCCTCTTTCCGACACATCACACAAATATTTGAGAAGTTTGTCGGTGTTAGACCTCTTCCTTTTAACTTGTTTGCTGTAGAAATCTTTCCAGCGATAGCTAACCAGCAAAATGCCTCAACTCAAGGAGGAACAAGACCCAACCAAGCTAAACCAGTAGGGGCTGTAGAAAGTTGTTTCTTCCGAGGTTGAGATAAAAGCTTTCACCGAGAAATCCCCAGATGTGGAATGCTTCCAAATTCGAGAATCTTTTGAATTCTTGCAAAAGAATAACGTTAGAGAGAAGATTTAATAACTCCCCATACTGAGCCTCCTTTGAAGGGCGAAGACTTTTCCTAAAGGACACCCACCACACAGTGTCTCCATCCCTCTCCTTATAACAATCGCTAACAAACGACTCCATATTGGCCACCACTCTAAAAATCCTAGAAAACAACACACAATAAGGGACCCACCCCCACCCAATCATCTAACCAAAACCTTACATTCCTCCTATCGTAACCCTGGACCGAGGCTTGGGCCCATGACTCATGTTTTCCCACAGGTTCCTGCGGTGAGGATCCCGAGAAACGGGAGCTAACTCACACGATCATGGTTGCGGAAGCGTGTAGCAAATCGCATCGACACAAGGCATAAATATTTCAAGTGCATGAGTAAAAACATCATCAGGACACAATATCGGAGGAAGAAATGTAAACATAGCATTCCCAACATAGTGTAAGTTCCAAAGGTAACCAAAAGTAAGTTAAGTTAACTTTACATCCCATAAGAGGCCAACAAAGGCCAATACATTCCAAAAGTTCAAATAAAAGGCCCAAGTCAAAATGAGGTGGGTCTTAAGATCCCGCCCGACGTCTACATGACATCATCGGGCTGCTGCTCTCTAGCTGGGGGTGGCTCAATAGCCTCCTCCGGACGCTCCTCAAAGGCAACATCGCCTACACTTGGGCACCAAAACAACAAGTATCAAACACAACGGTTTGACATGTATGTTGAAAAACAAGTTGGGCTCTAGGATAGGTTTCAAAACTTTTTGACAAACTTAATGCAGTAGTCAACTATCCAAAAGCCCAAAAACCCAATCCAAGATGCATACCCTCAATCTCAGCCATCATGATCAGTAAATAACTCTATCTAGAAGATAGAAACCAGTAAGCAATCAATCAATAAAAATCTACAACATACAAGGAAGTAGATTATACCTTTGGAGCTCGGTTGTGCTCTAATGGAGAAGTTGTGTCTTTCCTTGATGATGAAACTCTTTCACGTATCAAATAGGGATCTCCAAGACCTCTTGATCTTCCACGCTATGACCCGTATCAGATTCTATTTTTCTCAAGAAGATGGTGGGAACTCCAAGAGAAAACTACTAGGAACTCAAAGGAGGAACTAGAATGAGAACTAGAAGAGAGAAGGAGGAGAAGTAAACCATGTGCAACACTTGCACACTAGGGAAGTGGACGTCCAACACATGGAGTAGAGTCTCCTTAGGCGTGCAACACTATTATGGTACATCATCAAGCATGGACGTCCAGCGTCTCTCCTCTATTTATAGCTTTTGCAAGCCCCACTTACTAATTTCTATTAGAAGTCTCACTTCCATAAGAATTAATAAGTTTCTCTTCTTTCACTAATTAAAATAGAAGTCTTACTTCCACAATAATTAGTAACTTACCTTATCATAATTAGAAGTCTCACTTCAAATATGATTAGTAACTTACTACTTCCTTTCTAATTAAAATAAAAGTCTCACTTTTACTAAAATTAGTAACTTTATTATTACCACTATTAGAAGTCTCACTTCAAATAGAAATAGTAACTTTCCTTTTAAAGTTCAACTAGAATTAGAAACTTTCTAATAATTGGGCTAGGGGACCACTAGAGATTTCTTAAAAAGCTGGCTCCAACTGGGACACGCGACCCCACATCTCCTGTGTAATCCGGGCCCACAGTTAATTACAAATAACTCCACTATATAAATGCAATTGAACTCCAGTCTTAGGAATATTACATAGAAGACCCTAAACTTCCACATTACCACAAGTAGACCACTCTATCAATATCCATGGATCAATTGGACTTTTCTTCCAAACTTAGATCCATATTTTTTTTTATCCTTGAGCCCCAATTAATTTTAATGATCATAGGTATCTTTCCAATTAACTCTAAATCGGAATGGGTGTACATGCACTTACCAATGATTAAATCTATTAATTGGCACAAGGGGATATTATAGATAGATTCCATCTTGACCATTGAATGTTCCCACAGCTCTACTACCACGTGCCCAAACCATCGAGGTGTTGACCTACAGTTGGCCTCATTCATTGGTGACTCAAAGCAAATAAATAGATAGAAACTTGAGTTCATTAATGTCTCAGGATTGAGAGCCTATTGCTAGGGAATTATGAGAGCAGACCTTAAAGTAAAGACCATGTTCTTAAGGTGCTTCTCATGGTCCTTCAATACATCCAATGTACCAGCACTTTGATCAAGAATCTTACATTCTGATGATCGAGACAAATCACACTATCTCATAGTGATCAAAGTACTGCAACCTTGTCAGTATGAGATGTCCAGTCTCATCACTGGTTGTGAAGATATTCAAGTATAAGATTTGTTATACATGTCTCTTGTATGTGGATCTCATCCATATACATGTATTACATCTAGTATACTTATGGACTCCGGTTCATCTCATGAACAATCATGTCATTTGTATTGGTTATGTGCAAGTGTATAGTAAAACACCATTCATCTCATGAAAGGATAGCATGAATATATTGATAAATAAAAAAATTAATCAATTTTTTATATCATCTACTGGATTGAGCCCATAAAACTAACAAGGTAATCAATTTAGGCATGAGCATGTAGCAAAGAAGATTGAAAGGAATAAGGCTAAAACCATCTATTGAATTTAAAACGATTCGTGAATAGTTAATCCACATTGAGCCCATCCTTTCTCCATCATACATGATGAAAAGAGTAAGCACACATGACAAAGCATGACACACAAAAGACGATCCCACGCTACACAAGGTAGACGGGGAGCCGGCCGCGGAACCGGAACAAGCACTATGTGTAATATAATATACAACTAATCTGCAGATGGTCCACATGTTTAAGGACCCCCTGACAGTGGATCAAATTGAAGGGGTAGTCTAAGCTCAGTGGTGCTCACTTGAATTCATGAATGCACAAAACACAACGATACACGTACCAAACAGATTGAAATTAGGGAAAAATCACTTGTCAAATGAGGCAAAGCGCAGCTAACACAATAGCATAAGTTATATGCATATCGAACTTAGTAAGTGATCCCCTTTTTGGTTCTTGAAACAAGTCAAAACAAAGTTGATACTTGCAAGTCAAAACAAGTGCAAAACGATGTTCACCGCATCAAAACTGAAGTTTCAAAACAAGCTTATCAAGTATGTATTAAGACCCTTCATTTTACCCTCATGTATTTGAAATCCAAATGTTGAAACTTAAAAAAAAAAAAAAACGAATTGGTGGCTTAGAAGCTGGAAGACATTTCAGATCTCAAATGCACGATATCAAGCTAAGGGTCTCTTAACCTATTCTAGTTTTCATTCCTACAAAAATCCTTCAAAAACAACTCATTTGCAAATCTCGGTAAGCTCTCGGTCACATGTTGGCTAGCCGAAGTGGAGTATGTCGGCTAGCCGCCAGCTAACCGACGCCTGACCGCCTGAACCCAGATCAGAAATGCAGTATCTAGAATGCTAACCGAACTGAAGGTCGGTTGGCTATCGGCTAACCGAAGTGGGGTATCTCGGCTAGCTGCTAGTTGACCGACGGCTCCCTGATGCGATGCAAGCTACTGGAAAAGGAACCGAACTGGTTCGGTTGGCTGTCGGTAACCTGTCGGCTAGCCGCCAGCTGATTGACACCCCACGGACAACAACATTTCGGTTCAAATTTTCATATTCTTTCTTTCCTTCTTTTTTCTTTTCTTTGCTGTAAATATGCTTGCAATTTCCCTGAGTCTACATGCTCTCCAAGGGTTCATTCCAAATATTTCCAACCCATTCACACCACAACTAAGCCATTCAATCTCCATCTATTTCATCAAGACAATTCTAATAACTAAACAAGACATAGGCTTACAATGCAAAACAAAAATTCAGAATTTTTGGAAAGCAATTAACATCAATGCATGTAAAGAAAATGAAACCAAATAAGAAAAGTCTAAGAGTGACATAGATTGAAGGCTAATTAGTAACAAAATTATGCATTTTAAAAGTATAAATGCAATCCATATCACACATGAAACATCAATCCTATAAAGATTACTTGCCTTAGCCCAAATGTCACACAAATCCTTCCGAAAAGATCTGACTCTACAGCTGAACCAAGAATCTACAAAAAGCCCCAAGAAATTCACTTCAAAATCCAACAAATTTGAAAAACAAGAACCCATTTCGAAAATGGGTTTGCATGTATGAAAAATAAGTTCCTTAGGGGCTTAAAGACCATATTAGAGACAAGGAAAAGAGATCTCACATGAAGCTAGCCAAACAAGAAACAATGAGGAAGAAAGAGTAGTTGTCCAGCTGAGATTTCCAAGAAAATGAGTCCTTGTGAAGCTTAGAAGGAGAGGAAAAAGAGGGTGGTCTCAGATTTGCATATGGAGTCCTCTAGCTAGGGCATGCAAGGTGGAGAAGATGGAGGAGAAAGAGTTCTCTCTTCTCAGCTCAAGTTTTTCAAAAGACAAGTTACAGGAATTTCTAAAACGTGAGGGAGGAAGTAGAGTGACTTAAGTGATTTAAAAGTGGGCCCCAACAGGTCTGAATCTGGCGCTGACTAAAACACGATCTTGCGGGCCCCAGATGAAATCGACGAAGAAGGATAAAATGATCATTAAATAGTATGAATTTGACATGATTTTGAGATTTCAAAATTTGTGTCAAGATTTGAGTGTGAAAGGTTAATTTTACACTTTTTGGGCCAAAACTTGGGTTTCTAGGCTTCAAACACATACGTGTTGAATACGAAAGTTGTTGAAGATAATAAAATCATTCAAAAGAAATCAAAACCACAATTAAAATCGAAAAACTAGAATTATCCTCCCATGCTTGCACGTACACTCAGGGCCTCCCTGAGCGTGTCTGACTAAAACTAAACGCTCTCAAAATTCTCAAAGCTATGTCGAGACTAAATCCAATCACATTCTAAACCAACGATCACTAACCCTACTTAAGATTAAACACTAACTTAATTAACACAAATCGAGCTAATTTGGGTGGGGGTCTAACACCTCCCATCCCCCACCACATAACCCACCCCCTTCGGACAAAATTTCCCCCATCACTATTGGCTCATCCCCAACAAACACAATACTTCCCCATTGACCTGACCTGCAATGCCTTGGGCCACGATTTGGCCACTATCCCCACTTATCTGCCCCATGCTTTGATACAATAACCCTCCTCCATAAAGCCTCCCTCTCCTCCCCAAACCCTCACCACCACTTAGTTAATCGAGTCCCATTTTTATTTCCCAAATTTCCAAAACCCAACCCTCTCCACTTTGGTTTAATTACCTCACTCTACCTCATTAGATGTGATTTTTCTTATCTCCTTGACCTTCCCAAAGAAAAACTCTACGAATACGATCCAACCTCTCGACCATAACTTTTGGCATCTTGAACATAGACATATAGTACATAGAGAGATTAGATTGGCATGCTTTAATCAATGTGATCCTACCACCCAACGATAAAAAAAATTTCTTCCAAGAGGATGATTTTCTTTCAAATTTGTCGATAACCGGATCCCATTGCACCTTGGATCGCACCTTAGCCCCAATAGGAAGGCCAAGATAAATAATAGGGAGCTTTCCTGATTTACATCGAACCAAATCTGCCAAAGACCTGGTCATTTCCTCAGGGCAAGCAGCCCCCACAAGCAATCTCTTGGATAAGTTAACATCTAGACCCGAAACCAATTGGAAACATCGCATGATCCTCTTAAAGGCCAGAAGTTCCTCCCTCCTAGTTGAGCTAAAAAGGATGGTATCATCTACAAATTGTAAGTGAGTAATGACTTCCCCACCTCGATTCAACTAAAAACCATGAATCTCCCCCAGTCCCCCTACTACCTATCTCTCACCAAAAAGACACTCAATGCCTCCACAACCAGAGTAAACAAAAAGGGAGAAAGAGGGTCCCCTTGACGAATACCTTAAGAACCTTTAAATAACTTTGAGGGTGATCCGTTAAAAGGATGTAGTAGAAATGCATTCTCGAATCCACCCACGCCAAGTTTCTCCAAAACTGAACCTGAGCAGCATGTAATCAACAAAGTTTCAATCCACATGGTTGGAAGCTTTCTCCAAATCTATCATGAAGATAACCCCTTCACCTTTTGACTTCTTTATCGAATCTATAAGCCCATTAGCAACCAACACCCCATCGATTATTTGTCTTCCTAGCACAAACGCTCCTTGAAAAAGGACTGATGATTAAAGGAAGAACCTTTTTTAATCTATTCGCCAATACCTTAGCCAACAGCTTATAAAGACACCCCACAAGACTAATAGGTTTGTAGTGATGCAACTCCACCGGATTAGGCACCTTAGGAATAAGAGTCAGAAAGTAGCATTCATCTCCCCATTAGTTTTGCCCCTCCTATGAAATTCAGATAACATAGGGAGAAAGTCCCCCTTAAGAAACTCCCAACCCGCTTTGATGAAAGCAAAGTTAAAGCCATCTGGACCTGGAGCCTTATCACCATTACAATCTTCCAAAGCCTGGCTCGCCTCCTCTTCCTCGAACTCTCTTTCCGTCCAACAACGATTCTACGAGGAAATCATGGGGAAGGGTATGCCATCCGGATTAGGCCAGGCTCCAAAATCTCACTTGTGAAGGTCTTAAAAAAAATGAACTACCTCATCCTTGATCTCATGGGGATCTTTAAGGACTCTACCGTTACATTTAATCCGCCACACAAAATTAACTATGCTTCTCAAACTCGCTATTCTATGAAAGAATCTTGTGTTTTTGCCCCCTTCCTTAAGCCAACTTACTCTAGATTTTGACCATAAACATTTTCTGCAGAGCAAATAACATCTTTTGTGGCCAACGGTTTCCTGAGTGTTGATAACCCATTGACGGTTCTGATGAATTGCAAATGCTAATGGGGCATACAGTGTGACTACATGTGTCATAAAAGAACTGGGATCCTCTGAGGGGGGTTTCCCATGTGATCGTGGTTGGTCCATATCGTGGGGTAATACCTCACTAGATCCGAACTTGTCAGAAAATAAGTCACCCAATCAAGTGATGGATGTCATTGCAATTGCAAATTCCTCTTCTCTGAGTTTTATAAAATAAATATGAAGAAGGCTAACGGAATTTGAATGTTAAGATGGATATCTCGTGTTAGTTTTGAGTGTCCTTTTGGGTTTTTGATATGAGATTTTTTATTATTAGAAATATTGTCGACAACAAAAAAAAGTCACTTTGCCTCCTCAACATCAAGAAAGTTACATGAAGCTGCAGCCTGCCATAAATAGGCAATGCTACTTCCAAAAATCAAATCTTGTTAGAATCAAACAAAAACTGCAAGATCCTTCAAGACAACCAAAATAGAAGTACACAAGAGGTTTCGGGCCATTTTAAAATCATTTGGCCTAACTTCGCTTCTCCGATAGCTGAACAGGAGCTCTCAGCGGTGACAGTATCAAAGACACCAAATCTTCGATTAGAGCCTATGAATGGTCTCAAAATACGTTCAAAAGGCTCCACGTCAAGTTCCAAGTCAAACCGACAACGTTTGACCCTACATCAACCCTTGAACAGCTAAATCAAGCCTTTCGGCGGTGAGAACCACCGATGCCATCACTCATAAAAAAAGAGCACATGGACGGCTTCAAGATGCTTACAAAGGGCTACACGTCAAGTTTCAGGTCATTTCGACAACATTTGACCATACTTTGACTATCGGAAGCCAAATCAGGCCTTTCAGCGGCGAAGCTCCCTGGGACCATGGTTTCCAAGACAGAGCCTGTGGATCATCTTAAAATGACTCCAATAGGTTCCCTGTCAAATTTCAAGTCAATCGGACATCGGTTGACTGCACATCAAGCCGCGACATCTTCCTCACGACAAAATCAAGTCTACTGGCGACAGGACCCATACGGCTTCAAAACTCAGATAAAAGCCTATGGTTGGTCTTATTTATTGCTCAGGAGGCTTCACCTCAAATTCCAGGTCATTCCGACATCGTTTGGCCCAGTTTCAGCTTCGACGGAAAATCGGCAGCTCTACTCTACAAAGTCTTCGACTTTCCCGGAAAATTGAAAACTTTGCACTCCAACATGCAAGGATTCTCGTCAATTTTTCTACAAGGAAATCAGGCCAATAAATCTGCAAAAATGTCAAGAAAATACAGAAGAAAAAAGAATGGAAAAATACATCAAAACGGCCGCAAAATGGGACAAAAGGGGAAAATTCCCCCCAGGGTCGTAGACCCCCGCGACCCTGGAACCCTGGGTCGCCGGGTTTGCCCCGGAATGCCCGTTTTCCATCGTCTTTTCACGATTCGATGCTTCCAACTCCTGGGATTTTCCAAAATTCTTACTTTTGAGGCACCAAATCCTTCGATATCCGTAAAATCACGGGTCAATCGTCAAGAGTATCGAAATCAACATTGATCGCCAACTGGTCAACCAAAAAAGTGTGCTTTCTACCCGACCGATCGAGAAATCGACAAGACAGATTGCACCGACCCGCTATTGGCAGTCAATGCCTAAAGTTACATGGTCATCCGATGTCGATCTACATGAAGATCCATCGATGATCATCGCCAAAAGAATCTCAAAAGACGCGGCACGGCCCGCAACTCTTCAACTGCTCGGCGACCACTTAATGTGATTAATTGACTAGCTTTATTGCAGTCATTAATTCATTTCTTTGGACGACCCAATCAGAAGCGAGCATCCGGGAGTTACAAGTCAATTGATTCATGACATTTAAACCATGAAACTCATCCCATCATGGTGATTAAAGGCGATTAAATGCCCTCAATCTCCACCGGCCAATCAGAAGCCAAGGCCCAGGAGTTACGAAAAAAGGAGTTAAACCTTGTAAGTCCTCCCATTATGCGGCTTAATGACGATTAAATCCCATAAACTCTCCTAAATGGCTACCAAGAGCCTATAAATAGGAGTGCACTCCAAAGAAACCCAGATCGGAAAAATCAACACAGATCCCAGATCCGATAAAAGCACAGAAAATCCAGAGAAAGAAAGAGAGAAAACTCTGCAAAGTTCTGCACCGACCACCACTACAAGGTGACAAAAGTCCCTTGGGGGTAACCCCCCAAGGTCCTTGCCTTCTCCTTCTGCCTCCAATGGCTTAGACGTGGCTTTTCAGCCCGTCTACTTAGCTTTTTGTTGGACATAGGACCTCCATTCGGTCTTTGTCCTCTAAAAATATGAGGTTATAACCAAGCCAAGCGAATCAAGAGCATCCTCTGTTCTCATCTGCATGGATGATGGCGAAGTCCACACATGGCTTGTGACCGTCAATCTGAACGAGTCCCCCACAATCTCCTGAGAAGTTAGATCCTCATTTTCTTGCTTTTCATTGTAGTTTGTATTTTTCCAAAAGAGACAAAAATCACAACTCTTGTCTTTCATTATTAATAAGAATTGTAAATCGGCTATAAATGCCAAAAATCAGCTATAAATGCCAAAAAAATCGCCTTTCACGGCAAATCAAGAAAATGTCTCTTTTCTTAAATATATGTGCAATGGAAAACTTGAAAGAATTTGATTTTCTTTTTACTTGCAATGGTCGATCCCCGGATCACCACTTGCAATTCCAAGTAAAATAAAAAATCTAGCACACCCACACACAAGAAAATGTTGATGCACGCCTTTACCCCTGGGCGCGAAAGAGTCGGATCAAACGGACTCCCACATCCGTCGACCTCGATAGCACCGAGCAGAAGCGATGTCCATCGAGCTGGCTCCACCCGGTGGGACTTGTTCATTTGAGAACACGATACTTGGAAATGAAGTATTTGCATACCATATTTTTTGCTCTATGCTTATACTTCTTTTTTGGATTCCTTGGCTACTTTCTAGTTGGTGGCCTATGTTGGGTTTCGCATCTAAAAAAATGAGATGGGATTTTTTGGAAATTTCTACTTCTTTGAATTTATTTCCACTCTTTCTCTTTTAAAAAAAATCAAAAATCAAATTTCTTGTTTTGGATTCAAAATTGAGAAACTTTGATCATTTCCCTTTCGGGCACCGGTGCTTGCGGAAATGTTGAGCCTATGACGAATCGGTGATTGGGCCATCGTTTCTCTTCGATGAATCTGTTCGGGATTTCAAAAAAAAAAAAAAAATCAGATTTCTCATTTTGGATTCAAAATTGAGAAACTTTGATCCTTTCCTTTTCGGGCACCGGTGCTTGCAGAAATGTTGAGCCTGTGACGAATTGGGGATTGGGCCATCGTTTCTCTTCGATGAGTCTGTTCGGGATTTCAAAAAAAAAATAAAATCAGATTTCTCATTTTGGATTCAAAATTGAGAAACTTTGATCCTTTCCCTTTCGGGCACCTATGCTTGCAGAAATGTTGAGCCTGTGACGAATCGGGGATTGGGCCATCGTTTCTCTTATATGAGTCTGTTCAGGATTTAAAAAAACATTAGATTTCTTATTTTGGATTCAAAATTGAAAAACTTTGATCCTTTCCTTTCCGGGCACCGGTGCTTGCAGAAATGTTGAGCCTATGGCGAATCGGGGATTGGGCCATCGTTTCTCTTCGATGAATTTGTTTGAGATTTCAAAAAATACAAAATAAAAAATAAATTAAAAAAAATCAGATTTCTCATTTTGGATTCAAAATTGAGAAACTTTGATCCTTTCCCTTTCGGGCACCGGTGCTTACAGAAATGTTGAGCCTGTGACGAATCGGGGATTGGGCTATCGTTTCTCTTCGATGAGTCTATTTGGGATAAAAAAAAGACATAGACCACTAATGTTAAACCAATTGCGTTCTTTGATCACGGTTGATTTAAGAAAAGCTTTGTCCAGAGTGTGGAGATAACTTGACTGTTCTAGGCAAGGGTCTTCCAAACGAGTTCATTAAGTAATCGTACCCTTACATAGGGGCAATTCTATCAATCGAGATTTCATAAGACCGGGTTAGGAGGCCTATGTGTACTATCTCGTCTTTTAAATAAAATTTTTTAAAATAAAAAAAAAGATTTTAAAATAAAAAATAAAAAAAAATTTCAAAATAAAAAAATTAAATAAAAAATAAAAAATAAAATTTTTTTTAAAAAAAAATCTTAAAAAAAAAATCTTCAAAAAAAAAAAAAAAAAATTCTGTCATTTTTGGGTTCAGATCAAAGAGAAATTTTGGTTTCTTCCTTTTTGAGCACTTGCGCTCGCGGAAATCGTTCCGTGTTCAGATTGGAATGCCTTTTGCTATCTTTGATGAACCCGATATTGACCTTTCAAAAAAAAAAAAAAAACTCTTGTCATTTTTTGGGTTCAGATCCGAGAAATTATGGTTCCTTCTCTTCTGGGTACTGGCGCTCGTGGAAATCGTTGAGCCCGTATTTGGATCGGAATACCATCTGCTCTCTTTGATGAATCCAATCTTGACCTTTCAAAACAGAGAATCTCATCTCATGGATGCGGTCTCCAAACATTTGTGTCTAGCGGTACTAGTACGCCCTTTCAGGGTCTATTGTATTCGTGACCAGCACATTTGTAACCCCAACCTTATATTCTTCTTACATCGAACAAGCTCTGCTTCTCGATAAGTCAAATTTAGGTTCACAATTGCTTCTAGCAGTCATTGGAACGCTCATTCTAGGCTCACCATACTTGCGATCAGAACAATTGTACCCTCTATGGCTTTTTGCCTTCTCTACGTCGCTTGGGTCATGCCCCTCTAGCGATTTGAAAAGACAAAACCATAGAACTTCCCATTTATGATCATTATATTCTTGTGATTACTAATGGATGTGGTCTTGTTTAATAAATCTTTCGAAAACTAACAATGGCAGCTTCACTAACCATTACTTTCGATGAGAACAAGCACCAACTCATGCTTCAACAGAAGCAAAACACGCGCACTTACAAGCGCCCCATCAGCTGCCGAAGCGTCAACTCCCTCGGCAACTCTCTGAACTCCGGATCGACCTCGACTCCCTGGACTATCGTCTTTGGGATGCTGAGACCATTTCCACTTCCCGAAGAACAAATTGCTCCTGCCAAGAAGCAGAAGATCGCCTCTCAACGTGTCACTACCATGACACCAAAGGCGAGCACCAAAAAGCCTGAAGCCCATGGCACCCCCACGAAGCCTCGACCCACAAACAACCAGGTCTATCCCAAGACTTGGTCCCCAAGACCTTCACCAAAATAAAGAAAGCCCAAACATCCACCAAGCCAGCATACTTGGCCCCACTCAAGGAGAACCAGTTCTACCCTCTTGGTTACATGAAAGAGGAGAGACCCATCTCCAACCTGACTCCCAAGTCAACCCAGCATGAGCCGGCTTGTTCTTACAAGCCCAAAATCAAGTCATGCATTACAAGGCCTCTGCAAGCACCTGCCAAGGCCTATAATCCTTCGGTTCGACCCTTCATATCTACAGGGGCTGAACTCGAAAAATTCAAAGCTTCGCTGCAAAAGGCGAAGGACTGGGTTCGCATCCTGTCCTTGCCTAGCTACAAAGAAGACATGCTTGGCTGTTGCACCTGAGGGAGCACATCCTTCATTGTCAAAGCCCAGCCAGAGCTGACCGAAGCTCAAATTGCTCGTCGTATACGCTGCCGGGCGTCGTATCGATAAAAGAGACTAGAGAAGCAAAGGACCCAGCCTCCTAACTTCAAGTCTCTCACAAATGGGTTGAAAAAGAAAGACCCAACCAAATTGCTGCTGTCCATATGGTTGGAAAAACCAGAAGACGCCAAAAGTCAACATCCAAAATCCATGTCCGACGTCGGTGACCCGCAGCGTCTCCAGGACAAGAAGACTTTCAGAAGAATCCCCTGCTCCTTCAAGCAAAGGACATCAGAGTGATCCTTCCTCAAGCTCTTCATAAAAAAGAATGAGCCCCAGCTCAGTCACCAAGACGGTTTCTTCGTTCGAATCCCGAGGGATGAACGTCCTGGCTACAAATTCTGAGCCACCACCTCACAATCCACCTCAAGATGATGCGCTCACATGCATCCAGCAGTTGGAACAAGGCCAATAGAGGATTGAAACTCTGATGGAAAACCTTCTCATCGCCTTCCAAAATCAGGCGAACAATGAACCTCCTCCGAATCATCAAGATGATGAGGTAAATGAAGAAGAAAATGAGTCACGCGCCCTTACCAAAAAGGACGTAGACAGTATCCTCACAAAAGCAAAAGAAAAGGATATACTCAAAGAGCATGGGATCAAGCCACCATATCCCTTATGGATGACTCGGTCCCGTTCCCCACAAAATTCAAGCATCCTACTCTCTAAACATATACGGGGAAAGGATCAGCCAGACAGCACATCATCCACTTCAAAATCTTGGTGGGAGCTATCGCGGATCAACATGCACTCAAGATCCACCTCTTTTCAAGTACCCTAAAAGGTACGACCATTGATTGGTACTCCTCTTTGCCGAAGGACTCCATCAAAACTGGGCCATGCTAGAGACACGTTTCCTGACTCACTTCAAAGGTGAGGATCATCCCGCTACTACAACTCAGGTGTACAGCCTAAAACAGGGGGAGAATGAGTCAAAATATGACTTCATTCACAAGTGGAAAACAATGGCATACAAATGCTCAGATGCACTGCCACAAGCGTCGCTAGTCGACATCTGCCGAAACAACATGAGAGCTAGAATCCGCTCCATGATCATCGACAACAAATCAAAGAACCTGGGAGAACTCCTAGAAGCTTCCACGGAAGCTGAAACGGTGATCAAAGACCTCAACAGTCAGAAATCATCAAGAAAAGAGCCAACCGCCATTGCAACCTCTAAACCAAAGAAAAAAGAGGTCCTCAATGTGCACACCAAGTCAGCTCCTCAGCCACCAAAGAAAGCTGAAAACAAAGCTGCAGGTAAAAGACCTGAACTCTCAGATGCCTTCAAAGAGCGAATAAAAAAGAAATACCCGTTCGATGAAGATGTTGATGAAATCTTCGGGGCTCTTGTGGCAAACGACAAGCTCACCTTGCCTGAACCCAAAAGACCGGGTGATGTTGGCAAAACCAACGATCCTCAGTACTGTACATACCACCAGATGATCTCGTATCCTTTCAATCAATGCTTTGTTGCGAGAGAGAAAATAAACGAGATGTGGAAAAACGGAGTCATCACATTTGACAAAAACTATAGGTCTGCCTCCGTCAACATGGTGTAATGTGGACAAACATCAAAATCACCGAAGAAGAAGATCACCACTTCCTTCAAGGTGATAAACACAATCCAAGCGTCCGAAGAACTGGTTCCTTACCCGACACCAGACGGACAACCCATATGGGTACATCCCGATCTCCTGGAAGATAAAAATTGGGAGGTCGTGAAAACAAAGCCTACAGCTCAACAGCGAAGGCAGGCTAGGAAACATCTCCTCAAGCTCAAACGGCAAGAGAAGACCCAGCCAAAACAATAAGTCAAAGAAAAGGCAGAGTCCTCCTCTACCGCTTCACTGAGGGCAATAAAAACGTCCCTTCCAGAGACTTCAAAGGGGGTAAGAAAATTCACTCTCAATGATTTCATGCCACCTCAATTCAAAGAAAATGCCACGCAAGGGGCATCATACTCTTGCAATTCGGTAGTTGGATTCTCCATTGATGGATGCGAGTCCAGCGACATCGATGATGGATTCGAATCCAACTACATCGACGAGTGGGAGGAATCCCTTGAAACAGGAGAATATCTCTCCGATGAAGAATGGGTTCCCAAAACTCACCTTATGCCAGTTATCTGGTATAACCCCCTACAGCCACAAGGATCCTAGACTGATGATGAAGAAGACCAAGAGGCTGTACAAGAAAATGCTGTTGACCCAGCACCCGTCATTGCTCCGGTAGAAATCAACCATGTTGAGCCACAAAGAGCAGACGAAGAAGAAGATTTGGCTCCCATGCTTGGTCTTGAAGAATATGTAAGGATCTTGTAGCATCTCGCTCTAGAACAAGAGCAAGACCGCGTCAACGAGCTTCCTCGCAATCCAGAGCCGGAAGTCCATGAAGACCATCAGGTACCTCCTCCCTTAACTCCTGAAAATGGAAAAATTGTTGCATAGACGATCCTCTTACATTTGAGGATGAGTCTGACTCCGAAGAGGCAACGTCTCCTGTCAGAGCTTCCTGTAATGTGATAAATTCAGGATTATAGCTCTTCGGAAGCATCGTCTGATGAGATCACTTATACTCCGGCGACGCCTAGCAATGCATCCTCTGGAGCTACCTCATCTCATGTGACTCTCACTGAGGTAACGCCCTCTCAGGTTTCTTCTCCTAAGACCGTGACTTCAAAACTCACACTCTTCCCGACTGATCATCATAAAGAAACCCCAGCTATTGATGCTTGGGATGATGAATTGGTCAACGAAGAAGAAAGCTTGCTGGACGCGGTTCAGGACTTGTTCCCGGAAAATGCTCCGTGCAACACAATCACTGAGGATGGCAACTCTGCTGCAGATACATCCTCAGCAAATGAAAAATGACGGCCTCTTGATCCTGAAGACAATCTTCCAAACGAAGACCCTTCTCAAGAAGCTCTCAAAGTTGGTAGAGGCACCTGCTCTGGCCGGGACTACCATAAGAATTACAACCAATCTTCATTTACTTATGTAAATCCTTCGAGAAAAGATGTTGTAAGCGCCACTAGTGGCAACAATGATGAACATGCAGGCCCCAAGGAGGCTTTCAAGTATGACTTGATTGAACATTTCAAGCACATACCTGCACGTCTGCACATCCTAGACTTATTGCGAATGTCTCCGCGCACTCGTGATAATCTCATTTCAGAATTACAAAAGCTGAATGAGGATGTCGACAAACATGCCCCGCAAGTCCACCAAATTGAAATGGACTACCGGGTCAAAAACTCAGAAACTTCCTCAAAGGGAGAAAAGAAGAAAACTGAGGGATCGTGCATCGAATGCCTCTCGGTTCAAAAGGCAGCCAGTGCAACCATCGCCTTCACTAAGGAAGACCTCCTACTTGGCGAAACAAGGCACAACCGACCCCTGTACTTCACAAGGTAGATCAAGGAAATGCCTATGCACAGAGTTCAGATCGACTCAGGTTCTGCACTCAACCTCATCTCTACTTCGGATCTCGAAGAGTTGGGCATCCCACCCAGTAAGCTGAGCCACACATCTTTATCTATCTTTGGATATGATGGGAGTACTCGAAGGCCTATCGGCAAAATCAAGTTCAAGTCGCAAATCGGTGATCTTATCTCTGAGGTCACTGTGTATGCAATAAAAACCCCTTCATGCTACAACATCCTTCTCGGACGCCCCTGGATCCACAAGAATGGTGTTGTCCCTTCAACACTACATCAATGCATCAAATTCATCGGCGACGACGGCATGATACATCGAGTCTTTGCGGACAAAAAACCCTTCAAAGTAAAGAAGTCCACTTCGCAGACTCCTAGATTGTATGAAGGTGAAAAAGAAGAAGAGGACACAGCACCCTTTGTCAAAAATCTCCAGAAAGATAAAGGCAAGGCTCCTCAACAATCAACGAAAGAAAACAAACCATCTGGTAAATCCGAAGAGAGCATTCAAACTCCATTCATCATCTCCCTCAAGACTTCAAAGCCTTTGGTCATCGCGACTAAAGTGAAGAAGGCAAAACAAAAGTCTGGGGGCAAATTTGTTGTCTCTTTCATGTCTATCATGCAAGACACGGATTCGGATTCAGAGCCAGAAGATGATGCATCGTCAAGCCAAGCTGACACTCAGCAAGTTCAGCCTGCTCTTACTCCAATGGAGACACCTGCTGGTTTAGAAGATCCTATATCTGCTTCCTTCGTTGTTCCAGCAACTTCAGCAAAAAAAAAGCCGATCTTCTTCCATAGATCAGATGCTTCTTCATCAAACTCCGTGCTTTAACCTTTCCAAAATGAAGGTATGCCTCAACTATCCTTATATAGTCCTGTGGCGCAAGCTATTATGAAGAAAATGGGCTATGATGCTTAAAACCCAGTCGGTTTGGGAGAAGGACGTGGTATTCTCACGCCATTGGCGCCCGCTTTGACCAAAAGCCAGCTGGATGGTTGGAGACTCTACGGCCATGTAGAAAAGTCTTCACATGGGCTAGGGTATGATCTTGACACACCTCTGAGACAGTTGACACAAAGGCTTAAAAGTTAATTTGTTGTCCAAGCCTCAACATCTCAAGTCCATGATGACATTGATCTCCCTGGATATCTTTTCGATGAGTCACCTGACAAAGATCCAGGAAGCTCATCCAATTGGTACGATTTCTCTGACGAAGAAGAGGAATTGTCCGATGGCACAGACATGTGGTATTCTGACCCAGACGAACCTCGTCTCCAAAAGAAATACCTTACTTCGACCCGGTTTCAACAGGCGATTGGGACCATCTCATAGCAAGCCTTGAGAAGATCACTGATCAAGAAAACCCATGGAAAGGAACAAAACCTTGGTCTGGAAATGCCCTTGAAACCTTAAAAGGTTTCGTTGAGCTGGAAGCCTCCGAAAATATTATGGAGGAACCACCTTCGAACCTTCCAAGAGAAGATCCTGTTCAAAAGATAGACTTGGGAACACCAGATAACCCATGTCCAGTATTCATAAGCAAGAATATAAAGGATGATGAGTTACCCGAGTATATCGCCTTTCTTCATGAGTTCGTTGATTGCTTTGCATGGTCTTACGCTGAAATGTCTGGTTTAGACCCCAAAATAGCAGTACACAAACTCAATCTTCAGGAAGACATCAAGCCTGTCAAGCAGGGCCAAAGAAGATTCCGTCCAGATGTGATGGATAAAATTGAACAAGAAGTTCAAAAACTCAAAAGCGTCGGCTTCATCCGTGAGGAACAACATCCTGAATGGTTGGCCAACAATGTCCCCATGGCAAAGAAAAACGGGCAGATCAGGGTTTGTATTGACTATAGAGACCTGAATGGCGCTTGCCCTAAAGATGAATTCCCACTCCCCATACCAGAGGTAATGATTGACAATACCTGTGGATTCGAGCGACTGACATTCATCGATGGTTTCTCTTGCTACAATCAGATAAAGATGCATCCTGAAGATGAAAAACACACATCCTTTCGGACCCCATTTGGTGTGTATTGCTACATTGTCATGCCATTTGGTCTGAAAAATACTGGTGCCACATATCAAAGGGCTATGATGAAAATATTTCAAGATATGCAGCATAAGACGATCGAATGTTATGTTGATGACCTCGCCGTCAAAAGCAAAAGAAAAGAAGACCATCTCAAAGATCTTCGAGAAGTCTTCCTCCGGCTTCGCAAACACAAACGCGGATGAATCCTCTGAAGTGCTTTTTCGGCGTCTCGTCGGGTAAGTTCCTCGGATTCATAGTTCGGAAAGCTGGAATAGAGCTTGACCCCATAAAGGTCAATGCTATTCTAGAAATGCCCTCTCCAAGAACCTTGAGAGAACTCAAAGGGCTTCAAGGGAGATTGGCCTACATCAGACGGTTCATCTCCAATCTTTCGGGAAAATGCTATCCATTCTCCCGGTTGATGAAAAAAGGTGTAAACTTTGTCTGGGATGCTGATTGTAAAGCTGCATTCCAAGGTATCAAGTCATACCTGACCAAACCTCTAGTGTTAGCTGCTCCTACCTCAGGAAAGCCATTCATATTGTACATAAGAGCCTTGTATCACTCACTAGGCGCTCTACTTGCACAAGAAAATGATGAAAGAAAAGAAGCTGCTCTATACTACCTCAACCGCATGCTAGTAGGTGAAGAGCATCACTACTCTCCAGTTGAAAAAGAATGTCTTGCAGTGATGTTCTCCGTACAAAAGCTACGTCACTACTTGCTTTCCAACACAGTCTATCTGGTCTCAAGGATCAACCTCTTGAAAGTCATTGTCACAAAAGCAGGTTCTCTCAATGCCCGACTGGCAAAATGTTTTATCCTTCTGTCACAATTTGATATTAGGTATGTACCACAAAAAGCGATCAAAGGGAAAGCTCTAGCGGACTTTCTCGCCGAGCATCCATTGCCTAAAGATTCTCCACTCAGAGATGATCTCCTAGACGAACCAGTCTACAATGTGGAGACTTTTTCACAAAATTCCTCCCGGGACATGTACTTTGACGGTGCAACCAGGACAAATGAAAAAAGACAGCTGATCTCGGGAGTTGGCATCCTCTTTGTTAGCCCCGACAAATACATGATTCCACACGCTTTCTCGCTACTGGAACCATGTACAAACAATGCAGCTGAATATTAAGCTCTGATCCTAGGATTGGAACTCGCCATCAAATCTGGTATCACCATGCTGGAAATCTTTGGAGACTCTCAACTGATCATCAACCAGATGAATCAGAAATTTGAAGTCAAGAAGCCTGATCTGCTGGCTTACTACAACAAGGCACAATCGCTTCTGCAAAGTTTGACATCTGTCACATCACCCACATTCGTAGAGGTGAAAACATACGTGCAGATGCCCTGGCCGAACTTGCCGCATCTATAGCAATCCAGGAAGGGGAAAACATGCAAATCACAGTGTGCGAGAGAAGAATCCTTCCTCCTCTTAACACACATCAAGCAGTTGCTGAATGCCACCAAGTGGTGGGAAGTCGGATTTCAATCCTTCAACCTTCAATCGGCGACTGAAGGGATCCGTTCATTGATTACACTTTGTTCGGAATCCTACCTGAAGATCCAAAAGAACGCGTAAGCATCCAAAGGCGAACCCCAAACTTTCATTTGGATATTCTTTCAAAAATCTTTTACAGGAAATCCTTCAACGTAGTACTTCTACGCTGCTTGTCACAACAAGAGGCTGAAGAAACACTCAAAGAAGTTCATGCTAGCCTTTATGGAGCCCATTAGGCTGGTCCCAAGCTCTATGATCAGATAAAAAGGCTAGGTTATTACTGGCCTACCACGGTAGCTGACGCAATGCAATTTGCTAAGCGCTGCCAACAATACCAAGTTCATGGAGATTACATTCACATGCCTCCAAAATGGCTACATCTTACAACGATTTCATGGCCTTTCGAAGCCTGGGGTATGGACATCATAGGTCCTATTTCTCCCCCTTCGAGCAAAGGTCATCGCTTCATCTTCGCCGCTACAGATTATTTCTCTAAGTGGTTAGAAGCATTTGTGCTTAACGAAATGAAGACCTCATCAGTCCTTCAGTTCCTACGCACCAACATCATTTGTCGTCTCGGCATACCTAAAAGACTGGTCCATAATAACGGACCATAATTCCGGGATCATCGATTCTATAGGTTCTGCGATAAATATAAAATTCAAAGCTGTCCTTTGACTCCATATAATCCGGCAGCAAACGTATTAGCATAAGCTTTCAGCAAGACACTCTGCAAAATCCTCAAGAAAATGGTCTCTAGTCACAAAAGAGACTGGAGCGACAAACTGTCTGAAGCTTTGTGGGCCTATCGAACCACCGTTTGAGGACCAACCCATAGCACACCATTCTTCTTGGTCTATGGATACGAAGCTGTCGTACCCTTGGAAGTACAAATTCCTTCCCTGAGGGTATCTTTGCAAAATGACATGACTCAAGAAAGCAATGTCAAATTGCGACTCCATGAGCTGGACAATCTCGATGAGAGATGGCTCGAAGCTCGACAAAGCATTGAACTTTACCAAGCACGCATGGCAGGATCTTTTGACAAAAAGGTCAGGCAACGCGCCTACAAAAAGGGTGACTTGGTTCTTGCGGTAAAAAGAACAATGGTCTTCGCTCATAAGTCCAAAGCTAATTTTGAGCCAAAATGGGAGGGACCCTACGTCATTGACAAGGTCTTCTCCAACGGCGCATATGCCCTCCTAAACATGGAAGGTACAGATGTATGCTGCCCATCAACGACAAGTTCTTAAAGCGGTACTACCCTTGAAGACTTACCCAACTGGGTAAAAGCAATGCCTGTACGGCCAAAACCTGTTTCCAGGTATTCGCTCGTCAAACCCACTCTTTTTAGAATTTTCATATCAAATGTTGAAATTTCTAGAAATTCAAACAATGATTACTTTCATTGTTTCATTGTTACAAAAAAAAATCCAAGTTTAGGAGCCTCTCCCTAACTTGACCAAAATCTTCAGTCCTTGAACCCAAAATTCATGGTTTGAAACAAAATTAGGATTCGAGAATTTCTACCCTAGTCCACCCTGCCTTTTACTGCCAAAATGCTTTTAGGTAAAAACTTACGACCCTCGTGTCTTTAAACAAAAAAAAAGTTTTTCAAAAAACCGCGGGGAAGCGACGCTTAGTCGATACTCGCACAAATCGGAAAAATGCGAACCACGTTCGACACTTCCAAAATCGTAGGGAAATGACATTTCGTCAATACTTGTAAAAAAAAAAAAACCCATGGAGACACAACATTTCAGTTGATATCCACAACCCAAATTTCAAAGGCTCGAAAAAAACCTAAAAATCGTGGAGACGCAACGTTTCAATTGATATCCAACACCCAAATTTCAAAGGTTCGAAAAAACCAAGAAATCATGGAGATGCAACATTTCAGTTAATATCCACAACCCAAAGGTTCGAGAAAACCGTAAATTTCAAAAATCGTGGGGAAATGATCCAAGTCAGTACCCGCAAAACCAAAATTTTTTGAAAAGCAAGGATGTGACATTCCATCGATACTTGCACCCAAATCCGCGAGGAGGCTACATTCCATCGATACTCACAACCGAATGAGCAAGGATGCGACATTCCATCGATACTTGCAAGACCATTCAGCGGGGATGAGACTCTTAGTCGATACTTGCATTTTTTAAAACCAAAACAGGCTATGATGCCGCTAAAACCGGCTATAAATGCCACAAACTGGCTATCAATGCTACAAAACAAGCCGGCTATCAATGCTACAAAACAAACCAGTTATCAATGCCACCAACCAAAACTTGGCTTTCAAAAAACCCGGCTATCAATGCCACAAAATAAAAACCGGCTATCAATGCCACAAAACAAACAGGCTATCAATGCCACAAAAACTAGCTCTCATGCCAAAATCGGCTTTCATGCCATAAACAAAATCTGGCTCCCATGCCAAAACAATCATTTGACAAAAGATTTTCACAAAATGACAAGTTTTTGATCAAATATCATTTAGCAATTGCTTTCATCACAAAAAGATTTAAGTGAGCGTAGGGAAAACAAAAAAAAATCTCATTTAGCAATTGCTTTCATCACAAAAAGAATTAAGTGAACGTAGGGAAAACAAAAAAAAGAGTACCAAAAAATACATGTGGTACCAAAAGAAAGTGTTTACAAGCACTACAAAAAAAAAAGAGAGTACAAAAAAAAAAAAAATACTCGTGGTACCAAAAAAAAGAGGATAGTTTCTGCTACAAAAAAATCAGGAGCTCAGCCAAAAATGGTCTCTATCCAAAGTTTCAGCTCCTTAAGCAAACTTTTGGCCTCAGCCGTCATAGTTTCCAAGGCACGCTTCTTCAGGAATTTGCCATGAGATGCTAGAGAAGGTTGCAACCCTTCTTTTATACCGGGAAGCTTATCCTGAGCAGTTTGCCATTGTTTATCTTCTTGAAACTTCCTTTCGAGAACTTGATCGGCATCTGCAACCCGACAAATCAGAGCACTCTCCCTGTTGTGAGCCTCTGTTATAGCAGCCCACTTGGCAGCGACTTGTGCCTTCAAATGCTCAAGATGTTTCTTGGCCTCATCGACCTCCCTATCAAGGATGTTAAGGTCGTGCCTCAGCTCGATGATGGCTAACTCCTCTAAGTTCTTCTCTCGGACTACTTACTTCCTGCTCTGTGTAGCCTCATTCAGGTCAGACTTAGCCTTGTTAGTAGGATCCAAGAACATCTCCTTAAAGAACTGGCCATCAGGTAAGTCCATGGTCTCAAACCACTTGTCACCTAGTGCAATGATCCTATCAACGATAGCCCTGGCACCTGTGACGTCCAGACCAACTTCTTCGGCATCAGTGAAAATCTCCTGCACATTTTGGATCATACCAAATCTGAGATCCAAGTGTCTAGAAAGGAGAGTCTCAATCCAAGAGCTCAAAACCCGTGCCAACACCTTCTTTGCAAATAGAAGAGATGGCCCAGATGAAGATTCGCCCCGCTCCGTCGGTTGGTTGCTCATGTCATGCCCTGTCGGAAGAGTAACAAAAGAACTCTTTTCAATCGGAGCAACCGGGGAAGGAATCTCATCATGAGTTCTTGCCTCTGCCATGTCAGAACTGGTTGTAGGAGTCTCTACCTCCGGGTCAACCTCTGGGATCCCTTGCTCTAGTTCCGAAGGAAGCAATGGACTCTCTTCTGTCACTTCAAAACATGTCAAAGAAACACAAAAAGGTATGATCCTGTTTTTTTTTTTTAAAAGAACCATTATCAGAGTTATCATCACAAAGTACCTTCTTCGACGACTGGCGGAACACTTTCTTCCTCTATGAACTCACCGGAAGCATTGTCAACATTCGCGTCCATCGATGGTTCAAAGTCATCAGAATCTTGTGGCAAGTCAGCTGACAAAAAAAAATGTTAGCAAGTCAAGTCACAAACAAAAAAAAGAAGCAAAAGAAGTTATACCAATTGGAGATTCTGGATTCACTCCTGAGTCCCTCAGTTCTTTTTCAGGTGCCCTCACAGGATCCGTCACCGCCTCATCGGTCGGGACCTCAGGCATCGCCAAGTCTTCTTCCTCTGCTAAAAAAAAGAGAAGAGAATAGCAGAAACAGAAAGCAAATCAAAACATGGAAAAATCCCATGAATGGAAAGAGAAAGAATAAGAATCATACCTTCCCTGCTCCTCTTTTCCGGAGGCTCGTTAGCATTCTCTAGCATTTCCTCATTTATAGTAAGAGGGACTTCCATATTAGGAGAGTCTTCGTATTGCTCCTTGCTGCGATGCTGACTCCTCTTCCTCTTACCTCTACGGGCTCGCTTCTTAGAGGAACCTGCCCCACTGTCAGAGTCAGATTTCCCACTTGACTCCTCACTGGATGGTCTACCCTTATCAGTAGACTCCACAGAAGCTCGCCTCTGTGCCGCTTGCATCCAAGCATCAAGCTCAGCTTCCTCTTGTTCTAGCTGTTCTAAAGCCTCATCAGCTATTTCTCGAACAGCTTCAGAACCAATGACGCCCTGGTCACCGAGAAAGCCTATCTTGTGATTCTCTCTAGAAAGGAAAGCCCAAACTTCCTCTCGCCGAACGCCATCCGACTTTCCAAGGCCTTTTCCAGACGATAGCTTCACATCAAGCTCCTTCTTGGAAAGCCCCCGATATGCCGAAAAGCTCTCCGCGAACCACTTCGCGAAGCCGGCAGTCCGAGAAGTTGACAATACAGGATATGAAATCTTGGCAATAGTGTCTTCAGCACTATAGAAAGCCCATGCATTTCTCCCGGCCTGCAAACCTCCAAAGCGCTTCACCATGCTTGAAGGCACTGCAACAACACCTTGAGAAAAGCCCAACTGCAGAGCAAAGTGAGAAGGTACATACGGCTGGATGTCGATGAAAAGATGTCTGCGGTACACCATCGTGCCAAAACGTATGCTGAAAAGCCACTCCTTCTCCACATTTGTCAAGGTTTAATGCCTTCCCGACCCTGCCCTGGTAGAGTCTCAGGAGGCACCAAAATCAAAAGCCTTCTTCCGCAACTCCGGAGAAAGCTTTACTGAAGATTGCCCCATCTCGACGTCCTTGAACCGTCGGATCCTCATGCGGGCAAACAAAAGTGATTTGGATACGGCTTTGCCCTTAGCCAATCGAATCATCAAAGGATCATCATCATGTGAAGCACCCAGCCGGTGAAAGCCAGGATAGTGGTATGACATACCACAAATAGAAGATATGGGCTGAAAATACCATGTTCATGGGAAGCCCAAGCCGAACCAAGAAAGCAGCAACCTGTAGTTCGGTACACAAGTAGGAGTAAAGAGCAGGCACCAAAGCAATCCGCTCTCCAAATGCCATCTGACAAGCCGAAAAGATACAATGCGGCCTAATGTGCGCTCCATCCTCACCTAGCCAATAAGTGAGGTAAATAGCAAGATCTCTCCGCAGTGCAATGTCAGAACAAATGGCGTCTGTACTTGCGAAGAAACCCCTCAACTCTTACTGCATAGCCGAAGTCTTATTCGAACCTGGATCCTAAGCCCTGGCTTCCCGGGTGGCGCCATCAGAAGACTCCTTACTGTAAAAAATGTCGAGGAATGAAGAGCCATAAATCTTTCAACTACTGGATCTAACTTTCGGGCCCTCATTCTCATTCAAAAAATCATAGAAGGCGACAAGCTGAAAGTACAGGAGCCTGAACTCCTCCGATTGCTCCTCTAGGATGCTGTTGATCGGCATGAACTCTTCATAGAGTTTGTCAAGGATAGGCAATCCAGTAATGGCGCTCAACTCCTCTAAAGAAAAACCAATCTCACCATTCGTGACAACGAAGGTATTGGTTTGTTGAAGGAATGACTCCAACATAGCCATGAAGGCCTCGTCGGAAAAGATCACGGTCTCCCTAAATGCGCGGACTGCATCAAAAATCCTGTCTTCCTTCAAAACGGCGCCACCGATCTGCAGGACGCGATCAGTCCACGACTTCCACTCGGAGTCAGCACTGAAATGGCCACGAAGTCAAAAAGGCTTAACCCAGTTGCTACCGCCGCCACTGAAAATGCCAAGGCCCACTGGTCCCAAATGGACCGACGGATAATCAGAGCCCTGGTAGCCGCTGGCCGGCATCAACATGTCCATGTCAGCAGGCGATTTCTCCGCATAGCCAGGAGAACCGCCAACAAAAACCCCGGTCTTGATTACATTTGTCCTCTTCACCCAGCTTGGAGGATCTTTCTTCTTAGATCACGTGGGAGAAAGGCTCATGATCGAGATAGTACGATCAAATGTCGACCGGGTAGCAATAGTTCTCTCCTCAACATCAGCTGTGTAAGAGAACTGAAAACATCTCCTCTGATATGTCACGTCGTCAGGGACTGCATCACCAAAGAAGAAGGTAGGCTTGGGCAAAACCCTCTGATCGTCTATCACCTAAGGACGGTTGCTTACCATGATCTTATAAAATTCCTCACTCTTGAGAGCGATCAGTCGCTCTCATCTCATCTCTGTTGAGGGAGTCGCACTCTTCGAGGTTTCTCTCAACATACTGGACCTTCTCCCAGGCCTGCTGAACGGCCGGATTAGAAGACTTAGCAGATCGATGAGGTACGCTTATAGTAGGCTCTTTACCCTTGTTCGTTCTAGAGGAACCACCTGCAAAGGATGGAAAAGAAAAAAGATCATCATCAAAATGACAAAATTTCACTAAAAAAAAATCTGGCGAAACTTTGACATGACTCGAGGGCAACTCCGAAGAAAAAGGAAATACCCCAAAAGAAATAGAAAGTTTGAAGGTGGGTTCAACATTACTGCGTGCTCCTAAACTCCAAACTTTCGAAACCTCAAAGTCTCCGCAAAATCAGGAAGGGCTCAACATCATTGTGAGCTCCAAAATTCACAAATTTGCAAAAACTTTCAGGTTTGCTATCACATCATGCTACCAATTCAATTTACAAAAGAATGCATGCATGAACATCTTGGTTTGCCAAAAAAATGCATTATCATGATGAGCAAAAGAAAAAAAAAACATTCTCAAGAAAAAGGAGAAAGAAAAGAACAAAAAAAAAAGAAAAATGAAACTTTCTTCAAAACAAAAAGAGGGGAAGAAAGATAAAAAAAAGAAAGATCAGCAAAAAAAAAAAGAAACAAAAAATGGGACTGGCCTACAGGCTGCGTGGGCGTACGGCCAGATCCGTATAGATCTGTCCGTACGCCCGCCCCCCTAAAAAAAAAAGAAAAAAAAAGAAAAATGCATGAAAAGAAAAAACACGTGTAAAAAAAAAAGAGAAAACACGTGGAAAAGAAAAAAAAAGAAAGAAACAAAAAAAAAACTTTCTTTTTATACCATCCTATCTTCTACATGGAGTTTTCTTGAAAAAGAGAATTTACTTGAAACCATTGATGGAGAAGAAGAAGAAAAGCTTGAAGATCCTTGAAGAAGAAAAACTCTTGGTCTTGGAGCACTCTTGAGATTTTTGCAAAAGAGAGCAATAAGAGCAAGAGATCCAACCTCCCCTTGCTTTTATAGAAGAGAGCAAACCAAAGAAGGAAACAAGAAAGAGGTAAGTGTTACTAATTAGTAACTTACCAAAAGAAAGAAATTAGAAAGATTCTTTCCCAAAAGAAAGATATCTTGAGGGATTCTCTCCCAAAAAGAAAGCAATGAGAGAATTTCTCCCAAAAGATCGGAGATTTGAGATATTCTCTCCCAAAGAAAGATATCTTCAAATATTCTCTCCAAAAATAAAGGAGACATGAGAGATTCTCTCCAAATAAAGATATTCTTAGATATTCTCTATCCAAAGGAAATATTTTCAGATATTCTTTATAAAAATAACACCATATAAGATCTAAGCCATTTCGAAAGCTTAAGGTCCCATGGGTTAGCCCATATGAGCCAGGTTTGACCCCCTAGGCACTAAAAAAAATAAAAAAATGGGCTTTTAGTCAAAGAGAAATCCCTCTTACCAAGAGCATACAAAAATGGTTCCATGCCTCTTTTGAGTTGATTGGACCATATAAAAAAGAATTCCAAGCCCCATGAGCTTCCAAAAATCAAACCATCCAGCCTCATATACCAAATTGAGCCAAAATCTTGAAATTGACATTCCACAAAAATCCAAACCAAATCCTGGTCCCCTAACTTGCCACATACAGCTTGTTAGGTCACAAGACCAAAACCAAAAATCAAAACCTGATCCCCTAACTTGCCACATACAGCCTGTTAGGTCACAAGATCAAAACCAAAATCGACCCCCTAACATTCCACATACAGCTTGTTGGGTCACACGGTCAAAACCAAACCCGACCCCCTAACCTGCCACATACAGCTTGTTAGGTCATAAGGTCGAAAACAAAAACCCAAATCCGCATCCCTGATGTCATTTTCAAAACTTTGCCTCGAGATGGTTAGTGATCCCTTTCATTGCCATAAAATTCCACTGGAAGCTCAAAAGGCCACTCTACCAAAAGAAAGACTGCTCAAAGACTCTTGGTCAAGTCACAAGCTCTTCTTCAGAAATCTCTTTGAGGCATATCGTCTACAAAAGTCAAGCAACTCGTCGCTGTACCTCGAGGGGCATTTGTTGATAACAAAAAAAAAGTCACTTTGCCTCCTCAACATCAAGAAAGCTACATGAAGCTGCAGCCTGCCATAAATAGGCAACGCTACTTCCAAAAATCAAATCTTGTCAGAATCAAACAAAAACTGCAAGATCCTTCAAGATAGCCAAAAGAGAAGTACACAAGAGGTTTCAGGCCATTTTAAAATCATTTGGCCTAACTTCGCTTCTCTGATAGCTAAACAGGAGCTCTCGGCAGCAACAGTATCAAAGACACCAAATCTTCGATCAGAGCCTATGGATGGTCTCAAAATATGTCCAAAAGGCTCAACGTCAGTCAAGTTCCAAGTCAAACCGACAACGTTTGACCCTACATCAACCCTGGAACATCTAAATCAAGCCTCTCGGCGGCGAGAACCACTGAGGCCATCACTCATCAAAAAAGAGCATATGGACTGCTTCAAGATGCTTACAAAGGGCTACACGCCAAGTTTCAAATCATTTCGACAACATTTGACCATACTTTGACTCTCGGAAGCTAACTCAGACCTCTCGGCGGCGAAGCTCCCCAGAACCATGGTTTCCAAGATAGAGCCTGTGAATCATCTTAAAATGACTCCAATAGGTTTCATGTCAAATTTCAAGTCAATCGGACATCGGTTGACCACACATCAAGCCACGACTTCTTCCTCGCGACAAAATCAAGTCTATTGGCGACATGACCCATATGGCTTCAAAACTCAGATAAAAACCTATGGTTGGTCTTATTTATTGCTCAGGATGCTTCACCTCAAATTTCAGGTCATTTCGACATCGTTTGACCCAGTTTCAGCTTCTGACGGAAAATCGACAACTCTATGCTACAAAGTCTTTAACTTTCCTAGAAAATTGGAAACTTTGCACTCCAAAATGCAAGGATTCTCATCAAGTTTTCTACAGGAAAATCAGGCCAATAAATGTGCAAAAATGTCAAGAAAAATACAGAAGAAAAAAGATTGGAAAAATACCTCAAAACAGCCGCAAAACGGGACAAAAGGGGAAAATTCCCCCTAAGGTCGCCGACCCCCGCGACCCTGGCCCAGGGTCGCAGGCCCCTGCGACCCTGGCCCAGGGTTGCCGGTGACCATGGAACCTTGTTATGGACCGCGCTCCTGCTCGGTTATACCGAGGTCGGCGGACGTGGGAGTCCGTCGGGTCTGACCCTTTCGTAACCGGGGGGCAAGGGCGTGCATCAACATTTCTTTTTTTGTGTGGGTGTGCCAGATTTTCTATTTTACTTGGAATTGCAAGTGGTGATCCGGAGATCAACCTTCGCAAGTAAAAAGGAAATCAACTTCTTTCAAATTTTCCATTGCACATATATTTAAGAAAAGAGACATTTTCTTGGTTTGCCGTGAAAGGCGATTTTTTTGGCATTTATAGCCGATTTTGGCGTTTATAGCCGATTTTTGGCGTTTATAGCCGATTTTGGCGTTTATAGCCGATTTACAATCCTTATCAATAATGAAAGACAAGAGTTGTGATTTTTGTCTCTTTTGAAAAAATACAAACTACAATGAAAAGCAAGAAAAGGAGGATCTAACTTCTCAGGAGATTGTGGGGGACCCGTTTAGATTGACGGTCGCAAGCCATATGTGGGCTTCGCCATCATCCATGCAGATGAGAACAGAGGATGCTCTTGATTCGCTTGGCTTGGCTATAACCTCAGGTTTTTAGAGAACAAAGACCAAAAGAAGGTCCTATGTCCAATAAAAAGCCGAGTAGACGGGCTTGAAAAGCCATGTCTAAGCCATTGGCGGCAGAAGGAGAAGGCAAGGACCTTGGGGGGGGTACCCCCAAGGGACTTTTGTCACCTTGTAGCGGTGGTCGGTGTAGGATTTCCGCAGAGTTTTCTCTCTTAGATTTCTGATGCCTCTTTCTGTCTGAGTTTCCGGATTTTCTGCAGTCTATTGTCTGTGTGTCTGCTGTCCTTTCTTCTTGGAGAGCTCTCCTATTTATGGGCTTTTAGGTAGCCATTTAGGAGGGTTTATGAGCCTTGATTGTCATAAAGCTACATAAAGGGAGGAGTTACAAAATTGAATTCTTTATTTTGTAACTCCTTTTTCTTGGCTTCTGATTGGCCGGAGGAGATTGAGGGCATTTAATCGCCATGATGGGAGGAGTTTCATGGTTTAAATGCCATGAATCTCTTGACTTGTAACTCCCGGATGCTTGCTTCTGATTGGTCCGTCCAAAGAAATGGATTAATGACTGTAATAAAGCTAGTCAATTAATCGCATTAAGTGGTCGCCGAGCATCTGAAGAGTCGCGGGCCGTGCCGTGTCTTTTGGGATTCTTCTGGCGATGATCATCGATGGATCTTCATGTAGATCGACATCGGATGACCATGTAATTTCAGGTGTTTGTTGCCAACAGCAGGTCGGTGCCATCTGTCCTGTCGATTTCTCGATCGGTCGGGTAGAAAGCACACTTTTTTTTTGTTGACCGGGTGGCGATCAATATTGTTTTCGATACTCTTGATGATTGACCCGTGTTTTGGACGGATGTCAGAGGATTTGGTGTCTCAAAAGTATGAATTTTGGATAATACTAGAGGCTAGGCGCTTCAAATCGCGAAAAAACAGCGAAAACTGGGGTTTCCGGGGCCTTCCCGGCGACCCCGGGCTCCAGGGTCGCCGGCGACCCTGGGGGGTTTTCCCCCTTTTTGTCCCGTTTTGTGTTCGTTTTTGCTGTTTTTTGATTCTTTTTTCTTCTGTATTTTTCCTTGACATTTTTGACCATTTATTGGCCTGATTTCCCTGTAGGAAACCTGATGAGAATCCTTGCATTTTATTTTGCAAAGTTTCCAATTTCCTGAGAAAGCCGAAGACATTGTCGCGCAGAGCTGCCGATTTTCCGTCAGAAGCTGAAACTGGGTCAAACGATGTCGGAATGACCTGAAATTTGGTGTGAAGCCTCCTGAGCAATAAATAAGACGAATCATAGGCTTTTGTCTAAGTTTTGAAGCCGTTTGGGGTCCTATCACCAGTAGACTCGCTTTTGTCGCGATGAAGATGTCGCGGTTTGATGTGCGGTCAACCGATGTCCGATTGACTTGAAATTTGACAGGGAACCTATTGGAGTCATTTTAAGATGATCCATAGGCTCTGTCTTGGAAACCATGGTCCCGGAGAGCTTTGCCGCCGAGAGGCCTGATTTGGCTTCCGAGCGTCAAACTATGGTCAAATGTTGTCGAAATGACCTGAAATTTGACGTGTAGCCCTTTATAAACATTTTGAAGCCGTCCATGTGCTCTATCTGATGAGTAATGGCCTCGGTGGTTCTCGCCGCCGAGAGGCTTGATTTAGCTGTTCGAGGGTTGATGTAGGGTCAAACGTCGTCGGTTTGACTCGGAACTTGACGGGGAGCCTTTTGGAAGTATTTTGAGACCATCCATCGACTCTGATCGAAGATTTGGTGAGAGCTCCTTTTTGACTGTCGGAGAAGCGAAGTTAGGCCAAATGATTTTGAAATGGCCCGAAACTTCTTGTGTACTCCTCTTTTGGCTGTCTTGAAGGATCTTGCAGTTTTTGTTTGATTCTGACAAGATTTTATTTTTGGAAGTAGCATTGCCTATTTATGGCAGGTTGTGACTTCATGTAGCTCTTTGGATCTTGAAGAGGCAAAGTGACATTTTTGGTGTCAACAAATGCCCCCTCGAGGTACAGCGACGAGTTGCTTAACTTTTGTAGTCGATGTGCCTCGAAGAGATTTTTGAAGGAGAGCCTGTGACTTGACCAAGAGTCTTTGAGCAGTCTTTCTTTTTGGTATTTGTAGCCTTTTGAGCTGCCAGGGGAATTTTATGGTAGTGAAAGGGATCACGTACCATCTCGAGGCAAAGTTTTGAAGATGACATCAGGGATGTGGATTTGGGTTTTGACCTTGTGACCTAACAGGCTGTATGTGGCAGGTTAGGGGGTCGGGTTTGGTTTTGATCGTGTGACCCAACAAGCTGTATGTGGAATGTTGGGGGATCAATTTTGGTTTTGTTCTTGTGACCTAACAGGCTATATGTGGCAAGTTAGGGGATCAGGTTTTGGGTTTTGGTTTTGGTCTTGTGACCCAACAAGCTGTATGTGGCGAGTTAGGGGACCAGGATTTGGTTTGATTTTTGTGGAATGTCAATTTCAAGATTTTGGCTCAATTTGGTATATGAGGCTGGATGGTTTGATTTTTGGAAGCTCATGGGGCTTGGAATTCTTTTTGTATGGTTGAATCAACTCAAAAGAGGCATGGAACCATTTTTGTATGCTCTTGGTAAGAGGGATTTCTCTTTGACTAAAAGCCCAAATTTTTTTTTTTTTTTGTGCCTAGGTGGTCAAACCTGGCTCATATGGGCTAACCCATGGGACCTTAAGCTTTTGAAATGGCTTAGATCTCATATGGTGTCATTTTTGTAAAGAATATCCAAAAATATCTCATTTGGATAGAGAATATCTAAGAATATCTTTACTTGGAGAGAATCTCTCAGGATATCTCAAGATATCTTTCTTTTGGGAAAGAATCCTTCATTGATCCTATCTATTGGGAGAAAATCTCTCATTGATTTCTTTTTGGGAGAAAATCCTTAAAGATATCTTTCTTTTGGGAAAGAATCTTTCTAATCTCTTTCTTTTGGTAAGGTTACTAATTAGTAACACTTACCTCTTTCTTCTTTCCTTCTTTGGTTTGCTCTCTTCTATAAAAGCAAGGAGGAGGTTGGATCTCTTGCTCTTATTACTTTCTTTTGCAATAATCTCAAGAGGGCTTCAAGACCAAGAGTTCTTCTTCTTCAAGATCTTCAAGACTTTTCTTCTTCTTCTCCATCAATGGCTTCAAGTAAGTTCCCTTTTTCAAGAAAACTCCATTGTAGGAAAAATAAAAAGTTCTTTCTCTCTTTTTTTGTTTCTTTCCTTTTCTTTTCTTTTTTTTTCCCACGTGTTTTCCTTTTTTTTTTTACACGTGTTTCTTTTTCTTTTCTTCTTTCTTCTTTTTTTTTCATGTTTTGTTGTTTTTTTTTGTTTGTGGGCCGTACGGACAGATCCGTACGGATCTGGCCGTACGGCCACGTGGCCTGTGGGCCATCCCCCTTTTTTTTTTCTTTCCCTCTTTTTTTTTGAGAAAGTTTCTTTTTTTTTTTCTTTTTTTTTTGTTTTCTTTCCCTCCTTTTTTTCCAAGAAAGTTTCTTTTCTTTTTTTTTGTTTCTTTCCCTCTTTTTTTTTTTTGAGAAAGTTTCTTTTTTTTTTCTTTTGCTCATCATGATAATGCCCCTTTTTTTTTTGGCAAACCTAGATGTTCATGCATGCATTCAATTGTAAATTAAATTTGTAGCATGATGTGATAGCATACCTGAAAGTTTTCGCAATTTTGGGAATTTGGAGCTCGCAGCGATGTTGAGCCCTTCCTGATTTTGCGGAGACTTTGAGGTTTCGAAAGTTTGGAGTTTCGGAGCTCGCAGCGATGTTGAGCCCATCTTCAAGCTTTCTATTTCTTTCGGGATAGTTCCTTTTCTTCGGAATTGCCCCGTCATCATGTCAAAATTTCGCCAGATTTTTTTTAGCGAGATTCTGTCATTTTGATGTTTGATCTTTTTCTTTCCCATCCTTTTCAGGTGGTTCCTCCAGAATGAACAAGGGTAAAGAGCCTACTACAAGCGTACCTCGTCGATCTTCTAATCCGGCCGTTCAGCAGGCCTTTGAGAATGTCCGGTATGTTGAGAGAAATCTGGAAGAGTGCGACTCCCTCAACAGAGATGAGATGAGGCAGCGACTGATCACTCTCAAGGGAGAGGAATTCTATAAGATCATGGTAAGCAGTCGTCCATGGGTGATGGAAGATCAGAGCATTTTGCCCAAGCCTACCTTCTTCTTTGGTGATGCAGTCCCTGATGACATGACATACCAGAGGAGGTGTTTTCAGTTTTCTTTCACAGCAGATGGTGAGAAGAAGACTGTTGTTACCCGGTCGACGTTTGATCGCACCGTCTCGATTCTGAGCCTTGCCCCCACGTGCTCTAAGAGGGAAGATCCTCCAAGCTGGGTGAGAAGGACAAATGTAATCAAGACCGGGGTTTTTGTTGGCAGTTCTCCTGGATATACGGAGAGGTCGCCTGTTGACATGGACCTGTTGATGCCATCCAGCGGCTACCAGGGCTCTGATTATCCGTCGGTCGATTTGAGACCGGCGGGCCTTGGTATTTTCAGCGGTGACGGCAGCACTTGGATCAAGCCTTTTCGACTTCGTGGCCGTTTCAATGCCGACTCCGAGTGGAAGTCGTGGACTGATCGCGTCCTGCTGATTGGTAGCGCCGTTTTGAAGGAAGCCGGGATTTTTGATGCGGTCCGCGCCTTTAGGGAGACCGTGATCTTTTCTGACGAGGCCTTCATGGCTATGCTGGAATCATTCCTCCCACAAACCAATACCTTCGTTGTGACGAATGGTGAGATTGGTTTTTCTTTGAAGGAGCTGAGCATCATTACTGGATTGCCCATCCTCGGCAAACTCTATGAGGAGTTTATGCCGATTGACAGCGTCCTCGAGGGGCAGTCTGAGGAGTTCAGGCTTCTGTACTTTCAGCTCGTCGCCTTCTATGATTTTTTGAAGGAGAAGGAGGGTTTGAAAGTTAGATCCAGCAGTTGGAAGTGTTCTAGCTCTTCATTCCCCAACTTTTTTGATAGCATGGAGTCTTCTGATAGCGTGACCCAAGAAGCCGGAGCTCAGGATCCAAGTTCAAAGAAGATCTTGGCCATGCAAGAAGAGTTGAGAGATTTCTGTGCCAGTACAAACGCCATATGTCCTGACATTGCACTGCGGAGAGATCTCGCTGTTTACCTCACTTATTGGCTTGGTGAGGCTATTTTTGCTGGAGGAGATGGAACGCACATCAGGCCGCATTGTATTTTTTCCGGCTTGTCAGATGGCGTTTGGAGAGCAGCTTGCTTTGGTGCCAGCTCTTTACTCCTACCTATGTACCGAACTGCAGGCTGCTGCTTTTTTGGTTCGGCTTGGGCTTCCCATGAATAGGGTATTTTCAGCCCACATCTTTTATTCGTGGTATGTATACCACTGTCCTGGCTTCCACCGGCTGGGTGCTGCACAGGATGATGATCCTCTGATGATTCGACTGGCTAAGGGCAAAGCCGTGTCCGAATCACTTTTGTTTGCCCGCATGAGGATCCGACGGTTCAGGGACGTCGAGATGGGGCAGTCTTCAGTGAAGCTTTCTCCGGAGTTGCGAAAGAAGGCTTTTGATTTTGGTGCCTCCCGAGACTCTACCAGGGCGGGTCGGGAATGCATTATTCCTTGACGAATGCAGAGAGAGAGTAGCTTTTCAGCATACGTGTCGGCACGATGGTGTACCGTAGACATCTTTTCGTCGACATCCAGCCGTATGTACCCTCTCGCTTTGCTTTACAGCTGGGCTTTTCTCAAGGCGTTGTTGGAGCGCCTTCAAGCATTGTGAAGCGCTTTGGAGGCTTACAGGACGAGAGAAATGCATGGGCTTTCTATAGTGCTGAAGACACTACAGCAATGATTTCTTATCCTGTGTTGCTGACTTCCCGGATTGCCGGCTTTGTGAAGTGGTTCGCGGAGAGCTTTTCGGCATATCGGGGGCTTTCCAAGAAGGAGCTTGATGTGAAGCTGGCATCTGGAAAGGGCCTTGGAAAGTCGGATGGCATCCGGTGAGAGGAAGTTTGGGCCTTCCTTTCTGGAGAGAAGCACAAGATAGGCTTTCTCGGTGACCAGGGCGTCATGGGTTCTGAAGCTGTTCGAGAAATACCTGATGAGGCTTTAGAGCAGCTAGAACAGGAGGAAGCCGAACTTGGTGCTTGGATGCAAGCGGCATAGAGGCAAGCTTCCGTGGAGTCTACTGGCAAGAGTAGACCATCCAGTGAGGAGTCAAGTGGGAAACCTGACTCTGACAGCGGGGCAGGTTCCTTTAAGAAGCGAGCCCGCAGGAGTAAGAGGAGGAGGAGTCATCATCGCAGCAAGGGGCAGCATGAGGACTCTCCTGACTTGGAAGCACCTCTTACTATCAATGAGGATGCGCCAGGGGATGCTGACGAACCTCCGGAGAAGAGAAGCCGAGAAGAAGAGACCGTCGGTGAAGGTATGATTCTTCCTTTTTCTCTTTCCATTTCTTTTCATAGGTTTTTTCCATGTCCTGATTTGCTTCTTGTTTCTGCTTTTCTTTTTTTTTTTTAGCAGAGGAAGACTTGGTGATGCCTGAGGTTCCAACCGATGAGGTGGTGACGGATCCTGTCGGGGCACCTGAAGAAGAACCGAGGGACTCTGGAGTGAATCCAGAATCTCCAATTGGTATAACTTCTTTGGCTTTTTTTTTTTGTCTGTGACTTGGTTTGCTAACACATTTTTTTTGTCAGCTGACCTGCCACAGGGTTCCGATGACTTTGAACCATCGATGGATGCAAATGTTGATGATGCTTTCGATGAGTTCATGGAGGAAGAGAGTGTTCCGCCAGTCGTCGAAGAAGGTATTTTGTAGTTATAACCCTGATAATGATTTTCAAACAGGGTCATATTCATACCTTTTTGTGTTTCTTTGGCAGGTTTTGAAGTGACAGAGGAGGGTCCATCGCTTCCTTCAGAACCAGAGCAAGGGATGCCAGAGGTTGATCCAGAGGTAGAGACTCTTGGGACCAGTTCTGACAATGTTGAGGAGATACCTCGTGCTGAGATTCCTTCCCGAGCAGGAGCAGCTTCAACTGGAAAGAGTTCTTTTGTTACTCTTCCAACAGATGATGATATGAGCGGCCGACCAATGGAGTGGGGCGAATCTTCAGCTGGGCCATCTCTTCTTTTTGCGAAGAAGGTGGTGGTGCGAGTTCTGAGCTCTTGGATTGAGACTCTGCTTTCTGGGCACTTAGATGCCGGATTTGGGATCATCCAGCATGTGCGTGAGATTCTTGGTGATGCTGAAGAGGCTGGTCTAGATGTCACAAGTGCCAGGGCGATCGTTGATAGGATCATTGAGCTGGGTGACAGGTGGTTTGAGACCATGGGTTTGGCTGATGACCAGTTCTTCAAGGAGATGTTCCTGGACCCTGCTGATAAGGCTAAGTCTAACCTGGATGAGGCTACAGAAAGCAGGAAGCAGGTAGTCCGAAAGAAGAACTTAGAAGAGCTAAACATCATTGGGCTGACACATGACCTGAACATCCTTGATAGGGAGGTCGATGAGGCCAGGAGACGTCTTGAGCATCTGCAGGCACAAGTCGCTGCCAAGTGGACTAGCAATAACAGAGGCTCGTGAAAGGGAGACTGCTCTGATTCACCGGGTTGCAGATGCCAATCGAGTTCTTGAAAGGAAATCTGAAGAAAGCGAACGATGGCAAACTGCTCGGGATAAGCTTCCTGGTGCGAAAGAAGGGGTACAACCCACTCCAGCATCTCATGGCAAATTCCTGAAGAAGCGTGCCTTGGAATCCTTGACGGCTGAGGCTAAAAGTTTGCTTGAGGAGCTGAACTCTTGGCTGGAGACCATTTTTGATTGAGCTCCTGTATATATATTTTTTTAACAGAAACCATCCTTCTCTCTTTTTTGGTACCACTTGTATTTTTTTTTGGTACTTATTTTTTTTTTGTAGTACTTGTGAACACTTTCTCTTTTTTTGGTACCACATATATATTTTTTTTGGTACTCTTTTTTTTTGTTATCCCTACGCTCACTTGAATCTTTTTGTGATAAAAGTAATTGCTAAATGGGATGCTCTTTTTTTTTTGTTTTGTTATCCCTACGCTCACTTGAATCTTTTTGTGATAAAAGTAATTGCTAAATGGGATTTGATCAAAAGGTTGTCATTTTGTGAAAATCTTTTGTCAAATGATTGTTTTGGCATGGAAGCCAGGTTCTTGTTTGTGGCATGGAAGCCAATTTTGGCATGAGAGCCAGCTTTTCTTGTGGCATTGATAGCTGAGTTTTTTTTTTGTGGCATCTATAGCCAGTTTTGGTGGCATTGATAGCCTGTTTTATTTTGGTGGCATTGATAGCCGGCTTTTTTTTTTTGAAATCCAAGTTTTTGTTTGTGGCATTGATAGCCGGTTTTGTTTTGGTGGCATTGATAGTCGGTTTGTGGCATTTATAGCCTGTTTTGATGGCATATAGCCGGTTTGGTTTTCAAAAATGCAAGTATCGACTAAAAGTCGCCTCCCTGCTGAATGTTCTTGCAAGTATCGATGGAAATTGCTCATTCGGTTGCGAGCATCGATGGAATGTCGCATCTTCGCGGATTTGGGTGCAAGTATCGATGGAATGTCGCATCCTTGCTTTTCAAAAATTTTGATTTTGCGGGTACTGACTTGATGTCGTTTCCCCATGATTTTTGAAATTTGTGGTTTTCTCGAACCTTTGAGTTATGGAAATCAACTGAAATGTTGCGTCTCCATGGTTTTGGATTTTGCAAGTATCGACGAAACGTCGCTTCCCTGCGATTTTGGAAGTGTCGAACATGGTTCATATGCTTCCGATTTGTGCGAGTATCGACTAAGCGTCGCTTCCTCGCGGTTTTTTTTTTGAAAAACCATTTTTTTTTTGTATAAAGACACGAGGGTCATAAGTTTTGACCTAAAACCATTTTGGCGGTAAAAGGCAGGGTGGACTAGGGTGGAAATCCCTGAATCCGGATTTTGTTTCAAACCATGAATTTTGGGTTCAAGGGTTGAAAATTTTGGTCAAGTTAGGAAAAGGTTCCTAAACTTGGATATATATATTTTTTTAACAATGAAACGATGAAAGTAAGCATTGTTTTAAATTTCTAGAAATTTCAATATTTGATATGAAAATTCTAAAAAAAGGGTGGGTTTAGCGAGCGTGTACCTGGAAACCGGTTTTGGCCATACAGGCATTGCTCTTACCCAGTTGGGTAAGTCTTCAAGGGTAGTACCGCTTTAAGAACTTGCCGTTGATAGGCAGCATACATCTGTCGCCTTCCATGTTTAGGAGTGCGTATGCGCCGTTGGAGAAAACCTTGTCGATGACGTAGGGTCCCTCCCATTTTGGCTCAAATTTGCCTTTGGACTTATGAGTGAAGACCTTTGGTGTTTTTACCGCAAGAACCAAGTCACTCTTTTTGTAGGCGCGTTGCCTGACCTTTTTATCGAAAGATCCTGCCATGCGTGCTTGGTAAAGTTCAATGCTTTGTTGAGCTTCGAGCCATCTCTCATCGAGATTTTCCAGCTCATGGAGTCGCAATTTGACATTGCTTTCTTGAGTCATGTCATTTTGCAAGGATACCCTCAAGGAAGGAATTTGTACTTCCAAGGGTACGATAGCTTCGCATCCATAGACCAAGGAGAATGGTGTGCTATGGGTTGGTCCTCGAACGGTGGTTCGATAGGCCCACAAAGCTTCAGACATTTTGTCGCTCCAGTCTCTTTTGTGACTAGAGACCATTTTTTTGAGGATTTTGCAGAGTGTCTTGTTGAAAGCTTCTGCTAACCCGTTTGCTGCCGGATTGTATGGAGTCGAAGGACAGCTTTGGATTTTGTATTTGTCGCAGAACCTATAGAATCGATGATCCCGGAACTGTGGTCCGTTATCATGGACAAATCTTTTAGGTATGCCGAAACGACAAATGATGTTGGTGTGCAGGAACTGAAGGACTGATGAGGTCTTCATTTCGTTAAACGCAAATGCTTCTGACCACTTGGAGAAATAATCCGTAGCGGCGAAGATGAAGCGATGACCTTTGCTCGAAGGGGGAGAAATAGGACCTATGATGTCCATACCCCAGGCTTTGAAAGGCCATGAGATCGCTGTAGGATGCAGCCATTCTGGAGGCATGTGAACGTAATCTCCATGAACTTGGCATTGTTAGCAGTGCTTAGCAAATTGCATTGCGTCAGCTACCATGGTAGGCCAATAATATCCTAACCTTTTTATCTGATCATAGAGCTTAGGTCCAGCCTGATGAGCTCCGCAAAGACCAGCATGAACTTCTTTGAGTGTTTCTTCAGCCTCTTGTTATGACAAGCAGCGTAGAAGTACTCCGTTGAAGGATTTCCTGTAAAGGATTTTTGAAGAAATATCCAAATGAAAGCTTGGGGTTCGCCTTTGGGTGCTTACCCGTTCTTTTGGATCTTCAATTAGGATTCCGAACATAATGTAATCAATGAATGGATCCCTCCAGTCGCCGATTGAAGTTTGAAGGATTGAAATCCGACTTCCGACCACTTGGTGGCATTCAACCACTACTTGGTGTGTGTTAAGAGGAGGAAGGATTCTTCTTTCGCACACTGTGATTTGCATGTTTTCCCCTTCCTGGATTGCCATGGATGCGGCAAGTCCGGCTAGGGCATCTGCACGTATGTTTTCACCTCTACGAATGTGGGTGATGTGACAGATGTCAAACTTTTGCAGAAGTGATATTGCCTTGTTTTAGTAAGGCAACAAATCTGGCTTCCTGACTTCAAATTTCTGATTCATCTGGTTGACGATCAGTTGAGAGTCTCCAAAGACTTCCAGCATGGTGATACCGGATTCGATGGCGAGTTCCAATCCTAAGATCAGAGCTTGATATTCAGCTGCATTGTTTGTGCATGGTTCCAGTAGCGAGAAAGCGTGTGGAATCATGTATTCGTCGGGGCTAACAAAGAGGATGCCAACTCCCGAGATCAGCTGTCTTTTGTCATTCGTCCTGGTTGCACCGTCAAAGTACATGTCCCAGGAGGCACTTTGTGAGAAAGTCTCCACATTGTAGACTGGTTTGTCTGGGAGATCATCTCTGAGCGGAGAATCTTTAGGCAATGGATGCTCTGCGAGGAAGTCCGCTAGAGCTTGCCCTTTGATTGCTTTTTGTGGTACATACCTAATATCAAATTGTGACAGAAGGATGGACCATTTTGCCAGTTGAGCATTGAGAGAACCTGCCTTTGTGACAAGGACCTTCAAGAGGTTGACCCTCGAGACCAGGTATACTGTGTTGGAAAGCAAGTAGTGACGCAGCTTTTGTACGGCGAACATCACTGCAAGATATTCTTTTTCGACTGGAGAGTAGCGATGCTCTGCACCTACTAGCATGCGGCTGAGGTAATATAGAGCAGCTTCTTTTCTTTGATCATTTTCTTGCGCAAGCAGAGCTCCCAAAGAGTGATCAAGGGCTCTTGTGTACAAGATGAATGGTTTTCTAGTGATAGGAGCAGCTAACACTGGAGGTTTTGTCAGGTATGACTTGATGTCTTGGAAAGCAGCTTCACAGTCAGCATCCCAGACAAAGTTTACACCTTTTTTCATCAATCGGGAGAATGGACGGCATTTCCCCGAAAGATTGGAGATGAACCGTCTGATGTAGGCCAATCTCCCTTGAAGCTCTTTGAGTTTTCTCAAGGTTCTTGGAGAGGGCATTTCCAGAATGGCTTTGACTTTTATGGGGTCAAGCTCTATTCCAGCTTTCCGAACTAAGAATCCGAGGAACTTACCCGACGAGACGCTGAAGAAGCATTTCAAAGGATTCATTCGCAGTTTGTGTTTGCGAAGCCGGAGGAAGACTTCTCGAAGGTTTTCGAGATGATCTTCTTTTCTTTTGCTTTTGACGGCGAGGTCATCAACGTAACATTCAACCGTCTTGTGCTGCATATCTTGGAATATTTTCATCATAGCCCTCTGATATGTGGCACCAGCATTTTTCAGACTAAATGGCATGACAGTGTAGCAATACACGCCAAATGGGGTCCGAAAAGATGTATGTTTTTCATCTTCAGGATGCATCTTTATCTGATTGTAGCCAGAGAAACCATCCATTAATGTCATTCGCTCGAATCCACAGGTATTATCGATCATTACCTCTGGTATGGGGAGCGGAAATTCATCTTTAGGGCATGCGCCATTCAGGTCTCTATAGTCAATACAGACCCTGATCTGCCCGTTCTTCTTTGTCACGGGGACAATGTTGGCCAACCATTCAGGATGTTGTTCCTCACGGATGAAGCCGACGCTTTTGAGTTGTTGAACTTCTTGTTCAATTTTATCCATCACATCTGGACGGAATCTTCTTTGGCCTTTCTTGACAGGCTTGATGTCTTCTTGAAGATTGAGTTTGTGAACCGCTATTTTGGGGTCTAAGCCTGACATTTCAGCGTAAGACCATGCAAAGCAATCAACGAACTCACGAAGAAAGGCGATATACTCGGGTAACTCATCATCCTTTATATTCTTGCTTATGAATACAGGACGTGGGTTATCTGGTGTTCCCAAGTCTATCTTTTGAACAGGATCTTCTGTTGGAAGGTTCGAGGTGGTTTCTCCACAATATTTTCGGAGGCCTCCAGCTCAACGAAACCTTCTGGGTTTTCAAAGGCATTTCCAGACCAAGGTTTTGTTCCTTTCCACGGGTCTTCTTGATCGGTAATTTTCCCAAGGCTTGCTATGAGATGATCCCAATCGCCTGTTGAAACCGGGTCGAAGTAGGCAACTTCCTTTGGAGATGAGGGTTCTTCTGGGTCAGAAGACCACACGTCTGTTCCATCGGACAACTCCTCTTCATTTTCGGAGAAATCTTGCCAATTGGATGAGCTTCCTGGATCTTTGTTAGGTGACTCTTAAAGAGATATCCAGGGAGATCGATGTCTTCATGGACTTGAGAAGTTGAGGCTTGGTCAGTATATTAACTTTTAAGCCTTTGTGTCAACTGTCTCAAGGGAGTGTCGGGATCATACCCTAACCCGTGTGAAGACTTTTCTACATAGCCGTAGAGTCTGCAATCTTCTAGCTGGCTTTTGGTCAAGACGGGCCCCAATGGCGTGAGAATACCGCGTCCTTCTCCCAAACCGACTGGGTTTTGAGCGTCATAGCCCATTTTCTTCATAATAGCTTGTGCCACAGAACTATATAAGGATAGTTGAGGCATACCTTCATTTTGGAAAGGTTCAAGCATGGAGTTTGATGAAGAAGCATCCGATCTATGGAAGAAGATCGGCTTTTCCTTTGCTGAAGTTGCTGGAACAACGAAGGAAGCTGACGTAGGATCTTCTATGTCAGAAGTTATCTCCATTGGAGTGAGAGCAGGCTGGACTTGCTGAGTGTCAGCTTGGGTTGACGATGCGTCGTCTTTTGGCTCTGAATCCGAGTCCGTGTCTTGCATGATAGACACGAAATAGACAACAAATTTGCCCCCAGGCTTTTACTTTGCCTTCTTCACTTTAGTTGTGATGACCAAAGGCTTTGAAGGTTTGAGGGAGATGATGAAGGGAGTTTGAATGCTCTCTTCAGATTTACCGGATGGTTTGTTTTCTTCCGGTGATTGTTGAGGAGCTTTGCCTTTATCTTTCTGGAGATTTTCGGCAAAGGATGCTGTGTGCTTCTCCTCTTTTTCTTTTTCACCTTCATACATCTATGAGTCTGCGAAGTGGACTTCTTTACCTTTGAAGGGTTTTTTACCTGCAAAGACTCGATGTATCATGCCGGCGTCGCCAACAAACTTGATGCATTGATGTATAGTTGAAGGGACAACACCATTCTCGTGGATCCAAGGGCGTCCGAGAAGGATGTTGTAGCATGAAGGGGTTTTTATTGCATACACTGTGACCTCAGAGATAAGATCACCGATCTGCAACTTGAACCTGATTTTGCCGATAGGCCTTTGAGTACTCCCATCGTATCCAAAGATAGATACAGATGTATGGCTCAGCTTGCTGGGTGGGATGCCCAACTCTTCAAGAGCCGATGTGGAGATGAGGTTGAGTGCAGAACCTGGGTCGATCTGAACTCTGTGCATAGGCATTTCCTTGATATACCCTGTAAAGTACAGGGGACGGTTATGCCTGGTTTCGCCAAGTAGGAGGTCGTCCTTTGTGAAGGCGATGGTTGCACTGGCTGCTTTTTTAACCGAGAGGCATTCAATGCATGATCCCTCAGTTTTCTTCTTTTTTTTTTCTTTGAGGAGGCTTCTGAGTTTTTGACCCGGTAATCCATTTCAATTTGGAGGACTTGCGGGGCATATTTGTCAACATCCTCATTCAGCTTTTGTAATTCTGATATGAGATTATCACGAGTGTGCGGAGACATTCGCAACAAATCTAGGATGTGCAGACGTGCAGGTATGTGCTTGAAGTGTTCTATCAAGTCATACTTGAAAGCCTCCTTAGGGCCTGCATGTTCATCATTGTTGCCACTAGGGGCGCTTACAACATCTTTTTCCGAAGGATTTACATATGTAAACGAAGATTAATTGGTTGTAATTTTTGTGGTAGTCCCGGCCAGAGCGGTGCCTCTACCAACTTCGAGAGCTTCTTGAGAAGGGTCTTCGTTTGGAAGATTGTCTTCAGGATCAAGAGGCTGTCGTTTTTCATTTGCTGAGGATGAATCTGTTAGTTTTATGGACTCAATCCAGTAGATGATATAATAAATTGATTAATTTCTTTATTTATCAGTATATTCATGTTTTCCTTTCATGAGATGAATGGTGATTTATTATATATATGCACATAACCAATACGAATGACATGATGGTTCATGAGATGAACCGGGGTCCACAAGTATATTAGATGTAATACATGTGTATGGATGAGATCCACATACGGGAGACATTTATGGCAAATCTTATACTTAAATATCTTCACAACCAGTGATGAGATTGGACATCTCATACTGATAAGGTTGCAGCATTTTGATCACTATGAGATAGTGTGATTTGTCTCGATCATCAGAATGGAAGATTCTGGATCATAGTGCTGGTACATTGGATGTATTGAAGGACCATGAGAAGCACCTTATAAACACTGTCTCTACTTTAAGGTCTGCTCTCATAATTCCCTAGCAATAGGCTCACAATCCTGAGACATTAATGAACTCAAGTTTCTATCTATTCATTTTCTTTGAGTCACCAATGAGTGAGGCCAACTGTAGGTCAACACCTCGGTGATTTGGGTACATGGTAGTAGAGCTGTGGGAACATTCAATGGTCAAGATGGAATCTATCTCTAATATCCCCTTGTGCCAATTAATGGATTTATCATTGGTAAGTGCGCACCCATTCCGATTAAGAGTTAATTGGAAAGGTACCTATGATCATTATAATTAATTGGGCTCAAGGATAATAAGATATGGATCTAGTTTGGAAGACAGGTCCAATTGATCCATGGATATTGATAGAGGGGTCTACTTGTGGTAATGTGGAAGTTTAGGGTCTTCTATGTAATATTCCTAAGACTGGAGTTCAATCGCATTTATATAGTGGAGTTATTTGCAATTAACTGTGGGCCCGGATTACACATGAGATGTGGGGTCTCGAGTCCCAGTTGGAGCCAGCTTTCTAAGGAATCCCTAGTGGTCCCCACGCTAGTCCAATTAATAAAAAGTATCTAATTCTAGTAGAACTCTAAAAGGAAAGTTACTATTTCTATTTGAAGTGAGACTTCTAATAGTGGTAATGGTAGACTTATTAATTTTAGTAGAAGTGAGACTTCTATTTTAATTAGAAAGGAATTAGAAAGATACTAATCATATTTGAAGTGAGACTTCTAATTATGATATAGTAAGTTACTAATTAATGGAAGTAAGACTTCTATTGTAATTAGTAAAGAGGAGGCAACTTGCAAAAGCTATAAATAAGAGGAGAAGAGGCCTTGGACGTCTATGCACTTTCCTAGCATTGGGATTCACGCCCAAGGTCCTTTTGTGCAATAGTTGCACATGGTCTTTCTCCTCTCCCTCTTTTAGTTCTCTTTCTAGTTCCTCCCTAGAGTTCCTAGTAGTTTTCTCTTGGAAATCCCACCATCTTCTTGAGAAAAAGGAGAATCTAATACGGGTCATAGCGTGGAAGATCAAGAGGTCTTGGAGATCCCTATTTGATTAGTGAAAGCGTTTCATCATCAAAGAAAGACGCGACTCCTCCATTAGAGCACAACCGAGCTCCAAAGGTATAATCCACTTCCTTGCATGTTGTAGATTATTATGGATGCTTGTTAGTTGCTGTTTCTATCTTCTAGATAGATTGTTATACTGATCATGATGGCTGAGATTGAGGACATAGATCTTGGATTGGGTTTTATAGCCTTCTGGATAGTTGATCCCTGCATCAAGTGGGTCAAAAGTTTTTGAAACCTATCCTATAGGCCCACCCTATTTCCAACAATGGGTATCAGAGCCTTACCTCATCTCTTATCATGTTAGATCAGTAAGCTTGATCTAATCTTTACATGAGATGCGAAGAGGATATATCAAGGGCTATGTACGGATCAGTTTTGATGGTTTTGCTTGGATAATTAGTAAGTCCATGTTTGGTTAGTCACAAAAGGGTCTAACAATGATGGAATGATGGTAGGAAGCCATTAGGAATCTTCAAAAGAGTTTTGGAGATGGTTGGACACGAAATAAAAAAACCCAACTTGCAGATTTCCGTCAGGCAGGTCGACCGAGCCCTCTGGTCGGTCGACCGAAGACACTGAGGCCGGTCGACCGAACCCTCTAGTAGCTCGACCCCCGCCGGGGGACACCCCCGGACCCCCTCTGCGTAGGGGCATGAATCATAGTAGTGGCAATATTTGGCATCCTATCTTTCCATTATTGTTTGGTAACCTGGCTTTGTGAGTTGCTTTGCTAGTATGAGATACTAGCATGCAGGTTATCATGTCCTCTCTATATGGCCCACAAGTCTTTTATTTTCTTTTATGGTTGAATGTTTATTTTTGGCAAGTTGTAAAGGGCATCATGGTTTCCTTGGTTTCCCAGTTCAGGGCAAGGCATGGTGAAATTCCCTATGTGCCTTTTTTATTTCCATTAATAGATTATCATGTAAGTCTCAGTCGTAGAGACATAGGAATTTATGTAATTTTCTTAATTTGTAAATTCTGGCGATGTCCGAGACTAAGAAGGAAAGTGAAGTTGGACTCCTAATCAAAAGAGTTTGAAGATTACCAAAAGAAGTTTGGAGTTTCCCAAAGAGTTTGAGGAATTCCAAGTTTTTGGAAAGTCTAGAAGTCCAAGAAGTCTATTCCGCTTGGGCCATGTGGAGGAAAGGACTAGTTTCTAATTTTAGCATTTTCTATTTATAGTTGAATGCTTTATTTAGAATGTTTCCAAATCTGATCCAAACATAGCAAGTTACTAAAATTGGTCAAATCAAATTATTTTTGGAAAGAGTTCTAATTGGTGTTGATGACTCATGAGATGGACACATTGGTAACACTAATTTTAGAAACTAGACTTTCCTTATAATAACTTGACTTGGAACTAATCTTAGATCATATCATGAGATGATTTGATGTTTATATTTATATGTGGGCCTTAATACCTTAAAAAGGAAATCCTCAATTCTAAAATATTAAGTGGGAGCGGGGCATTTAATTTTAAAAAATCCCCATGGTTTTCCACCATAGGTCCATTGTAAGGAAAGTATTAGCCTCGCGCCACCAAGAGTGTGGCTGTTCCTTCGGAGGGCTTTTATTTGTCTGGTTACTAGATATGGATCTCCATTGGATAGTATTGGTGAGACGTGGTGGGGGTTCACTCCCCTAGGAGGAGCTGCCCATGACGGTTGTCATACAATATTAGTTGGTGGGTCACACTTAACTAAAATAGTGATGTAGTATCCCCTAGGATTTGCATCATGTATTTTAGAAACCAAAGTTAATCGGGAGTCATACATTATTTGGTATGAGATACCTAGATAATAATGAATGATGGGGATCATGGATAGTTAGTCTTAATTCTAATTTTGACGAACTTTGATCCGCACCAATCCAAGGACATTTGCACTCCCCTAGGAGGCATGCCCTAAGGGATTGGGATTCCGATGTATTCTGAATTCAGTGCTTATGAGGATTCCCATATGAATTTGGTAGAATACTAAACCCTAATGTCATTTATATTCTTTCATTGAATGTATGGTTATGTGCTTTAATTTATACAGCATGAATTCGAATACTTTCAATCCACTTGAGACCATCCTCAACCAGAACAAGTTGATGGGATCCAACTATGTAGACTGGAAAAGGAACCTGGATATTATCTTGACATCTTCAAGTTGCAAATATGTCCTTCTAATACCCTCCCTTCCTGAGCCTGAGCCTGATGCACCACAGATTGTGAAAAACTTTTACACCAAGTGGACCAAAGACAATGAGAAGGCCAGATGTTTTATTCAGGCATCCATGTCTACTGTTTTGCAAGAACAACATCAATTCTATAAGTCAGCATACGATATTATATCGAACTTAAAGGCGATGTTTACAGACCAGGTCAGGCCTGCTAGGCAGGCTGCTCTAAAAGTGCTGATGGAGACAAAGATGGCTGAGGGAACCCCAGTACAAAAACATTTGTTACAAATGAAGTTGGCATTGAATGAGTTAAATGTACTGGGGACTACGTTTGATACAGAAATGCAGATCCACATGATCATTCAATCACTACCAGACTCATTCAAACATTTCGAGATCAATTATAGTAAATTGGAAATGACCATAGCTGAGCTGTCTCGGCAGCTGGTAGTGTTTGAGGAAATCATGAAGAAAAGACCAACTGCCCTCATGACAGAAAAGTCATTTGCTAAGTCTAAACCGAAAGGCAAAGACCGGGATAGCAAGAAGAAATTAGTCATCTAAGGTCCTAAGGTGGAGTATGGTCCCACTAGTGGTGTGGCCAAGGTCAAGGGTACGGGAGCAAAGGGAAAGTGTTTCCACTGTGGTATGACAGGACATTGGAAGAGGAATTGTCCACGATTTCTGTCAAAGGAAAAGACCTCAGGTATGATTGAGTCACTTGTTTCTGAAGTTGGTTTTGCAACTAGTACTTCAGAATCCCGGTATGTAGACTTCGGTGCAACTAATTACATCAGTATATGTTGTTGGAGTTACAGGTAACTAGGAGGATTAATGACGGAGAAATCATTGTTAACCTGGGATCGGAAGCCAAGGCAGAAGCAGTGTCAGAAGGAGTAGTAACTTAGTTATTTTCAGATATTAAGTTGATTTTGTCAGATACGTTATATGTACCGTTTTAAGACGGAATTTTAATTTCTAGTATGATGAATAAGAGTTATTTAGTTACTTTTGGTAATTAAATCGTCTTAAAGAGGAGCAGTACTCTTATATATTCTGACAAGGTAATCAATGGCTTTTATTTGTTAACTCCCACAATGTATGAGATACATGACACTGATGTTAATGATAGACCATCATTAAAGAGGTAGTCACCTTCATCTAATCCAACAAATTTTGGCACCTAAGAGGCTAGGTCATATAAACCTAAACAGGATTGACAGGCTAGTAAAAGATGGTATCTTGCCATCATTAGTGGTAGAACCAATGCCTATCTGCAAATCCTGTTTGGAAAGCAAATGACCAATAGACCCTTATTCATCTAAGGGCAGTAGGGCCAAAGATTTATTGGAGTTAGTGTTTACTAATGTGTATGAACCCATAATATTAGAACGAGAGATTGATATGGGTATTTCATCACTTTCACTGATGATTACTCGAGATATGAATACATATACCTTATGCACCGCAAGTTCGAGATTTTTTGAATAGTTCAAAGAGTTTTCAAGCGGAAGCGGAAAAGCAATTAGGTAAAAGTATAAATACTCTTCGATAAGATCGATAAGGCGAATATCTCTCCACTAATTTTATGGGATACTTATCAGATTTTGGGATTTGATCCCAGTAGTCTGCTCCTGGTTTGCCTCAACAAAACGGAGTAGCAGAAAGAAGAACAAGACTCTTTTAGCTATGATCAAGCCTATGATTGAATTTCTACGGATTACCTATATTTTGGGATATGGAAACTGAAATATATATACTAAACCTCATTCCATCTAAGTCTATACTTGAGACTCCAAGGGAGTTATGGACAAGGCGAAAGCCTAGTCTACGACTTTTTCAGGGTTGTCCAGCACACGTGCTGAAGGATAAGACGGATTAGTTGGAATCGAAGTTGGAAGTATATATGTTTATATTCTATCCCAAAAAGGAACTAAAGGTTGGTTGCTCTATAATCCCAGAAAGCAAAAGTGCTTCACAGCACCAATGTGGTTTTCTGGAGGGAGATTATAAGATTAACTGGAAATCTTTAGAAATGGTTATCTTGGAAGAAATTTAAGAAAGAACAATTCCAAATCCAAGAATAACCAAACTTTAAGAAAATCCGCCCATACTTGACCCAGTAGTTACACCAGTGCCTTGTCGTAGTGGGAGTATTGTCAGGACCCTTGACAAGTTCTCGGTTTTGGGAAAGTCTTACAAGGCAATCTCGGTGTAACCGGAACAAGATCCCTGGAACTATGATAAAGCAGTTAATGACATAGTTTTCGGGACGTTGGTTAGATGCTATGAAAGCTGAGGTGGAGTCTTTGTACTCTAATCAGGTCTGGATACTTGTGGACTTGCCTGCCAATAGCAAACCTATTTGGTGCAAGTGAGTCTACAAGAGAAAAAGAAAGCCAGATGGAAGAGTTCCATCTGGGTACTCTTATCCATTGTGGTTCATCTCGGTGACGAGATTTGGCAAATGGATGTCAAGACAGTGTCTCACGACGGCAATCTTGAGGAAAACATCTATATGATGCAGCCAGATGGTTCTATAGCTAATAACCAAGTGCAAAGAGTTTGCAGGCTGCATAAGTCCATTTATGGATTAAAGCATGTATACCGAAACAGGAACATCCGTATTCACTAAGGAAATCAAGTCACTTGATTTTTATCAGAATCCGGATAAGTCATGTGTAAATGAAAAGTCAAGAATGCAGGGTAGTTTTTCTGGTATTAAATGTCAACGACATCCTTCTCCCATGGAGTAACATAAGGATATCATCAACAGAAAAAGTTTTGGTTGGCTAAGACTTTTGATAATAAAGGACTTTTGGAAAAGCCAGGTACATCCTAGGAATCAATTTCCATTGAGACCGAAAAAATTGGATGATAAGGCTTATCCCAATGATGTGTACATAGATAAGGTTCTGGTACGGTAAGCTATGCTTTGTACTAGACCGGATATCTGTCACGCAATAGGCCTAGTCAGCAAATATCAGTCTAGCACAGGTCTTTATCATTGACTGATGTAATATGTGTTCTCGAATACTTGAGAAGAACTAGAGATCACATGTTGAGTTACAGCAGTGATGAGTTGATTCCAATCGGTTACATAGATACTGACTTCTAGTTAGATCAGGATTCCAGGAAATCAACTTTGCTTATGTTGTAGCAGCTTGAGAAGTAGCTAATGTAGCAGATTGACTCAAAAGATTCCTTATGGAACTTGGAGTGGTATTTTTGGCAGGACAGCCAATCACAGTTTACTGTGATGACAGCAGGGCAGTCATTAAGTCCAAATAACCCAAGAGCCAAAAAGTATGTACAGAGGAAGTTATACATGGTCAGATAGATTGTGCAGAGAGGTGATGTACGATCACCAAGATAGCCTCTGTAGACAATCTAGTAGATCCATTTACTAAGCCTTTGACTACCAAAGTCTTTGAGCTATTAGTAGACGGGATGTGCATGAGATGCAACTCTAACTGGCATTGAGCCCAAGTGGGAGATTGTTAGTTTTATGGACTCAATCCAGTAGATGATATAATAAATTGATTAATTTCTTTATTTATCAGTATATTCATGTTTTCCTTTCATGAGATGAATGGTGATTTATTATATATATGCACATAACCAATACGAATGACATGATGGTTCATGAGATGAACCGGGGTCCACAAGTATATTAGATGTAATACATGTGTATGGATGAGATCCACATACGGGAGACATTTATGACAAATCTTATACTTAAATATCTTCACAACCAGTGATGAGATTGGACATCTCATACTGACAAGGTTGCAGCATTTTGATCACTATGAGATAGTGTGATTTGTCTCGATCATCAGAATGGAAGATTCTGGATCATAGTGCTGGTACATTGGATGTATTGAAGGACCATGAGAAGCACCTTATAAACACTGTCTCTACTTTAAGGTTTGCTCTCATAATTCTCTAGTAATAGGCTCTCAATCCTGAGACATTAATGAACTCAAGTTTCTATCTATTCATTTGCTTTGAGTCACCAATGAGTGAGGCCAACTGTAGGTCAACACCTCGGTGATTTGGGTACATGGTAGTAGAGCTGTGGGAACATTCAATGGTCAAGATGGAATCTATCTCTAATATCCCCTTGTGCCAATTAATGGATTTATCATTGGTAAGTGCGCACCCATTCCGATTAAGAGTTAATTGGAAAGGTACCTATGATCATTATAATTAATTGGGGCTCAAGGATAATAAGATATGGATCTAGTTTGGAAGACAGGTCCAATTGATCCATGGATATTGATAGAGGGATCTACTTGTGGTAATGTGGAAGTTTAGGGTCTTCTATGTAATATTCCTAAGACTGGAGTTCAATTGCATTTATATAGTGGAGTTATTTGCAATTAACTGTGGGCCCGGATTACACATGAGATGTGGGGTCTCGAGTCCCAGTTGGAGCCAGCTTTCTAAGGAATCCCTAGTGGTCCCCACGCTAGCCCAATTATTAGAAAGTATCTAATTCTAGTAGAACTCTAAAAGGAAAGTTACTATTTCTATTTGAAGTGAGACTTCTAATAGTGGTAATGGTAGACTTACTAATTTTAGTAGAAGTGAGACTTCTATTTTAATTAGAAAGGAATTAGAAAGATACTAATCATATTTGAAGTGAGACTTCTAATTATGATATAGTAAGTTACTAATTAATGGAAGTAAGACTTCTATTGTAATTAGTAAAGAGGAGGCAACTTGCAAAAGCTATAAATAAGAGGAGAAGAGGCCTTGGACGTCTATGCACTTTCCTAGCATTGGGATTCACGCCCAAGGTCCTTTTGTGCAATAGTTGCACATGGTTTTTCTCCTCTCCCTCTTCTAGTTCTCTTTCTAGTTCCTCCCTAGAGTTCCTAGTAGTTTTCTCTTGGAAATCCCACCATCTTCTTGAGAAAAAGGAGAATCTAATACGGGTCATAGCGTGGAAGATCAAGAGGTCTTGGAGATCCCTATTTGATTAGTGAAAGCGTTTCATCATCAAAGAAAGACGCAACTCCTCCATTAGAGCACAACCGAGCTCCAAAGGTATAATCCACTTCCTTGCATGTTGTAGATTATTATGGATGCTTGTTAGTTGCTGTTTCTATCTTCTAGATAGATTGTTATACTGATCATGATGGCTGAGATTGAGGACATAGATCTTGGATTGGGTTTTATAGCCTTCTGGATAGTTGATCCCTGCATCAAGTGGGTCAAAAGTTTTTGAAACCTATCCTATAGGCCCACCCTATTTCCAACTGAATCAGCAGCAGAGTTGCCATCCTCAGTGATTGTGTTGCATGGAGCATTTTCCGGGAACAAGTCCTGAACAGAATCCAGCAACCTTTCTTCTTCGTTGACTAATTCATCGTCCCAAGCATCAATGGCTGGGAATTCTTCAGTCAGGAAGGGTGTGAACTTTGAAGTCACAGTCTCAGGAGAAGAAACCTGAGAGGGTGTCATCTCAGTGAAAGTCACGTGAGACGAGGTGGCTTCAGAAGATACATTGCTAGGCGTCGACAGAGTGTAAGTGCTCTCATCAGACGATGCTTCGGAAGAGCTATAATCCCGAATTATCACATTACAGGAAGCTCTGATGGGAGACATTGCCTGATCGGAGTCAGACTCATCTTCGGATGTAAGAGGATCGTCTATCCCGCAATTTTCTCCATTTTCAGGAGTTAAGGGAGGATGTACCTGGTGGTCTTCGGAGACTTCAGGCTCTGGATTGCGAGGAGGCTCGTTGACGCGTTCTTGCTCTTGTTCTAGAGCGAGTCGCTGCAAGATCCTTGCATATTCTTTAAGATCAGGCATGGGAGCCGGATCTTCTTCTTCATCAACTCTTTGTGGCTCAACATGGTTGATTTCCACTGGAGTAATGAGAGGTGCTGAGTCAGCATCATTTTCTTGTACAGCTTCTTGGTCTTCTTCATCATCAGACCAGGATCCTTGTGGCTGTAGGGGGTTATACCAGATTACTGGCATAAGATAAGACTCAGGAACCCATTCTTCATCGGAGAGATATTCTCCTGTTTCAAGGGACTCCTCCCACTCATCTGTGTAGTTGGATTCGAATCCATCATCGGTGTCGCTGGACTCGTATCCATCAATGGAGAATCCAACTACCGAATTGCAAGAGTATGATGCCTCCTGCATGGCTTCTTTGAATTGAGGTGGCATGAAATCACTGAGAGTGAATTTTCTTACCCCCTTTGAAGTCTCTGGAAGCCTCCAGTGAAGCGGTAGAGGAAGCCTCTGCCTTTTCTTTGACCTCTAGTTTTGGCTGGGTCTTCTCTTGCCGTTTGAGCTTGAGGAGATGTTTCCTAGCCTGCCTTCGCTGTTGAGCTGTAGGCTTTGTTTTCACGACCTCCCAATTTTCATCTTCCAGGAGATCGGGATGTACCCATATCGGTTGTCCGTCTGGTGTCGGGTAAGGAACCAGTTCCTCGGACGCTTGGATTGAGTTTATCACCTTGAAGGAAGTAGTGATCTTCTTCTTCGGTGATTTTGATGTTTGTCCACATGTCACCATGTTGACGGAGGCAGGCCCATAGTTTTTGTCAAAGGTGATGACTCCGTTTTTTCCACATCTCATTTATTTTCTCTCTCACAACGAAGCATTGATTGAGAGGATGCGAGATCATCTGGTGTATGGACAGTACCGAGGATCGTTGGTTTGCCAACATCACCCGGTCTTTTTGGTTCAGGCAAGGTGAGCTTGCCGTTTGCCACAAGAGCCCCGAAGATTTCATCAACATCTTCATCAAACGGGTATTTCTTCTCTACTCGTTCTTTGAAGGCATCTGAGAGTTCAGGTCTCTTACCAGCAACTTTATTTTCATCTTTCTTTGGTGGCTGAGGAGCTGACTTGGTCTGCACATTGAGGACCTCTTTTTTTTTTTTGGTTTAGAGGTTACAATGGCGGTTGGCTCTTTTCTTGATGATTTCTGACTGTTGAGGTCTTTAATCACCGTTTCAGCTTCCATGGAAGCTTCTAGGAGTTCTCCCAGGTTTTTCGATTTGTTGCCGATGATCATAGAGCGGATTCTGGCTCTCATGTTGTTTCGGCAAATGTCGACTAGCGACGCTTGTGGCAATATATCAGAGCATTTGTATGCCATTGCTTTCCACTTGTGAATGAAGTCATATGTTGATTCATTCTCTCCCTGTTTTAGGCTGCACAGCTGAGCCATAGTAGCGGGATGATCTTCACCTTTGAAGTGAGTCAGGAAGCGTGTCTCTAGCATGGCCCAATTTTGGATTGAGTCCTCCGGCAGAGTGGAGTACCAATCGAAGGCCGTACCTTTTAGGGTACTTGCAAAGAGGCGGATCTTGAGTGCATCTTGATCCGTGATAGCTCCCGTCAGGATCTTGAAGTGGATGACGTGCTGTCTGGCTGATCCTTTCTCCGTATATGTTTGGAGAGTAGGATGCTTGAATTTGGTGGGAAACGGGACCGAGTCCATCCATAAGGGATATGGTGGCTTGATCCCATGCTCCTTGAGTATATCCTTTTCTTTTGCTTTGGCGAGGATACTGTCTACGTCCTTTTTTGTAAGGGCGCGTGACTCATTCTCTTCTCCATTTACCTCGTCGTTTTGATGATTCAGAGGAGGTTCATTGTTCGCCTGATTTTGGAAGGCGAGGAGAAGGTTTTCCATTAGAGTTTCAATCCTCTGCTGGCCCTATTCCAACTGCTGGATGCGGGTGATAGCATCTTCTGGACGTGGATTGCGGGGTGGTGGCTCAGAATTTGTAGCCAAGACATTCATCCTTCGTGATTCGAACGAAGAAACTGTCCTGGTGACTGAGCTGGGGCTCATTCTTTTTGAAGAAGAGCTTGAGGAAGGATCACTCTGCTGTCCTTTGCTTGAAGGAGCAGAGGATTCTTCTGAATGTCTTCTTGTCCTTGAGACGCTGCGGGTCATCGGACGTCGGACATGGATTTTTGTTGCTGATTTTTGGCGCCTTCTGGTTTTTCCAGCCATATGGACGGCAGCAACTTGGTTGGGTCTTTCTTTTTCGACCCATTTGGGAGAGACTTGAAGTGTAGGAGGCTGGGTCATTTGCTTCTCTAGTCTCTTTTGCCGGTATGACGCGCGGCGGCTTATGTGACGAGCAATTTGAGCTTCGGTCATCTCTGGCTGGGCTTTGACGATGAAGGATGTGCTCCCTCTGGCGCAGCAGCCGAGCCTGTCTTCTTTGCAGCTGGGCAAGGACAGGATACGAACCCTGTCCTTCGCCTGTTGCAGCGAAGCTTTGAATTTTTGGAGTTCGGCCCCTGTAGAGATGAAGGGTCGAACTGCGGGTTTGTAGGCCTTAGCGGGTGCTTGCAGAGGCCTTGTGATGCATGATTTGATTTGGGCTTGTAGGAACAAGCCGGCTCATGCTGGGATGACTTGGAAGTCAGGTTGGAGATGGGTTTCTCCGCTTTCATGTAGGCAAGAGGGTAGAACTGGTTCTCCTTGAGTGGGGCCAGGAATACTGGCTTAGTGGATGTTTAGGACCTTCTTTGTTTTGGTGAAGGTCTTGGGGACCAAGTCTTGGGATAGACCTTGCAGGTTGAGGCTTCGTGGGGGTGCCACGGGCTTCAGGCCTGCTGGTGCTCGCCTTTGGTGTCACGGTAGTGACACGTTGAGAGGCCAGTTTCTGCTTCTTGGAGGGAGCAGTTTGTTCCTCGGGAAGTGGGAATGGTCCCAGCGTCCCAAAGACGATAGTCCGGGGAGTCGAGGTCGACCCGGAGTTCAGAGAATTGCCGAGGGAGTTGATGCTTCGGCAGCTGATGGGGCGCTTGTAAGTGCGCGTGGTTTGCTTCTGTTGAAGCATGAGTTGGTGCTTGTTTTCATCGAAAGTAATGGTTAGTGAAGCTGCCATTGTTAGTTTTCGAAAATTTCTGAAACAAGACCACATCCATTAGTAATCACAAGAATATAATGATCATAAATGGGAAGTTCTATGGTTTCGTCTTTTCAAATTGCTAGAGGAAGATGACCCAAGCAACATGAAGAAGGCAAAATGCCATAGAGGGTACAATTCTTCTGATCGCAGGTATGGTAAGCCCAGAATGGGCATCCCAGTGACTGCTAGAAGCAATTGTGAACTTAAATTCGACTTATCGAGAAGCAGAGCTTGCTCGAGGTAAGAAGAATATAAAGTTGGAGTTACAGATGTGCCGGTCGCAATACAGTAGACCCTGAAAGGGCGTACTAGTACCGCTAGACACAAATGTTTTGAGACCGCATCTATGAGATGAGATTCTCTGTTTTGAAAGGTCAAGATTGGATTCATCAAAGAGAGCAGATGGTATTCCGATCTGAACACGGGCTCAGCGATTTCCGCGAGCGCCAGTGCTCAGAAAGAAATGAACCATAATTTCTCGGATCTGAATCTAAAAATGACGAGTTTTTTTTTTTTTGAAAGGCCAATATCGGGTTCATCAAAGAGAGCAAAAGGCACTCCAATCTGAACACGGGCTCAGCGATTTCCGCGAGCGCCAGTGCTCAGAAAGGAGAAGACCAAGATTTATCCAATCTAAACCCAAAATGACGGAAGTTTTTTTTTTTTTTTTTGAAGATTTTGAAGATTTTTTTTTTTAAAATCTTTTTTTTTTTATTTTTTATTTTTATTTTTTTTATTTTAAGAATTTTTTTTTTGAGAAATTTTTTTTATTTTTTATTTTTTATTTTAAATTTTTTATTTTTTTAAAAAAATTTATTATTTTTTAAAAAAAATTATTTAAAAGACGAGAGAGTACACATAGGCCTCCTAACCCGGTCTTATAAATTCTTGATTGATAGAATTGCCCCCAGGTAAGGGTAGGATTACTTAATGAACCCGTTTGGAGGACCCTTGCCTAGAACAATCAAGCTGTCTCCACACTCTGGACAAGGCTTTTCTTTGAATCAACCATGATTAAAGAACACAGTTGGTTTAACCTTAGTGGTCTATGTATTTTTTTTTATTTTTTTTATATATATATATATTTTTTATTCTTAATGAACTCATCGAAGAGAAACGATGGCCCAAAACCTTAGTCGAACAGGCTCAAAATTTCTGCAAGCGCGATGAACGATAGGAACGGATCAAGGTTTCTCAATTTTGAATCCAAAATGAGAAATCTAAATTTTTTTTTTATATATGTATTTTTTTTAGATCTTTAATGAACTCATCGAAGAGAAATGATGGCCCAAAACCTTAGTCGAACAGGCTTAACATTTCTGCAAGCGCGATGAACGATAGGAACGGATCAAGGTTTCTCAATTTTGAATCCAAAATGAGAAATCTAAATTTTTTTTATATATATTTTTTTATATATATTTTTTAGATCTTTAATGAACTCATCGAAGAGAAACGATGGCCCAAAACCTTAGTCGAACAGGCTCAACATTTCTGCAAGCACGATGAACGATAGGAACGGATCAAGGTTTCTCAATTTTGAATCCAAAATGAGAAATCTAAAATTTTTTTTTATATATATATTTTTATATTTTTTTTAGATCTTTAATGAACTCATCGAAGAGAAACGATGGCCCAAAACCTTAGTCGAACAGGCTCAATATTTCTGCAAGCGCGATGAACGATAGGAACGGATCAAGGTTTCTCAATTTTGAATCCAAACTGAAAAATCTGGTTTTTTTGTTTTTCTGTTTCTTTTTTTTTTTGAAAAGAGAAAGAGTGGAAATAAATTCAAAGAATTAAAAATTTACAAAAAATCTCATCTCATTTTTTTAGATGCGGAATCCAACATAGGCCACCAATTATAAAGTAGCCAAGGAACCGAGAAAAGAAATATAAGCATAGAGCAAAATATATGATATGCAAATATTTCATTTCTAGCATCGTGTTCTCAAATAAACGAGTCCCACCGGGTGGAGCCAGCTTGATGGACCGCGCTCCTGCTCGGTTCTACCGAGGTCGGCGGACGTGGGAGTCTGTCGGGTCCGACCCTTTCGTAACCGGGGGGCAAGGGCGTGCATCAACATTTCTTTTTTGTGTGGGTGTGCCAGATTTTCTATTTTACTTGGAATTGCAAGTGGTGATCCGGAGATCAACCTTCGCAAGTAAAAAGGAAATCAACTTCTTTCAAGTTTTCCATTGCACATATATTTAAGAAAAGAGACATTTTATTGGTTTGCCGTGAAAGGCGATTTTTTGGCATTTATAGCCGATTTGGCGTTATAGCCGATTTTGGCGTTATAGCCGATTTTGGCGTTTATAGCCGATTTACAATCCTTATCAATAATGAAAGACAAGAGTTGTGATTTTTGTCTCTTTTGAAAAAATACAAACTACAATGAAAAGCAAGAAAAGGAGGATCTAACTTCTCAGGAGATTGTGGGGGACCCGTTTAGATTGACGGTCGCAAGCCATATGTGGGCTTCGCCATCATCCATGCAGATGAGAACAGAGGATGCTATTGATTCGCTTGGCTTGGCTATAACCTCAGGCTTTTAAAGAACAAAGACCAAAAGAAGGTCCTATGTCCAATAAAAAACCGAGTAGACGGGCTTGAAAAGCCATGTCTAGGTCATTGGCAGCAGAAGGAGAAGGCAAGGACCTTGGGGGGGGGGGGGGGGTACCCCCCAAGGGACTTTTGTCACCTTGTAGCGGTGGTCGGTGTAGGATTTCCGCAGAGTTTTCTCTCTTAGATTTCTGATGCCTCTTTCTGTCTGAGTTTCCGGATTTTCTGCAGTCTATTGTCTGTGTGTCTGCTGTCCTTTCTTCTTGGAGAGCTCTCCTATTTATAGGCTTTTAGGTAGCCATTTAGGAGGGTTTATGAGCCTTGATTGTCATAAAGCTACATAAAGGGAGGAGTTACAAAATTGAATTCTTTATTTTGTAACTCCTTTTTCTTGGCTTCTGATTGGCCGGAGGAGATTGAGGGCATTTAATCGCCTTTAATCGCCATGATGGGAGGAGTTTCATGGTTTAAATGCCATGAATCTCTTGACTTGTAACTCCCGGATGCTTGCTTCTGATTGGTCCGTCCAAAGAAATGGATTAATGACTGTAATAAAGCTAGTCAATTAATCGCATTAAGTGGTCGTCGAGCATCTGAAGAGTCGCGGGCCGTGCCGTGTCTTTTGGGATTCTTCTGGTGATGATCATCAATGGATCTTTATGTAGATCGACATCGGATGACCATGTAATTTCAGATATTTGTTGCCAACAGCAGGTCGGTGCCATCTGTCCTGTCGATTTCTCGATCGGTCGGGTAGAAAGCACACTTTTTTTTGGTTGACCGGGTGGCGATCAATATTGTTTTCGATACTCTTGATGATTGACCCGTGTTTTGGACGGATATCAAAGGATTTGGGTCTCAAAAGTATGAATTTTGGAAAATACCAGAGGCTAGGCGCTTCGAATCGCGAAAAAATGGCGAAAACCGGGGTTTCTGGGGCCTTCCCGGCGACCCCGGGCTCCAGGGTCGCAGGGGTCTGCGACCCTGGGGTGTTTTCCCCCTTTTTGTCCCGTTTTGTGTCCGTTTTTGCTGTTTTTTTATTCTTTTTTCTTCTGTATTTTTCCTTGACATTTTTGATCATTTATTGGCCTGATTTCCCTGTAGGAAACCTGATGAGAATCCTTGCATTTTATTTTGCAAAGTTTCCAATTTTCTGAGAAAGCCGAAGACTTTGTCGCGCAGAGCTGCCGATTTTCCGTCAGAAGCTGAAACTGGGTCAAACGATGTCGGAATGACCTGAAATTTGGTGTGAAGCCTCTTGAGCAATAAATAAAACCAACCATAGGCTTTTGTTTAAGTTTTGAAGCCGTTTGGGGTCCTATCACCAGTAGACTCGCTTTTGTCGCGATGAAGATGTCGCGGTTTGATGTGCGGTCAATCGATGTCCGATTGACTTGAAATTTGACAGGGAACCTATTGGAGTCATTTTAAGATGATCCATAGGCTCTGTCTTGGAAACCATGGTCCTGGAGAGCTTTGCCGCTGAGAGGCCTAATTTGGCTTCCGAGCATTAAACTATGGTCAAATGTTGTCGAAATGACCTGAAATTTGACGTGTAGCCCTTTATAAGCATTTTGAAGCCGTCCATGTGCTCTATCTGATGAGTAATGGCCTCGGTGGTTCTCGCCGCCGAGAGGCTTGATTTAGCTGTTCGAGGGTTGATGTAGGGTCAAACGTTGTCGGTTTGACTCGGAACTTGACGTGGAGCCTTTTGGAAGTATTTTGAGACCATCCATCAGCTCTGATCGAAGATTTGGTGTCTCCGATGCTTTTGCCGCCGAGAGCTCCTTTTCGGCTGTCGGAGAAGCGAAGTTAGGCCAAATGATTTTGAAATGGCCCGAAACTTCTTGTGTACTCCTCTTTTGGCTGTCTTGAAGGATCTTGCAGTTTTTGTTTGATTCTGATAAGATTTGATTTTTGGAAGTAGCATTGCCTATTTATGGCAGGTTGCGACTTCATGTAGCTCTTTGGATCTTGAAGAGGCAAAGTGACATTTTTGGTGTCAACACCTTGGGTCACCGGGTTCGCCCCGGAAGGCCAGTTTTCCGTAGTTTTTTCGCGATTCGAAGCTTCCAACTCCTGGGATTTTCCAAAATTCTTACTTTTGAGGCCCCAAATCCTTCGACATCCGTCACGGGTCAATCGTCAAGAGTATCGAAATCAACATTGATTGCCAACTGGTCAACCAAAAAAGTGTACTTTCTACCCGACCGATCGAGAAATCGACAAGACATATCGCACCGACCCGCTGTTGGCAATCAATTCCTGAAGTTACATGGTCATCCGATGTCGATCTACATGAAGATCCATCGATGATCATCGCCAGAAGAATCCCAAAAGACGCGGCACGGCCCGCAACTCTTCAACTGCTTGGCGACTACTTAATGCGATTAATTGACTAGCTTTATTGCAGTCATTAATTCATTTCTTTGGACGGCCCAATCAGAAGCGAGCATCCAGGAGTTACAAGTCAATTGATTCATGGCATTTAAACCATGAAACTCCTCCCATCATGGTGATTAAAGGCGATTAAATGCCCTCAATCTCCATCGGCCAATCAGTAGCCAAGGTCCAGGAGTTACGAAATAAAGAAATTAAACCTTATAACTCCTCCCATTATGCGGCTTAATGACGATTAAAGCCCATAAACTCTCTTAAATGGCTACTAAGAGCCTATAAATAGGAGAGCACTATAAAGAAATCCAGATCGGAAAAATCAACACAGATCTCAGATCAGAAAAAGCACTGAAAATCCAGAGAAAGAAAGATAGAAAACTCTGCAAAGTTCTGCACCGACCACCACTACAAGGTAACAAAAGTCCATTGGGGGGTACTCCCCCCCCCCAAGGTCCTTGCCTTCTCCTTCTGTCTCCAATGTCTTAGACGCGGCATTTCAGCCCGTCTACTTAACTTTTTATTGGACATAGGACCCCCATTCGGTCTTTGTCCTCTAAAAATCTGAGGTTATAGCCAAGCCAAGCGAATCAAGAACATCATCTGTTCTCATCTACATGGATGATGGCGAAGTCCACACATGGCTTGCGACCGTCAATCTGAACGAGTCCCCCATAATCTCCTGAGAAGTTAGATCCTCCTTTTTTTGCTTTTCATTGTAGTTTGTATTTTTCCAAAAGAGACAAAAATCACAACTCTTGTCTTTCATTATTGATAAGAATTGTAAATCGGCTATAAACGCCAAAATCGGCTATAAATGCCAAAAAATTCGCCTTTCACGGCAAATCTAGAAAATGTCTCTTTTCTTAAATATATATGCAATGGAAAACTTGAAAGAAGTTGATTTCCTTTTTACTTACGAAGGTCGATCCCCGGACCACCACTTGTAATTCCAAATAAATAGAAAATCTGGCACACCCACACACAAAAAAATGTTGATGCACGCCTTTGCCCCCTGGGCGCGAAAGGGTCGGATCAAACGGACTCCCACGTCTGCCGACCTCGGTAGCACCGAGCAGAATCGCGGTCCATCAAATATGTGTTTGGATGTGCCTAAAATCACTAGTAGAATGGAATTCTACGTTTCATTTTCATATGAATTCTGTCATTTCTGAATTCTACGTTTCATTTTCATATGAGACTTTTCTAAAATACCACTGAATTTTGTCATTTCTGAAGTCTACGTTTCATTTTCATCTGAATTCTTTCTTGAGAATTTCTAAATTTCTGAATTTAATAGAACTCATGTTTCATTGCTACGCATATTTTAGAATGGAATTACACATTTTATGCATTGTAATACATGGGACCCACCTTTCGTGGTTGTAAACTTGGGACCCAACTGTAAGAATTATAATGTGGACCCACCTCAGGTATATGGTACATGGGCCCATCTTTTAGAAACAAAAATGTGGGACCCAATTTTAAATATTTGAACACGGACCCATCTTGATAGGATTTGCATGGGTCCAATTTTTATAATTATGAATATGGGGCTCATTTTATTGTTCGTAGGAGGGTTCACAGTTGGGTGCCGGAGTTCCAACCAAACTTCTCGGAGTTCCAGAATTTTGAAATGCTCTTGGAGGGGTTAGCATTTTGGAATTCCACTTTTTTGGCATTTGGAAATTCTAGCTACCTTGAATATTGAGAATCTCACCAAAAGAACATTGAATTTCTGACAGGAATTCTTGAATCCACATACAACCTGAATTCCTGTCAGAAATACTTGTAAAAAAATAGGCCCTTAGGTTTTATCTGATCGATTTGGTGTGATGATCAAACCCCAAATTTATTAACCCAAAACATTAATGGGGATCATGTTTTTCTTTCTTCTAACCCATTTTGGGTATTCTCTTCGATGATAATTCTCCGTTTGGGGCTGAGGAATAAAAGAGGGAAAAGTGGGCATTGGTTGGAATGTGAATTTCTATTTCACATTCACTAATCAATATTGATTTTAAAACAACTCTTTACTCAAGTGGTAAGAAGTTACAGCTCTCACCTGACTGTCCAGGATTCGAACCCGGGGTATACCACCTCTTTCCGTGTGTGCGGGTGGTCTTCCCGTGTATTGCGGGCTCTCACTTGGGTCCCAGCCGCTGGGTTACCAAGATAAAATCATTATTGATTTTAAGGTTGTCACTCGAACTGTATTCGACTCAAAGTAGTTTCTTACTGTGGCAGAAATATTTCACACATAAAATGACGTTTTGGGGTACATACAAATTACAAATACTGTCAAATGTGTCTTTACAATAATTTGTCACAGCTGTGTTCAAACCATTCATCAACTTTTAGAGTGGAATGATAACTAGGGGTTTCCCATGTTTGTCAGGTGGCTGGCTACCTAGGGATTGAATGCCACTCTTCCTACTTATATGGATTTATCCTTCTATTTTGTGGGTTCTCCTTTCCATTTATATTCTCTTGGGTCCAAGTCCCCTTGACTGGGTATCAAAATAAAAAAAAATAAAATAAAAAGGTGGAATGGATTGAGAACCAAGTGTTGCTAAGGGAGTAAGTCCGTGCTAACTCAACTTACCTCGGGTTCGAAACGTGCTGGTGCTGCTCTCCTCCCACTTGTACCGTCTCTCTTATGGGTCTCACTCTCAGCCCCTTGGATGGGATTAAAAAAAAAAAAGCATGCTTTTAACTCACGGAGCAAGTCCGTCTCCAATCAAATGTTGTCATACAAAGTGCCAACTATGGACCGGAGATTATTCAATCTTAGTTGAATTAAAATGATGTTAATGATTTTGATTAACATGCTGGTTAAAACATGCCTTTTTTTTTATAGTTAAAACATGCTGGTTAAGGTTAATAAAGTCTTTAGATATATTTTTACTGAGGGATGTAATAATACACGTTGTCGGGGGTTTGAATTTTAGCTGGATCCATGCCAAAGGCAGGGCATGGAGGGTCCCAGTAGATTAGGTATAGCAACTGTCTGGGTTGAATCCAAATCACAGAAAAAAATTAGGTATTCTAACCCAGTTCTGTCTGGATTGAAGCCAAATCACCACATGTTTATAGACTACTCACTACAGAGGCAAATAAGAAAATTATCGATTTTTGTGCTCTTCAATTTTTACTTTTTTATATTTCACTAGCTTTTCCAAGGAGGTGAAAATGGGTGAGCTATTTTCTTTCTTTTTTTCTTTTTTCTAAATTTTTTGAAAAAGTGGAATAGAATCTAATTATACTATATTAAAGTGGAGGGTTGTGGCTAAGATTTTGAATGTCAGTTTGCAACTTGATTGGAAGTTATTCTATTTTTTTTTTTCAAATATTTCAGATTCTCTCCCAATACTTATCTCATGCAACTACATCTCTCTCTTTAAAATACTCCACATTCTCTCCCTACTACCTATATCATAAAACTGCTTATTTCTTTTATGTCGTAGAGATGGGTATAACAATACCTGATCCTTTGATCTTTTAAGTCAATCTTAACCCTCTACTTTCCTAAAACTTAGGAATAAGATTAGCGGGTGATATTTATTTAGAGATTTTCGTTAAAAGGTAATGAATTTATGAGTTAATTTTTAAAATTTTTATGACCCTTTTATATCAATTTGATTTTCTTTGTAATTATTTAATCTATATATATATGTATATGTATATGTAGTTTGCAATATTTAGACACGGGTTATTTGCTAGTGGCTACTTAATTTAACAAGATGAAAAGTATATATTTTCCACTTTTATTTCTTATAAGTTTAAATTGTTTTGTATCTGCAAGTAAATTTCTTTCATTTTAATTTTTTTTAATGCAATTTTTTTTACCTTTTACCTTTTGAATTAATTTTATATGAATACGATGATTTCATGCTGACTACTAGGGGTTGGAAATTGGTCAACCACTCTAAAATGGGTGGGTTTAGATGGCCTCATTCCATATTTAGACCTTTTGAATTAATTTTATATGAATACGATGATTTCATGCTGACTACTAGGGGTTGGAAATTGGTCAACCACTCTAAAATGGGTGGGTTTAGATGGCCTCATTCCATATTTAGCCCTAGTGTCGAACTATGACTACTAAGCAAACCCAGGTGAGAGAACATTTTTGGTGCCATTACTTGTCGACAGCATTTTTTACTCGCATCCATACATTAAGTTTCTATCATTACCAAACAGTATGATGTCCAAAAAAGCCTACCATAACTATGATTGTATTATGGGGAGCAGATGTTCAGACTGGTTATATTAGGCTGCAGGTTGGGTGGATGTGCCTATTTTTAACCTACCTTGCCAACCCATAGAAGGGTTGGGCCCCATTGTGTTTTGCTTCCCCTGTAGACATCATTTCTCTAACAACCTTATCTTTGACCGGGTTGAACCCAGCCTTAGCCTTGACCTGGTCTGGTATTTTAAATTTTGATAGCATTGGGACCAAACTGCACCCCCGTTCCTCTTTATGGTCCGGTTTGCTTTTTAATAATTATTAATTTTTTATTAGTTAAGATCACGGTTTCTTCCTCTTTCGGATTTAGAGGTTTTGGTATCAACCCCCAGTTCTCTCCTCTTCAGGAACCAAATGTTGAGTCTACTTGTGCTACCACCTGAGGGTGCAAGAGTTTTACCCGGCTTCTCTTTGGGCTAGTCCAGCCCAAAGGGTTGGAAAAAAAATTGTCTGTTGTTATTGTTACTTATTGAATTCATTAATTGTGATTAATATCAAATATCACAAACATTTTGTAGGAGGGACATAGCATCTTTGGCAACCAACTGCCACCTGATGACCCATGGAGGGTTCTGATGAATTGCAAATGCTTGTGGGTCACACCATGTGACTTGTGCAAAAATGAGAGTCATCCAATCAACTGATCAAGTGATGTATTGTGTTGTTGGAATCCAAGCCATATGTACTGCATTACTAGCAAAGCAACACGGCCCCCAATTTAATTCTAAATGCATTAAAAAAAGTTTGTGAAGAAAAAGGAATTAAAACAATCTGACACCTATGCTTATACCTAATATGACCAGGCCCCCTCTAATGCCCATCCTCCATGTCAAGTGGATTTAAAATGATTTCCAAAATCTTCTGCCCGTAAAGATGCTTTAATCAAGCTAATAAACTCTTTCAACAACACCCTTTTATAAAATCCTTGTTCAAAATTATCTAAGACAAATTTCACTCAATTTAAAGTGGGAACTGTGTGGGGATATTTCCGAACTCACCGGAATACTAGCCTGATGCTCCATCTCATGCTTCAGCGCCAACTAGTCCATCTCGGAAAGGCTCGTCTCAACCTCCACCAGCTCGGCCAAGTACTCCCACTTCGGTCAAAGACTCACCTCGGCCACGCGCACTCAACACCGGGGCGCCAACCGAACTCTGTCACCCTGAACCTCGGCAACGGGGCCAAGGCATCAATCGAGATCCCCTGCCTCACTAGTCACCTTGGTCTCGGCCTGGAGCTCCATCTCAGTCCCTTGCACAACTCCTCCATCTCGGCAGAGCTCCACCTCATCCCGGTCCTCCACTTCGGCGTCCCTACGAGGTCTCCAGCCAAGTCAAGGTCGCCCTCGACCTCGGCTCCCCGACCTCGGCAACACACCCTGACCTCGGTCAGGATGGCAGAGCTAGCCAAGGCAGGGGCTGACAGCTGTCCTCCCTTGGACACTCATGCACGCTATAGCACGTGCGACAAGACAAGCCCATATCATTTGACAGAGCCACCCATACCGCCACGCTTCCTGGCAGATTGGTGTCCACAGTTCCCTAGGCGCCAGGGTATGGCCCGATGGAACAGATGGATTGCGATAAGACTTCCTGTCAGAGCACAGAGCTCTCTCTCTCTCCAAAGTCAGCTTTCTCCCCCTCTTGCTGTCCATATAATTAAGGAGCAGCAGACGCAAAGAGCAAATGAGGAAGGATCGAACATCCGATCCAACATACCATACACAAAGCCATGGCCAATAACTCTGGTACGCCATGCCTAAACTCCATCTTCTCCAAATCTCCATCCTACTGTCCAGTTCTCATATTGACTTAGGCATCGGAGAGCCCTGCGCTGCCCACAGCCAGGGTCCTCTGACCTGTTTCTTCTCCCTCTTCCAGGTTCTCAGGCATCGGTTCTTCCATCATCAACAAGGAGACGAGGAGCTTCAGCCTTCGTCCTCCTCAGTGAGTCTCAAGAACACTACCCCCCCCGGGTCCGTGAATTTTTGTGCACTTACAATTGGCGTCGTCTGTGGGGAATGGACAAAAAGTCATCTTCCCAAACACCATGCCTCGAAGAACCAGATAGAAAGAAGAACCATCAGCACTTCCGGCGCGGCTGCCGTCGGTCCCCTGCCAGAGGAGGTCTGGGGCAAAATCTGGTCCAGCGAGTATCCAAAGGCCAGAAGCTCAGTCAGGTTCATCCTCTAAGGAGGTCCCAACACCTTCCCGACGAGATAACCTTTGATTGGAGCTTTCCCGGCAAGAGGATTCTCAGCCAGATGCATCTCAGGATCAGGAGGGCGACGTCGATTCTCTCCTCACGAAGATTAGGGCCCAAAACCTTGTCATCCAAGCACAGGACGAGTTGATCCATCAACTTCAGCAGCAGCTACAAGAAGAAGGGGCGACCACAGCTCCATCCTCCAATCCCTTAAAGAAATTGAGACGAAAACTGGAGAAAGACGCAAACCTCAAAGAATGGCTTGACCGGCACGTCAGGCAAGCAATCTAACAAAGCATGGAGAGGGTCGGCCTCATTTGAGGTCGGTCAAGCGTCTCCTCCAGTTCGGTAAGCAACTCACCCAGCTCAGCAGACATCCCTTCCAGCTCGGGGGGCTACTGAAGCCTCCTATCATCCTTCAGCTTCGATCGCCCGTCAGCTTTGATCGCACGACCCTCTACCATCATTTCTGGCGGCAGGGTCCTCTACTATTAGCTTCGATGGCGCCGTCAGCTTCAATGACACCGGTACGACCCTCTACTGTCGGCTTCGATCGTACGACCCTCTACCGTCATTTCGACGGCACGGTCCTCTGCTATCAGCCTTGATCGCACGGTCCTCTACCGCCATTAGTCATCCAGGCCACCCGCATCTCGGCCCTCGTGCTAGATAGCCAGCACGGCCCCTGGTGAAGAGCCAGAGGGATCGCCATATTTCGTGCGATGAACACATCTCGACACTCGTGCCAGATAGCCAGCACGACCCCCGGTGAAAAGCAGAGGGATCGCCATACTTCGTGCGACAAGCGCATCTCGGCACTCATGCCAGATAGCCAGCACGGCCCCGGGTGAAGAGCCAGAGGGATTGCCATATTTCGTGCGATAAGCGCATCTTGGCCCTCGTACCAGATAGCCAGCACGGCCCCTGGTGAAAAGCCAGAGGGATCGCCCTATTTCGTGTGATAAGCGCATCTCGGCACTCTCATGCCAGATTGCCGGCGCGCCCCCACCTCATGCTGGTGTCGCCCTCGTGCTAGCTACGTGCTTCACACAGGTTCGGCCTCATCAAGGTCTCAGGCTATGCACCCTGACCTCTTGCTGGTCCGTCCACGTGCTGGCCACGGCCTCACGCTGGCTCAGCCTCATGATGGTCTCGACCGCATTTACTACCTCTTGCTGGTCCGTCCACGTGCTGGCTACGGCCTCACGCTGGCTCGGCCTCACGATAGTCTCGACTGCATTTACGACCTCTTGCTGGTCTGTCCACATGCTGGCTATGGCCTCACGCTGGCACAGCCTCATGCTGGTCTTAACCTCATGCTGGTCTGTCCACGTGCTGGTTACGGCCTCATGTTGGCTCAGCCTCATGCTGGTCTCAACCTCATGCCGGTCTGTCCAAGTGCTGGCTACGGCCTCACGCTGGCGCAGCCTCATGCTAGTCTCAACCTCATGCTGGTCTGTCCACGTGCTGGCTACGGCCTCACGCTGGCTCAACCTCATGCTGGTTTGTCTAAGTGCTGGCTACGGCCTCACGCTGTCTCAGCCTCATGCTGGTCTCAACTTCATGCTGGTCTCGGCCACATGCATTCTCGATAAGCAGTGCCAGTCTCTAGCTTGGCAGCAGCGCCAGCCTCCAGTTCGGCAGGAAATCCTTCCTCCAGCTCGGCAACAATGGCAGTCTCTAGCTTGGTGATGGACCGCGCTCCTGCTCGAGTTCTACCGAGGTCGGCGGACGTGGGAGTCCGTCGGGTCCGACCCTTTCGTAACCGGGGGGCAAGGGCGTGCATCAACATTTCTTTTTTTGTGGGTGTGCCAGATTTTCTATTTTACTTGGAATTGCAAGTGGTGATCCGGAGATCAACCTTCGCAAGTAAAAAGGAAATCAACTTCTTTCAAGTTTTCCATTACACATATATTTAAGAAAGAGACATTTTTCTTGATTTGCCGTGAAAGGCGATTTCTTGGCATTTATAGCCGATTTTGGCGTTTATAGCCGATTTTTGGCGTTTATAGCCGATTTTGGCGTTTATAGCCGATTTACAATCCTTATCAATAATGAAAGACAAGAGTTGTGATTTTTTGTCTCTTTTGAAAAAATACAAACTACAATGAAAAGCAAGAAAAGGAGGATCTAACTTCTCAGGAGATTATGGGGGACTCGTTTAGATTGACGGTCGCAAGCCATATGTGGGCTTCGCCATCATCCATGCAGATAAGAACAGAGGATGCTATTTGATTCGCTTGGCTTGGCTATAACCTCAGGTTTTTAGAAGACAAAGACCAAAAGGAGGTCCTATATCCAATAAAAAGCCGAGTAGACGGGCTGAAAAGCCACATCTAAGCCATTTGGAGGCAGGAGGAGAAGGCAAGGACCTTGGGGGGGGGGGGGGTACCCCCCAAGGGACTTTTGTCACCTTGTTGCGGTGGCCGGTGTAGAACTTCCGCAGAGTTTTCTCTCTTTTCCTTTTCTCTGGATTTCTGACTGCTGTCTGTTGATGTTTGTTGTCTTTGTGTTGTGTCTTCTTCTTGGAGAGCCCTCCTATTTATAGGCTTTTAGGTAGCCTTTTAGGTGGGTTTATGGGCTTTTATTGTCATTAAGCCGCATAATGGTAGGAGTTACAAAATTGAATTGTTTATTTTGTAACTCCTTTTTCTTGGCTTCTGATTGGCCGGAGGAGATTGAGGGCATTTAATCGCCTTTAATCGCCATGATGGGAGGAGTTTCATGGGTTAAATGCCATGAATCACTTGACTTGTAACTCCCGAATGCTTGCTTCTGATTGGGCCGTCCAAAGAAATGGATTAATGACTGTAATAAAGTTAGTCAATTAATCGCATTAAGTGGTCGCCGAGCAGCTGAAGAGTCGCGGGCCGTGCCACGTCTTTTGGAATTCTTCTGTCGATGATCATCGATGGATCTTCATGTAGATCGACATCAGATGACCATGTAATTTCAGGTGTTTGTTGCCAACAGCGGGTCGGTGCCATCTGTCCTGTCGATTTCTCGATCGGTCGGGTGGAAAGCACACTTTTTTTTGGTTGACCGGGTGGCGATCAATACTGTCTTCGATACTCTTGATGATTTACCCGTGTTTTGGACGGATGTCAGAGGACTTGGTGTCTCAAAAGCATGAATTTTGGAAAGTACCAGGGGCTCGGCCCTTCGAATCGCGAAAAAACCGGCGAAAACCGGGGTTTCTGGGACTTTCCCGGCGACCCCGGGGTCCAAGGTCGCCGGCGACCCTGGCCCAGGGTCGCAGGGGCCTGCGACCATGGGGGGTTTCCCCCTTTCGTGTCCCGTTTTGCGTCCGTTTTTGCTGTTTTTCGATTCTTTTTTCTTCTGTACTTTTCCTTGACATTTTGACCATTTATTGGCCTGATTTCTTTGTAGGAAACCTGATGAGAATCCTTGCATTTTATTTTGCAAAGTTTTCAATTTCCTGAGAAAGCCGAAGACTTTGTCGCGCAGAGCTGCCGATTTTCCGTCAGAAGCTGAAACTGGGCCAAACGATGTCGGAATGACCTGAAATTTGGTGTGAAGCCTCCTGAGCAATAAATAAGACCAACATAGGCTTTTGTTTGAGTTTCGAAGCCGTTTGGGGTCCTATCACCTGTAGACTTGCTTTTTGTCGCGATGAAGATGTCGCGGTTTGATGTGTGGTCAATCGATGTCCGATTGACTTGAAATTTGACAGGGAACCTATTGGAGTCATTTTAAGATGATCCATAGGTTCTGTCTTGGAAACCATGGTCCCGGAGAGCTTTTGTCGCCGAGAGCTCCTTTTCGGCTGTCGGAGAAGCGAAGTTAGGCCAAATGATTTTAAAATGGCCCGAAACTTCTTGTGTACTCCTCTTTTGGCTGTCTGGAAGAATCTTGCAGTTTTTGTTTGATTCTGACAAGATTTGATTTTTGGAAGCAGCATTGCCTATTTATGGCAGGTTGCGACTTCATGTAGCTCTTTGGATCTTGAAAAGGCAAAGTGACATTTTTGGTGTCAACAAATGCCCCCTCGAGGTACAGCGGCGAGTTGCTTAACTTTTGTAGTCGATGTGCCTCGAAGAGATTTTTTGAAGGAGAGCCTGTGACTTGACCAAGAGTCTTTGAGCAATCTTTCTTTTGGTATTTGTAGCCTTTTGAGCTTCCAGGGGAATTTTATGATAGTGAAAGGGATCACGTACCATCTCGAGGCAAAGTTTTGAAGATGACATCAGGGATGTGGATTTGGGTTTTGACCTTGTGACCTAACAGGCTATATATGGCAGGTTAGGGGGTCGGGTTTGGTTTTGATCGTGTGACCCAACAAGCTGTATGTGGAATGTTGGGGGATCAATTTTGGTTTTGATCTTGTGACCTAACAGGCTGTATGTGGCAAGTTAGGGGATCAGGTTTTGGTTTTTGGTTTTGGTCTTGTGACCTAACAGGCTGTATGTGGCAAGTTAGGGGACCAGGATTGGGTTTGATGGAATGTCAATTTCAAGATTTTGGCTCAATTTGGTAGATGAGGCTGGATGGCTTGATTTTTTGGAAGCTCATGGGGCTTGGAATTTTCTTTTGTATGGTCCAATCAACTCAAAAGAGGCATGGAACCATTTTTGTATGCTCTTGGTAAGAGGGATTTCTCTTTGACTAAAAGCCCAAAATTTTTTTTTTTTTTTTTTTTTTTTTTTTTTTTTTTTGTGCCTAGGTGGTCAAACCTGGCTCATATGGGCTAACCCATGGGACCTTAAGCTTTTGAAATGGCTTAGATCTCATATGGTGTCATTTTTGTAAAGAATATCCAAAAATATCTTATTTGGATAGAGAATATCTAAGAATATCTTTACTTGGAGAGAATCTCTCATGATCCCTTTATTTTTGGGATAGAATATCTCAAGATATCTTTCTTTTGGGAAAGAATCCGTCATAGATTGATTTTTGGGAGAAAATCTCTCAAGATCCCTTTATTTTGGGATAGGATATCTCAAGATATCTTTCTTTTGGGAAAGAATCCGTCATAGATTATTTTTGGGAGAAAATCTGCCAAGATCCCTTTATTTGGGATAGGATATCTCAAGATATCTTTCTTTTGGGAAAGAATCCGTCATAGATTGATTTTGGGAGAAAATCTCCAAGATCCCTTATTTTGGGATAGGATATCTCAAGATATTTCTTTTGGGAAAGAATCCGTCATAGATTGATTTTTGGGATAAAATCCTTCAAGATATCTTTCTTTTGAAAAGAATCTTTCTAATCTCTTTCTTTTGGTAAGGTTACTAATTAGTAACACTTACCTCTTTCTTCTTTCCTTCTTGGTTTGCTCTCCTCTATAAAAAAGGAGAAGGTTGGATCTCTTGCTCTTATTACTTTCTTTTGCAATAATCTCAAGAGGGCTTCAAGACCAAGAGCTTTTCTTCTTCAAGATCTTCAAGAGTTTTCTTCTTCTTCTCCATCAATGGCTTCAAGTAAGTTCTTCTTTTTCAAGAAAACTCCATTGTAGGAAAAAAAAAGTTCTTTCTTCTCTTTTTTTTTTGTTTCTTTCTTTTCTTTTCTTCTTTTTTTTTCTTTCTTTTCCACGTGTTTGCCTCCCCTTTTTTTTTACACGTTTTTTTTTTTTTTGCTTTCTTTCTCTTTTTTTTTTTGTTTGTTTTTTTTTTTTTGTGGGCCGTACGGACAGATCCGTACGGATCTGGCCGTACGGCCACGTGGCCTGTGGGCCAGTCCCTTTTTTTTTTTTTTTTTTTTCTTCTTTTTTTTTTCTTTCCCTCCCCTTTTTTTTGAGAGAGTTTCTTTTCTTTCTTTTTTTTTGTTTTTTTCCCCTCTCTTTTTTTTAGAGAAAGTTTCTTTTCTTTTTTTTTTTTTGCTCATCATGATAATGCATTTTTTTCGCAAACCAAGATGTTCATGCATGCATTCAATTTGTAAATTAAATTTGTAGCATGATGTGATAGCATACCTGAAAGTTTTTGCAAATTTGGGAATTTTGGAGCTCGCAGTAATGTTGAGCCCTTCCTGATTTTGCGGAGACTTTTAGGTTTCGAAAGTTTGGAGTTTCGGAGCTCGCAGCGATGTTGAGCCCATCTTCAAGCTTTCTATTTCTTTCGGGATAGTTCCTTTTCTTCGGAATTGCCCCGTCATCATGTCAAAATTTCGCCAGATTTTTTTTTAGCGAGATTCTGTCATTTTGATGTTTGATCTTTTTCTTTTCCATCCTTTTCAGGTGGTTCCTCCAAAGCGAACAAGGGTAAAGAGTCTGCTACAAGTGTACCTCGTCGATCTTCTAATCCGGCCGTTCAGCAGGCTTTTGAGAAGGTCCAGTATGTTGAGAGAAATCTGGAAGAGTGCGACTCCCTCAACAGAGATGAGATGAGGCAGCGACTGATCACTCTCAAGGGAGAGGAATTCTATAAGATCATGGTAAGCAGTCGTCCATGGGTGATGGAAGATCAGAGCGTTTTGCCCAAGCCTACCTTCATCTTTGGTGATGCAGTCCCTGATGACATTACATACCAGAGGAGATCTTTTCAGTTTTCCTTCACAGCAGATGGTGAGAAGAAGACTGTTACTACCCGGTCGATGTTTGATCGCACCGTCTCGATTCTGAGCCTTGCCCCCACGTGCCCTAAGAGGGAAGATCCTCCAAGTTGGGTGAGAAGGACAAATGTAATCAAGACCGGGGTTTTTGTTGGCGGTTCTCCTGGATATACGGAGAGGTCGCCTGTTGACATGGACTTGTTGATGCCATCAAGCGGCTACCAGGGCTCTGATTATCCGTCGGTCGATTTGAGACCGGTGGGCCTTGGTATTTTCAGCGGTGACGGCAGCAATTGGATCAAGCCTTTTCGACTTCGAGGTCGTTTCAATGCTGACTCCGAGTGGAAGTCGTGGACTGATCGCGTCCTGCTGATTGGTGGCGCCGTTTTGAAGGAAGCCGGGATTTTTGATGCGGTCCGCGCCTTTAGGGAGACCGTGATCTTTTCCGACGAGGCCTTCATGGCTATGCTGGAGTCGTTCCTCCCTCAAACCAATACCTTCGTTGTGACGAATGGTGAGATTGGTTTTTCTTTGAAGGAGCTTGAGCGCTATTACCGGATTGCCCATCCTCGGCAAACTTTATGAGGAGTTTATGCCGATTGACAGCGTCCTCGAGGGGCAGTCTGAGGAGTTCAGGCTTCTATACTTTCAGCTCGTCGCCTTCTATGATTTTTTGAAGGAGAAGGGGGGTTCGAAAGTTAGATCCAGCAGTTGGAAGAGTTTTTGCTCTTCATTCCCCAACTTTTTCGATAGTAGGGAGCCTTCTGATAGCATGACCCAGGAAGCTGGAGCTCAGGATCCAAAGAAGATCTTGGTCACGCAAGAAGAGTTGAGAGATTTCTGTGCAAGTACAAACGCCATATGTCCTGACATTGCACTGCGGAGAGATCTCGCTGTTTACCTCACTTATTGGCTTGGTGAGGCTGTTTTTGCTGGAGGAGATGGAACGCACATCAGGCCGCATTGTATTTTCCGGCTTGTCAGATGGCGTTTGGAGAGCAGCTTGCTTTGGTGCCTGCTCTTTACTCCTACCTGTGTACCGAACTGCAGGCTGCTGCTTTTCTGGTTCGGCTTGGGCTTCCCATGAATAGGGTATTTTCAGCCCATATCTTTTATTCGTGGTATGTATACCACTGTCCTGGCTTCCATCGGCTGGGTGCTGCACAGGATGATGATCCTCTGATGATTCGACTGGCTAAGGGCAAAGCCGTGTCCGAATCACTTTTGTTTGCCCGCATGAGGATCCGACGGTTCAGGGACGTCGAGATGGGGCAATCTTCAGTAAAGCTTTCTCCGGAGTTGCGGAAGAAGGCTTTTGATTTTGGTGCCTCCCGAGACTCTACCAGGGCGGGGTCGGGAAGGCATTATTCCTTGACGAATGCAGAGAGAGAGTGGCTTTTTAGCATACGTGTCGGCACGATGGTGTACCGTAGATATCTTTTCGTCGACATCCAGCCGTATGTACCCTCTCGTTTTGCTTTGCAGCTTGGCTTTTCTCAAGGCGTTGTTGGAGCGCCTTCAAGCATGGTGAAACGCTTTGGAGGCTTACAGGACGGGAGAAATGCATGGGCTTTCTATAGTGCTGAAGACACTACAGCCATGATTTCTTATCCTGTGTTGTTGACTTCCCGGACTGCCGGCTTTGCGAAGTGGTTCGCGGAGAGCTTCTCAGCATATCGGGGGCTTTCCAGGAAGGAGCTTGATGTGAAGCTGGCATCTGGAAAGGGCCTTGGAAAGTCGGATGGCATCCGGCGAGAGGAAGTTTGGGCCTTCCTTTCTGGAGAGAAGCACAAGATAGGCTTTCTCGGTGACCAGGGCGTCATCGGTTCTGAAGCTGTTCGAGAAATACCTGACGAGGCTTTGGAGCAGCTAGAACAGGAGGAAGCCGAACTTGGTGCTTGGATGCAAGCGGCACAGAGGCAAGCTTCCGTGGAGTCTACTGGCAAGAGCAGACCATCCAGTGAGGAGTCAAGTGGGAAACCTGACTCTGACGGCGGGGCAGGTTCCTCTAAGAAGCGAGCCCGCAGAAGTAAGAGGAGGAGGAGTCATCATAGTAGCAAGGGGCAGCATGAGGACTCTCCTAACTTGGAAGTTCCTCTTACTATCAATGAGGATGTGCCAGTGGATGCTGACGAGCCTCCGGAGAAGAGAAGCCGAGAAGAAGAGACCGTCAGTGAAGGTATGATTCTTCCTTTTTCTCTTTCCATTTCTTTTCATGGGACTTTTTCCATGTTATGATTTGCTTCTTGTTTCTGCTTTTCTTCTTTTTTTTTTTAGCAGAGGAAGACTTGGTGATGCCTGAGGTCCCAACCGATGAGGTGGTGATGGATCCTATTGAGGCACCTGAAGAAGAACCGAGGGACTCTGGAGTAGATCCAGAATCTCCAATTGGTACGACTTCTTTTGCTCTCTCTTTTTTTTTTGTTTGTGACTTGGTTTGCTAACACAATTTTTTTGTTGCCAGCTGACTTGCCACAGGGTTCTGATGACTTTGAACCATCGATGGACGCAAATGTTGATGATGCTTTCGATGAGTTCATGGAGGAAGAAAGTGTTCCGCCAGTCGTAGAAGAAGGTATTTTGTAGTTATAACTCTGATAATGATTTTCAAACAGGGTCATATTCATACCTTTTTGTGTTTCCTTTGCAGGTTTTGAAGTGGCAGAGGAGGATCCGTCGCTTCCAGAGCAAGAGATGCCAGAGGTTGATCCAGAGGTAGAGATTCCTGGGACCAGCTCTGACAATATTGAGGAGATTCCTCGCGCTGAGATTCCTTCCCGAGCAGGAGCAGCTTCAGCTGGAAAGAGTTCTTTTGTTACTCTTTCAACAGATGATGACATGAGTAGCCGACTAACGGAGTTGGGCGAATCTTCAGCTGGGCCATCTCTTCTTTTTGCGAAGAAGGTGGTGGTGCGAGTTGTGAGCTCTTGGATTGAGACTCTCTTTTCTGGGCACTTGGAAGTCGGATTTGGCATGATCCAGCATGTGCAGGAGATTCTCAGCGATGCTGAAGAGGCTGGTCTGGATGTCACAGGTGCCAGGGCGATCGTTGATAGGATCATTGCACTGGGTGACAAGTGGTTTGAGACCGTGAGTTTGGCTGATGACCAGTTCTTCAAGGAGATGTTCCTGGACCCTGCTGATAAGGCTAAGTCTGACCTGGATGAGGCTACAGAAAGCAGGAAGCTGGCAGTCCGAAAGAGGAACTTAGAAGAGATAGCCATCATCAGGCTGACACATGACCTCAACATCCTTGATAGGGAGGTCGATGAGGCCAGGAAACGTCTTGAGCATTTGCAGGCACAAGTCGCTGCCAAGTGGACTGCCATAATAGAAGCTCGCGACAGGGAGAGTGCCCTGATTCACCAGGTTGCAGATGCTGAACGGGTTCTCAAAAGGAAGTCTGATGAGGATGAACAATGGCAAACTGCTCGAGGTAAGCTTCCTGGTGTGAGAGAAGGGGTACAGCCCACTCCAGCATCTCATGGCAAGTTCCTGAAGAAGCGTGCCTTGGAATCCTTGATGGCTGAGGCTAAAAGTCTGCTTGGGGAGCTGAACTCTTGGCTGGAGACCATTTTTGATTGAGCTCCTGTATACAGAAACCATCCTTCTTTCTTTTTTTTTTTTGGTACCACTTGTATTTTTTTTGGTACTTATTTTTTGCAGTGCTTGTGAACACTTTCTTTTTTTTTTGGTACCACATGTATTTTTTGGTACTCTTTTCCTCTTTTTTTTTGTTATTATTTTTTTTGTAGTGCTTGTGAACACTTTCTTTTTTTTTGTTATCCCTACACTCACTTGAATCTTTTTGTGATAAAAGTAATTGCTAAATGGGATGCTCTTTTTTTTTTGTTATCCCTACGCTCACTTGAATCTTTTTGTGATAAAAGTAATTGCTAAATGGGATGCTCTTTTTTTTTTGTTATCCCTACGCTCACTTGAATCTTTTTGTGATAAAAGTAATTGCTAAATGGGATGCTCTTTTTTTTTTGTTATCCCTACGCTCACTTGAATCTTTTTGTGATAAAAGTAATTGCTAAATGGGATTTGATCAAAAGGTTGTCATTTTGTGAAAATCTTTTGTCAAGTGATTGTTTTGGCATGAAAGCCAGGTTTTTGTTTGTGGCGTGGAAGCCAATTTTGGCATGAGAGCCAGCTTTTCTTGTGGCATTGATAGCCGAGTTTTTTTTTGTTTGTGGCATCTATAGCCAATTTTGGTGGCATTGATAGCCGGTTTGTTTTGTGGCATCTATAGCCGGTTTTTGGTGGCATTGATAGCCTGTTTTGTTTTGGTGGCATTGATAGCCGTTTTTTTTTTTTTTGAAATCCAAGTTTTTTTTTTGTTTGTGGCATTGATAGCCGGTTTTGTTTTGGTGGCATTGATAGCCGGTTTGTGGCATTTATAGCCTGTTTTGTTTTGGTGGCATTGATAGCCTGTTTTGATGGCATTTATAGCCGGTTTGGTTTTCAAAAAATGCAAGTATCGACTAAAAGTCGCCTCCCTGCTGAATGTTCTTGCAAGTATCGATGGAATGTCGCATCCTTGCTCATTCGGTTGCGAGTATCGATGGAATGTCGCATCCTCGCGGATTTGGGTGCAAGTATCGATGGAATGTCGCATCCTTGCTTTTCAAAAATTTTGGTTTTGCGGGTACTGACTTGATGTCGTTTCCCCACGATTTTTGAAATTTGTGGTTTTCTCGAACCTTTGGGTTATGGATATCAACTGAAATGTTGCGTCTCCATGGTTTTTTTTTTTTTTTTGAAATTTGGGTTGTGGATATCAACTGAAATGTTGCATCTCCACGGTTTTGGATTTTGCAAGTATCGACGAAATGTCACTTCCCTGCGATTTTGGAAGTGTCGAACGTGGTTCGCTTGCTTCCGATTTGTGCGAGTATCGACTAAGCGTCGCTTCCTCGCGGGTTTTTGAAAAACCATTTTTTTTTTTAAAGACACGAGGGTCATGAGTTTTGACCTAAAACCATTTTGACGGTAAAAGGCAGGGTGGACTAGGGTGGAAATCCCTGAATCCGGATTTTGTTTCAAACCATGAATTTTGGGTTCAAAGGTTGAAAATTTTGGTCAAGTTAGGGAAAGGTTCCTAAACTTGGATATATTTTTTTTTTGAACAATGAAACGATGAAAGTAAGCATTGTTTTAGATTTCTAGAAATTTCAACATTTGATATGAAAATTCTAAAAAAGGGTGGGTTTAGCGAGCGTGTACCTGGAAACCGGTTTTGGCCGTACAGGCATTGCTCTTACCCAGTTGGGTAAGTCTTCAAGGGTAGTACCGCTTTAAGAACTTGCCATTGATGGGCAGCATACATCTGTCACCTTCCATGTTTAGGAGTGCGTATGCGCCATTGGAGAAAACTTTGTCGATGACGTAGGGTCCCTCCCATTTCGGCTCAAATTTGCCTTTGGACTTGTGAGCGAAGACCATTGGTCTTTTTACCGCAAGAACCAAGTCATTCTTTTTGTAGGCGCGTTGCCTGACCTTTTTATCGAAAGATCCTGCCATACGTGCTTGGTAAAGTTCAATGCTTTGTTGAGCTTCGAGCCGTCTCTCATCGAGATTGTCCAGCTCATGGAGCCGCAATTTGACATTGCTTTCTTGAGTCATGTCATTTTGCAAGGATACCCTCAAGGAAGGAATTTGTACTTCCAAGGGCACGACAGCTTCGCATCCATAGACCAAGGAGAATGGTGTGCTATGGGTTGGTCCTCGAACGGTGGTTCGATAGGCCCACAAAGCTTCAGACATTTTGTCGCTCCAGTCTCTTTTGTGATTAGAGACCATTTTTTTGAGGATTTTGCAGAGTGTCTTGTTGAAAGCTTCTGCTAACCCGTTTGCTGCCGGATTGTATGGAGTCGAAGGACAGCTTTGGATTTTGTATTTGTCGCAGAACCTATAGAATCGATGATCCCGGAACTGTGGTCCGTTATCATGGACGAATCTTTTGGGTATACCGAAACGACAAATGATGTTGGTGCGTAGGAACTGAAGGACTGATGAGGTCTTCATTTCGTTAAACGCAAATGCTTCTGACCACTTGGAGAAATAATCCGTAGCGGCGAAGATGAAGCGATGACCTTTGCTTGAAGGGGGAGAAATAGGACCTATGATGTCCATACCCCAGGCTTCGAAAGGCCATGAGATCGCTGTAGGATGTAGCCATTCTGGAGGCATGTGAATGTAATCTCCATGAACTTGGCATTGTTGGCAGCGCTTAGCAAATTGCATTGCGTCAGCTACCATGGTAGGCCAGTAATATCCTAACCTTTTTATCTGATCATAGAGCTTAGGTCCAGCCTGATGAGCTCCGCAAAGACCAGCATGAACTTCTTTGAGTGTTTCTTTAGCCTCTTATTGTGACAAGCAGCGTAGAAGTACTCCGTTGAAGGATTTCCTGTAAAGGATTTTTGAAGGAATATCCAAATGGAAGCTTGGGGTTCGCCTTTGGATGCTTACCCGTTCTTTTGGATCTTCAGGTAGGATTCCGAACATAATGTAATCAATGAACGGATCCCTCCAGTCGCCAATTGAAGTTTGAAGGATTGAAATCCGACTTCCGACCACTTGGTGGCATTCAGCAACTGCTTGGTGTGTGTTAAGAGGAGGAAGGATTCTCCTTTCGCACACTGTGACTTGCATGTTTTCCCCTTCCTGGATTGCCATGGATGCGGCAAGTCCGGCTAGGGCATCTGCACGTATATTTTCACCTCTACGAATGTGGGTGATGTGGCAGATGTCAAACTTTTGCAGAAGTGATTGTGCCTTGTTGTAGTAGGGCAGCAAATCTGGCTTCCTGACTTCAAATTTCTGATTCATCTGGTTGACGATCAGTTGAGAGTCTCCAAAGACTTCCAGCATGGTGATACCGGATTCGATGGCGAGTTCTAATCCTAAGATCAGAGCTTGATATTCAGCTGCATTGTTTGTGCATGGTTCCAGTAGCGAGAAAGCGTGTGGAATCATGTATTTGTCGGGGCTAACAAAGAGGATGCCAACTCCCGAGATCAGCTGTCTTTTTTCATTTGTCCTGGTTGCACCGTCAAAGTACATGTCCCAGGAGGCACTTTGTGAGAAAGTCTCCACATTGTAGACTGGTTCGTCTGGGAGATCATCTCTGAGTGGAGAATCTTTAGGCAATGGATGCTCTGCGAGGAAGTCTGCTAGAGCTTGCCCTTTGATTGCTTTTTGTGGTACATACCTAATATCAAATTGTGACAGAAGGATGGACCATTTTGCCAGTCGAGCATTGAGAGAACCTGCCTTTGTGACAAGGACCTTCAAGAGGTTGACCCTCGAGACCAGGTAGACTGTGTTGGAAAGCAAGTAGTGACGCAGCTTTTGTACGGCGAACATCACTGCAAGACATTCTTTTTCAACTGGAGAGTAGCGATGCTCTGCACCTACTAGCATGCGGCTGAGGTAATATAGAGCAGCTTCTTTTCTTTGATCATTTTCTTGCGCAAGCAGAGCTACCCAGAGACTGATCAAGAGGCTCTTGTGTACAAGATGAATGGTTTTCCAGTGGTAGGAGCAGCTAACACTGGAGGTTTTGTTAGGTATGACTTGATGTCTTTGAAAGCAGCTTCACAGTCAGCATCCCAAACAAAGTTTACACCTTTTTTCATCAACCGGGAGAATGGACGGCATTTCCCCGAAAGATTGGAGATGAACCGTCTGATGTAGGCCAATCTCCCTTGAAGCCCTTTGAGTTCTCTCAAGGTTCTTGGAGAGGGCATTTCTAGAATGGCTTTGACTTTTATGGGGTCAAGTTCTATTCCAGCTTTCCGAACTAAAAATCCGAGGAACTTACCCGACGAGACGCCGAAGAAGCATTTCAATGGATTCATTCGCAGTTTGTGTTTGCGAAGCCGGAGTGTAAGTGCTCTCATCAGATGATGCTTCGGAAGAGCTATAATCCCGAATTATCACATTACAGGAAGCTCTGACGGGAGACGTTGCCTGATCGGAGTCAGACTCATCCTCGGATGTGAGAGGATCGTCTATCCAGCAATTTTCTCCATTTTCAGGAGTTAAGGGAGGATGTACCTGATGGTCTTCAGGGACTTCAGGCTCAGGATTGCGAGGAGGCTTGTTGACGCGTTCTTGCTCTTGTTCTAGAGCGAGTCGCTGCAAGATCCTTGCATATTCTTCAAGATCAGGCATAGGAGCCGGATCTTCTTCTTCATCAACTCTTTGTGGCTCAACATTGTTGATTTCCACTGGAGTAATGAGAGGTGCTGGGTCAGCAGCATTTTCTTGTACAGCTTCTTGGTCTTCTTCATCATCAGACCAGGATCCTTGTGGCTGTAGGGGGTTATACCAGATTACTGGCATAAGATGAGACTCAGGAACCCATTCTTCATCGGAGAGATATTCTCCTGTTTCAAGGGATTCCTCCCACTCATCTGTGTAGTTGGATTCGAATCCATCATCGGTGTCGCTGGATTCGTATCCATCAATGGAGAATCCAACTACTGAATTGCAAGAGTATGATGCCTCCTGCATGGCTTCTTTAAATTGAGGTGGCATGAAATCACTGAGAGTGAATTTCCTTACCCCCTTTGAAGTCTCTGGAAGGGATGTTTTTGTTACCTCCAGTGAAGCGGTAGAGGAAGCCTCTGCCTTTTCTTTGACCTCTAGTTTTGGCTGGGTCTTCTCTTGCCGTTTGAGCTTGAGGAGATGTTTCCTAGCCTGCCTTCGCTGTTGAGCTGTAGGCTTTATTTTCACGACCTCCCAATTTTCATCTTCCAGGAGATCGGGATGTACCCATATCGGTTGTCCGTCTGGTGTCGGGTAAGGAACCAGTTCTTCGGACGCTTCGATTGAGTTTATCACCTTGAAGGAAGTAGTGATCTTCTTCTTCGGTGATCTTGATGTTTGTCCACATGTCACCATGTTGACGGAGGCAGACCCATAGTTTTTGTCAAAGGTGATGACTCCATTTTTCCACATCTCATTTATTTTCTCTCTCACAACGAAGCATTGATTGAGAGGATGCGAGATCATCTGGTGGTATGGACAGTACCGAGGATCGTTGGTTTTGCCAACATCACCCGGTCTTTTTGGTTCAGGCAAGGTGAGCTTGCCGTTTGCCACAAGAGCCCCGAAGATTTCATCAACATCTTCATCAAACGGGTATTTCTTCTCTACTCGTTCTTTGAAGGCATCAGAGAGTTCAGGTCTCTTACCAGCAGCTTTGTTTTCAGCTTTCTTTGGTGGCTGAGGAGCTGACTTGGTCTGCACATTGAGGACCTCTTTCTTTTTTGGTTTTGAGGTCGTAATGGCGGTTGGCTCTTTTCTTGATGATTTCTGACTGTTGAGGTCTTTAATCACCGTTTCAGCTTCCATGGAAGCTTCTAGGAGTTCTCCCAGGTTTTTTGATTTGTTGCCGATGATCATGGAGCGGATTATGGCTCTCATGTTGTTTCGGCAGATGTCGACTAGCGACGCTTGTGGCAATACATCAGAGCATTTGTATGCCATTGCTTTCCACTTGTGAATGAAGTTATATGTTGACTCATTCTCCCCCTGTTTTAGGCTGCACAGCTGAGCCATAGTAGCGGGGTGATCTTCACCTTTGAAGTGAGTCAGGAAGCGTGTCTCTAGCATGGCCCAGTTTTGGATTGAGTCCTCCGGCAGAGTGGAGTACCAATCGAAGGCCGTACCTTTTAGGGTACTTGCAAAGAGGCGGATCTTGAGTGCATCTTGATCCGCGATAGCTCCCGTCAGGATCTTGAAGTGGATGACGTGCTGTCTGGCTGATCCTTTCCCCGTATATGTTTGGAGAGTAGGATGCTTGAATTTAGTGGGGAACGGGACCGAGTCCATCCATAAGGGATATGGTGGCTTGATCCCATGCTCTTTGAGTATATCCTCTTCTTTTGCTTTGGCGAGGATACCGTCTACGTCCTTTTTGGTAAGGGCGCGTGACTCATTTTCTTCTCTATTTACCTCGTCGTCTTGATGATTCGGAGGAGGTTCATTGTTCGCCTGATTTTGGAAGGCGAGGAGAAGGTTTTCCATCAGAGTTTCAATCCTCTGCTGGCCCTGTTCCAACTGCTGGATGCGGGTGATCGCATCTTCTGGAGGTGGATTGCGGGGTGGTGGCTCAGAATTTGTAGCCAAGACATTCATCCTTCATGATTCGAACGAAGAAACTGTCCTGGTGACTGAGCTAGGGCTCATTCTTTTTGAAGAAGAGCTTGAGGAAGGATCACTCTGCTGTCCTTTGCTTGAAGGAGCAGGGGATTCTTCTGAATGTCTTCTTGTCCTGGAGACGCTGCGGGTCATCGGACGTCTGACATGGGTTTTTGTTGCTGATTTTTGGCGCCTTCTGGTTTTTCCAACCATATGGACGGCAGCAACTTGGTTGGGTCTTTCTTTTTCGACCCATTTGGGAGAGACTTGAAGTGTGGGAGGCTGGGTCCTTTGCTTCTGTAGTCTCTTTTGTCGGTATGACGCGCGGCGGCGTATACGACGAGCAATTTGAGCTTCGGTCAGCTCTGACTGGGCTTTGACAATGAAGGATGTGCTCCCTCGGGCGCAGCAGCCGAGTCTGTCTTCTTTGTAGCTGGGCAAGGACAGGATGCGAACCCTATCCTTCGCCAGTTGCAGCGAAGCTTTGAATTTGTGAAGTTCGGCCCCTGTAGAGATAGAGGGTCGAACTGCAGATTTGTAGGCCTTAGCAGATGCTTGTGGAGGCCTTGTGATGCATGACTTGTTTTTGGGCTTGTAGGAACAAGCCGGCTCATGCTGGGATGACTTGGAAGTCAGGTTGGAGATGGGTCTCTCCTCTTTCATGTAAGCAAGAGGATAGAACTGGTTCTCCTTGAGTGGGGCCAGGAATGCTGGCTTAGTGGATGTTTGGGACCTTCTCTGTTTTGGTGAAGGTCTTGGGGACCAAGTCTTGGAGTAGACCTGGTTGTTTGCAGGTTGAGGCTTCGTGGGACTGCCACGGGCTTCAGGCCTTCTAGTGCTCGCCTTTGGTGTCACGGTAGTGACACGTTGAGAGGCGAGTTTCTGCTTCTTGGAGGGAGCAGCTTGTTCCTCAGGAAGTGGGAATGGTCCCAGCGTCCCGAAGACGATAGTCCGGGGAGTCGGGGTCGACCCGGAGTTCACAGAGTTGCCGAGGGAGTTGACACTTCGGCAGCTGATGGGGCGCTTGTAGGTGCGCGTGGTTTGCTTCTGTTGAAGCATGAGTTGGTGCTTGTTTTCATCGAAAGTAATGGTTAGTGAAGCTGCCATTGTTAGTTTTTCGAAAATTTCTGAAACAAGACCACATCCATTAGTAATCACAAGAATATAATGATCATAAATGGGAAGTTCTATGGTTTCGTCTTTTCAAATTGCTCGAGGTAGATGACCCAAGCAATATGAGGAAGGCAAAATGCCATAGAGGGTACAATTGTTCTGATCGCAGGTATGGTAAGCCCAGAATGGGCATCCCAGTGACTGCTAGAAGCAATTGTGAACTTAAATTCGACTTATCGAGAAGCAGAGCTTGCTCGAGGTAAGAAGAATATAAAGTTGGAGTTACAAATGTGCCGGTCGCAATACAGTAGACCCTGAAAGGGCGTACTAGTACCGCTAGACACAAATGTTTTGAGACCGCATCTATGAGATGAGATTCTCTGTTTTGAAGGGTCAAGATTGGATTCATCAAAGAGAGCAGATGGTATTCCAATCTGAACACGGGCTCAGCGATTTCCGCGAGCGCCAGTGCTCAGAAAGAAATGAACCATGATTTCTCAGATCTGAATCTAAAAGTGACGAGTTTTTTTTTTTTTTGAAAGGCCAATATCGGGTTCATCAAAGAGAGCAAAAGGCACTCCAATCTGAACACGGGCTCAGCGATTTCCGCAAGCGCCAGTGCTCAGAAAGGAGAAGACCAAGATTTCTCTAATCTAAACCCAAAATGACGGAAGTTTTTTTTTTTGAAGTTTTTTTTTTTTGAAGATTTTTTTTTTGAAGATTTTTTTTTTAAAAAAAATCTTTTTTTTTATTTTTTTTAAGATTTTTTTTTAAAATTTTTTTTTATTTTTTATTTTTTTATTTTAAAATTTTTATATTTTTTTTATTTTATATTTTTTTTTATTTATTTAAAAGACGAGAGAGTACACATAGGCCTCCTAACCCGGTCTTATGAAATCTTGATTGATAGAATTGCCCCCAGGTAAGGGTAGGATTACTTAATGAACCCGTTTGGAGGACCCTTGCCTAGAACAGTCAAGCTGTCTCCACACTCTGGACAAGGCTTTTCTTTGAATCAACCATGATCAAAGAACACAGTTGGTATAACCTTAGTGGTCTATGTCTTTTTTTTATATATATATATATAATTTTTTATTTTTTTTTTATGAATTAATCGAAGAGAAACAATGGCCCAAAACCTTAGTCGAACAGGCTCAACATTTCTGCAAGCGCGATGAACGATAGGAACGGATCAAGGTTTCTCAATTTTGAATCCAAATTGAGAAATCTAAAATTTTTTTTACTTTTTTTTTATTTTTAATGAACTCATCGAAGAGAAACAATGGCCCAAAACCTTAGTCGAACAGGCTCAACATTTCTGCAAGCGCGATGAACGATAGGAACGGATCAAGGTTTCTCAATTTTGAATCCAAATTGAGAAATCTAAATTTTTTTTTACTTTTTTATATATATATATATATTTTTTTTTATTTTTAATGAACTCATCGAAGAGAAACAATGGCCCAAAACCTTAGTCGAACAGGCTCAACATTTCTGCAAGCGCGATGAACGATAGGAACGGATCAAGGTTTCTCAATTTTGAATCCAAATTGAGAAATCTAAAATTTTTTTTTTTTTTTTTGAAAAGAGAAAGAGTGGAAATAAATTCAAAGAATTAGAAATTTCCAAACAAAAAATCTCATCTCATTTTTTTTTTTTGCAGAATTCAACATAGGCCACCAACTATAAAGTAGCCAAGGAATCAAGAAAAGAAATATAAGCATAGAGCAAAATATATGATATGCAAATATTTCATTTCTAGCATCGTGTTCTCAAATAAACGAGTCCCACCGGGTGATGCCAGCTTGATGGACCGCGCTCCTGCTCGAGTTCTACCGAGGTCGGCGGACGTGGGAGTCCAGTCGGGTCCGACCCTTTCGTAACCGGGGGGCAAGGGCGTGCATCAACATTTCTTTTTTTGTGGGTGTGCCAGATTTTCTATTTTACTTGGAATTGCAAGTGGTGATCCGGAGATCAACCTTCGCAAGTAAAAAGGAAATCAACTTCTTTCAAGTTTTCCATTGCACATATATTTAAGAAAAGAGACATTTTTCTTGATTTGCCGTGAAAGGCGATTTTTTTGGCATTTATAGCCGATTTTGGCGTTTATAGCCGATTTTTGGCGTTTATAGCCGATTTTGGCGTTTATAGCCGATTTACAATCCTTATCAATAATGAAAGACAAGAGTTGTGATTTTTTGTCTCTTTTGAAAAAATACAAACTACAATGAAAAGCAAGAAAAGGAGGATCTAACTTCTCAGGAGATTGTGGGGGACTCAGTTTAGATTGACGGTCGCAAGCCATATGTGGGCTTCGCCATCATCCATGCATATAAGAACAGAGGATGCTATTTGATTCGCTTGGCTTGGCTATAACCTCAGGTTTTTAGAAGACAAAGACCAAAAGGAGGTCCTATATCCAATAAAAAGCCGAGTAGACGGGCTGAAAAGCCACATCTAAGCCATTTGGAGGCAGGAGAAGAAGGCAAGGACCTTGGGGGGGGGGGTACCCCCAAGGGACTTTTGTCACCTTGTTGCGGTGGCCGGTGTAGAACTTCCGCAGAGTTTTCTCTCTTTTCCTTTTCTCTGGATTTCTGACTGCTGTCTGTTGATGTTTGTTGTCTTTGTGTTGTGTCTTCTTCTTGGAGAGCCCTCCTATTTATAGGCTTTTAGCCTTTAGGTGGGTTTATGGGCTTTTATTGTCATTAAGCCGCATAATGGGAGGAGTTACAAAATTGAATTGTTTATTTTGTAACTCCTTTTTCTTGGCTTCTGATTGGCCGGAGGAGATTGAGGGCATTTAATCGCCTTTAATCGCCATGATGGGAGGAGTTTCATGGGTTAAATGCCATGAATCTCTTGACTTGTAACTCCCGAATGCTTGCTTCTGATTGGGCCGTCCAAAGAAATGGATTAATGACTGTAATAAAGTTAGTCAATTAATCGCATTAAGTGGTCGCCGAGCAGCTGAAGAGTCGCGGGCCGTGCCACGTCTTTTGGAATTCTTCTGTCGATGATCATCGATGGATCTTCATGTAGATCGACATCAGATGACCATGTAATTTCAGGTGTTTGTTGCCAACAGCGGGTCGGTGCCATCTGTCCTGTCGATTTCTCGATCGGTCGGGTGGAAAGCACACTTTTTTTTGGTTGACCGGGTGGCGATCAATACTGTCTTCGATACTCTTGATGATTTACCCGTGTTTTGGACGGATGTCAGAGGACTTGGTGTCTCAAAAGCATGAATTTTGGAAAGTACCAGGGGCTGGTCCCTTCGAATCGCAAAAAAACGGCGAAAACCGGGGTTTCCGGGACTTTCCCGGCGACCCCGGGGTCCAAGGTCGCCGGCGACCCTGGCCCAGGGTCGCAGGGGCCTGCGACCATGGGGGGGTTTTCCCCCTTTCGTGTCCCGTTTTGCGTCCGTTTTTGCTGTTTTTCGATTCTTTTTTCTTCTGTACTTTTCCTTGACATTTTGACCATTTATTGGCCTGATTTCTTTGTAGGAAACCTGATGAGAATCCTTGCATTTTATTTTGAAAAGTTTCCAATTTCCTGAGAAAGCCGAAGACTTTGTCGCGCAGAGCTGCCGATTTTCCGTCAGAAGCTGAAACTGGGCCAAACGATGTCGGAATGACCTGAAATTTGGTGTGAAGCCTCCTGAGCAATAAATAAGACCAACCATAGGCTTTTGTTTGAGTTTCGAAGCCGTTTGGGGTCCTATCACCTGTAGACTTGCTTTTTGTCGCGATGAAGATGTCGCGGTTTGATGTGTGGTCAATCGATGTCCAATTGACTTGAAATTTGACAGGGAACCTATTGGAGTCATTTTAAGATGATCCATAGGTTCTGTCTTGGAAACCATGGTCCCGGAGAGCTTTTGTCGCCGAGAGCTCCTTTTCGGCTGTCGGAGAAGCGAAGTTAGGCCAAATGATTTTAAAATGGCCCGAAACTTTTTGTGTACTCTTCTTTTGGCTGTCTGGAAGAATCTTGCAGTTTTTGTTTGATTCTGACAAGATTTGATTTTTGGAAGCAGCATTGCCTATTTATGGCAGGTTGCGACTTCATGTAGCTCTTTGGATCTTGAAAAGGCAAAGTGACATTTTTGGTGTCAACACTTGGCAGCAGCACCAGTCTATAGCTCGCCTCCTTCTCAGTAGCAGTAGCAGAATACTCCTAAACAAGAGTACACCACTGGTAATGAGCCATCATCTCTTGGCTTTCAGCAATAATGCATCCTCCAGCTCAGCAGTTGTATGACTCTCCAGCTCGGCAGAAGCACCACGTTACAGCTTCACAGTGATGCCAACCTCTAGCTCTGGTCCATTGCCAGCCAGTCATCTCAAGACTATGAGCAGCTCCAAGGCACAAGTGTTGTCCTCCATGATACTTAGCTTCTGACCTCAAAGAGAAGTCTAGTGAGCTCAGAAGCTGGGGGGCTATTGTGTGGGGATATTTCCGAACTCATCGGAATACTGGCCTGATGCTCCATCTCGTGCTCCAGCGCCAACTAGTCCATCTCGGAAAGGCTCGTCTCAACCTCCACCAGCTTGACCAAGTGCTCCCACTTCGGTCAAAGCCTCACCTCGGCCATGCGCACTCAACATCGGGGCGCTAACCGAACTCTGTCACCCTAGACCTTGGCAACGGGGCTAAGGCATCAACCGAGATCCCCTGCCTCACTAGTCACCTTGGTCTCGGCCTGGAGCTCCATCTCGGTCCCTTGCACAACTCCTCCATCTCGGCAGAGCTCCACCTTATCCCGGTCCTCCACTTCGGCGTCCCTGCGAGGTCTCTAGCCAAGTCAAGGTCGCCCCCGACCTCGGCAACACACCCTGAACTCGGTCAAGATGCCAGAGCTAGCCAAGGCAGGGGCTGACAGCTATCCTCCCTTGGACACTCATGCACGCTACAGCACGTGCAACAAAACAAGCCCATATCATCTGACAGAGCCACCCATACCGCCACGCTTCCTGGCAGATTGACATCCACAGTTCCCTAGGCGCCAGGGTATGACCCAATGGGACAGATGGATTGCGATAAGACTTCCTGTCAAAGCACAGAGCTCTCTCTCTCTCCAAAGTCAGCTTTCTCCCCCTCTTCCTGTCCATATAAGGAGCAGCAGACACAGAGAGCAAAGGAGGAAGGATCGAACATCTGATCCAACACACCATACACAAAACCATGGCCAATAACTCTGGTACGCCATGCCCAAACTCCATCTTCTCCAAATCTCCATCCTATTGTCCAGTTCTCATACTGACTTAGGCATCGTAGAGCCCTGCGCTGCCCACAACCAGGGTCCTCTGACCTGTTTCTTCTCCCTCTTCCAGGTTCTCAGGTAGCGGTTCTTCCATCATTAACAAGGAGACGAGGAGCTTTAGCCTTCGTCCTCCTCAGTGGGTCTCAAGAACACTACCCCCCGGGTCCGTGAATTTTTGTGCACTTACTGGACCTATTGTCTAATTAGAATAGTTTATCTTTCTTTTAGTTATTTTATTTTCTAAAGTATCATTTATTATTTATAAGGTAACTTCCATTTGCTGCAGTTGGAACCTACTTTCAAATTGGCATACTATAATTTTTAGTCATTTGTCTACATGAAATTGTGAAAGCCAAAATACCAAAAAAGAAGTAATTTGAGATGTGGGCCAGCCACAAAAAGAGGAAATCTATCATTGTCAAATATGATTTCCAAAATCAATTTGATGTGGACCCACCACACAAATGTGCCCTTTTGACACAAAATCAATTTGATTTTCAAAATCAATCTTATGTGGGTTTGCCTCTCAAACATGCTCTTACGAGAGTTAAATTGCGCAAAATCAATTTGATTTTCAAAACCATTCTAATGTGAGTTCTTCTAAAAAACAAAGAAGTCATCATTGTGAAATCTCATTTTCAAAATCAATCAAATGTGGCGCCCTCATAAATGTATTTTTTGATTAAAGGGAGAATACCTACTTGTAGTTTGCTCAAAATGCAGACTATCCATGGAGTTTGATTTTTTGTACTAAACCTATTTAAAGTTTTAATTAATAGATTCTGTCAATATTAACGGCATATATGTATAAATGGCGTCTGTGCATACTGGTGGTAACTTACTTGCCCAAATACATTATGAATGAGACTTATTTGGCCCTCAACCTCATCCACTTCGTCTGCCACAAATCATCGGACAGGAATCAGCAACCGTGGGCAGCGAATGATGGAGAGGGGTGGATGCAGCAATACAGCCCATCATCAGTATCCAGCATCTCGACTTATTCTCTGAATTTCGTCTGCGAAGAAGCCTGCCAAAAGATGGCATAATTCCACCCCAAATTCAAAAAATTCGATCCCTCAACTATCTCCGGGCTTGTTTTGCAAATTTCCATCATCCATGCCGCCCCTTACAGCAAACAGACTCTCTGCAGATGCATGGCTCGTCCTAAGATAATTAAAAGCATCAGAACCCATAACCGCGACGGCCATGGCCTTATCCTCCTCACTCCAAAACCTACCCATTCCCATCTCCATCCTCATTTCTCCTGTAGACAGAAAGGAAACCCACCAACAAAAACCCTAGAAATCCAAAACCCAAAAAACCCTTGTTGATTTTACGAAGCCATTTATCGAGTCTGGGCTTATAATTGTGGCTCCCATTAAGAGGCTAAACTCAAGTGCTTGGTCTTTCCTTCGCCCATTTACTGTACAGATGTGGTTTGTCACAGCAGCATTCTACCTTGTTGTTTGAGCAGCTATGCAGATTCTAAAACATCGAAAGAATGATGATTTTCGAGGACCACCAAAAAAGCCTAGGGATCCTTCACATTGGCCACTTCACCATGCATGGCCTGGAGTTGTTAAGACCCAGATTCTCATTTTCATCAACAGAGTGAAGAAGAGCTAACATGATCTATATTTACACAGTTCTTGGGCATATAAGATCTTGGTGAGAGGGGGTTTTTAGGCCTAGTTTTCAGAATCAGATGCAGGAAATGGTTGGAAACTAGAATATTCAAAAATTGCTGAAGAATCAAAATCCAATTGGGCATAAACCAGCTTCGCAAAGCAGAGACTTTCCCCGATAACATCTAGCGAAGATTGCTTGCAGTTATAATCAACGAAGAAGAACCCTAGCCGCTAACGAGAAAGGGAAAAATAATTAAAAAAATGCAATTCACATCTTATATACGGAGGGGTAAATTCGCCATTCCACCTTTTCCGTCACAGCGGTCTCTATTTGCATTATGATTTAAAATAGGATAAATTAGCGAAAGGTCCCTATAAGTCCATGTTTCCAGCCTCCAGTCCAAGGAAAAACTTTTTAAAGTCTTTGGTCCATTCAGCTAGACTTTTTCCAGCCTTAGGTCCCTGTGCACACATGTTTTCTTTTTTCAGGACCAAAATACCCTTGTAACTGACGCAGAATGGAATGAAATGGTCCCCAACTTGTAACGTTATTTCAGCAACGTGTCACGATAATGTAGCCTCAGATTTAGGTGATAACTCATTGACTGTTACTGATATGCCCTTGTAATTTACCGCAAATCTATTATTTTGAATTTCAAATGGCAGTCACGATAGAAAACTTTTGATGGAGATTTTATTGTTAGTAGATTGCAGACGAGTCGGCTGTGTTGCAGATTATAGATCTAGCGTTGTGGAAGCATGTTGATGTTCTGAATCGAATCAGATTGTAATTCATATGCAACGATTATTTCAAATCAGATTGTAATTCATGTGGGAAGATTGCGAGCAGATTTCAGAGATTACAGATTGAAGCAGTTCGTAGATTCACTGTGAATCAGATCTGAGTTTTTGTGCGTAAGAGATTGCAGATTCAACTTTGGACGGAGGTAGATCTGAGTTTCTGTGCGTAACAGATTGCATATTCAACTTTGGCTGGAGGTAAGGAAGGTTTTATATTCATAGCAAAGTGTATGCAAGTTTTCTTGTTTAAATTGTAGATTTATATTTCTGATACTCATTTTCATTTTTATTTGAGAAGTTATTTATTTTGTATAGGATTCTGATATGTTGTTCAGATTTGTTATTTGATTTTGTTATTTGTTTTTTTTATTATAGTTATATTTTTTTCTTAATTTTTTTATTTGATTTGATTCGTATAGATAAAGTCTGATGTATCTGGATGTCAAATAAGTTACTTTGTTTCTCATTAAATTGTTTAATAGTTTGAAATTCTGTTCAAAGCTGCAATGTTGATGGAATCATGTAATCGAATAGATGTAACTTTTTGAATCAAATGTATCCGTGTTTCTAATATACATACGCGATTTATAAAGTTAGTTCAGTTTCTTTATAAAATTATCTGAATTCTATAGAAATTATCTGAATTCTATATCGAATTTATCTGAGTTCGTTAGATTTTATCTGATTTCTGCATCGAAGTTATCTGAATTAGAATGAATAAATATTGATAACTTTTATATAAATGCATAAAAATTTATTTAGAAATAAGATAATTTTGTTCAGAAATCAGATAAACGTTTACAGAATTCAGATAAATTTAGATAAATATTTTTTTTTTGTTGTTTTTCTCTTATATTCTGCACAATTTCAAAGATTCTGATGACTTTTGATCTTCGTTGATTTTAGTAAATTCAAAGATGGCGCAGCCGGTAATGCTTCTTTGTAAGTATGGCATGTTTATTGCCGTCATTCATTTTATCCTGGGCATGAGATTTGATGATTTAATTCGTCAAGTTTGCAACAAATGGAAGATGTTGGCAGTAAACATGGTATGTCTGACTTACACATTGCCTGGCCATCCAAAGTGCTTGCTGGACAGCGACTCAGATTTTTTGAGCTTATCAATGTTGGCATCTTCAATGGGATTGGGAACAGTGGATGTTTTCATATCAGAAATGCAGGAATCAGATGATGATGATCAAGAAGAAAACGTTGATGATTTTGTTGAAGATGCCATTCAATTAGTGGGTTATGAGGGCACAGATATTGAGACAGATCTACTTTCACAGTTCTGCACACACAAGGAGAAGATTTTGCTATCTTCAGGCTGGTCAAGTGGTATTAGAGAAGTGGGACAGAGGTTTGAGGGCGGTGTTGCAGAGTTTAGAAGTGTTCTGTGCAGATATTCAATGGAAGTTGGGTTGAGTTTGTATATGTGAAAAATGATAAAGTTAGGGTTACAGCTGAATGTTCTCGCAGTCGTTCGATGGGTTGCAAATGGCGTGTTCATGCATCGATTGAGAAGTCATCTTTTTATATCAGAACATTAGATAATGAGCATACGTGTGGTGCAACAGTCCGAACTTCGAAGAACAGCCATATGAGATCTGAGACGGTTACTGATTTAATGATTGATCATATTCGTGAGAGGCCACTCACTAGACCAATTGATGTTATGCACCACTTTAAGGCGAATTATGGACTTACAATTACATACCATCATGCATGGCGGGGCGTGGAAAGGGCTAGAAATAAATTGTATGGTGATTCGTCGCTATCTTTTGACCATCTTCGTTGGTACATTAAGATGGCGGAGGATGTGAATCCAGGAAGCCTTTTTGTGCTAGATTATGACCAATCAACTATGTGCTTTAAGCGGCTGTTTGTTTCATTCTATGCTTCAATTTCTGGCTTTAATCATGTCCGTCCTTTGTTATTTTTGGATGGTACTTTTTTGAAAGGGAGATACAAGGGAAACTTGTTGGCAGCAACAAGGAAGAATGGAAATCAAGGTATGGCAGTTGCTTTCGATTCTTTTATTTATGAGATTATTTTTATTAATGATTACCATTTATTGTTTTATATTTATTTCTTAGAGTATAAAACTTTATTTTTTTATGACACAGGTTTATTTCCCCTTGCTTTCGCTGTGGTGGACTCAGAGACGGAGGACAATTGGAAGTGGTTTTTGCAGAATTTAAAGAAAGTTCTGGTTTCGGATCGCACTATTACTTTTATTTCCGATAGAAATCCACGTCTGATAGAGGGCGTTTCAAGCGTTTTTCACTATGCTCATCATGCTTTTTGCCTACAACACTTGAAGGCAAATCTGAGAGACAAACTGTCAGGTGGATACACTAATGAATTTAGAGAGAGAATGGTTATGATGCTTCGGGAATGTGCATATGCCCCGACCATAGCTGCATACCATGCCAAGTTGCAGGCGTTGAGGCATCAAGGTGCTAGCAACGTAGACATATTTCTTTTTGGATTGCCTCATGAAAGATGGAGCAATGCCTACTTTAAGGGTCAACGGTATGGTGAGATGTGTTCAAATGCAGCTGAATCTTTCAACTCCTGGATTAGAGAAGCTCGCCATCTTCCAATTACAAAGATGGTGGACACAATAAGGGTTCAAATAATGGAGCAGATGGCTACTAGGAAGGAAGTTTCCAGCAGATGGAAGTCAGTCATTTGCCCGGATATGGTTAAGAGGTTGGATGCTTTGATCCAACTAGGACGGACGTGGACTGTCAGGCGTTCCAGTGAAACTGTTTACGATATTCACTCTTACCCGTCAGTGACTGTCGATATTTTTAATCATATATGTTCCTGTTATCAGTGGCAGATTAATGGCTTTCCTTGTGCCCATGCTTGTGCTGCGATTCAAAAGAGTGGAAAGGACCTGAATTTTTATGTGGATCATTATTTTCACACCGATTCATATAGGGTTTCATATGACGAGCAGATATTTCCAATTCCAACTGTCGGAATGCCGGAGGCAACAATTGCTGGAGCTGTTATTCTCCCACCTCTGGTAAAACGCCCAGCCGGCAGGCCCAAAAAAAAGAGGATATTGTCAAGAGGGGAGATGACACGGCAGATAAAATGTGGGCGTTGTGGTCAGTTTGGCAGTCACAATAAGAAGTCTTGCAAGGAGCCTATTATTTGACAAATCTTTGAAATAGACTTTGACTTTAGTTTCTGTATAATATTAGTCAATTCTTTAGCATGTATATAAGATACGATATGAATTCTGATTAGTGAATAAATAGTCAAAATGACAGACATTTTACTACTGTTTATTGTGTTTTTTATCGTATAAGTAATCACTTATATAATTCTTTATCTCATTTAAAATGTGTTTTCAAAAATTGATAATAAAAATATATTATAAGTGAGATTAAATATGTATCAGAAGTCATATAAATTGCTTTATATCTCATATAAATTGATTATGAAGTTATAGAATTTATTCAGAATTCAGATAATTTCTTGTCAACTAAGATAATTTCTGTCAGAAGTAACCCAATTTATTTCAGAACTCGAATAAATTTATCTAAAAAACAGATAAATTGCATCTGGACTCAGATAATGTGTTTCAGAACTCAAATAAATTTATCTAAAAAATAAATAAATTGCATCTGGACTCAGATAATGTGTTTCAGAACTCAAATAAATTTATCTAAAAAATAGATAAATTGCATCAGGACTCAGATAATGTGTTTCAGAACTCAGATAAATTTATCTAAAAAACAAATAAATTGCATCTGGACTCAGATAATCTGTTTCAGAACTCAGATAATTTTATTAGAAATTAAAATAAATTATTTTTGAACTCAGATAATTTGTATCAGATCGTAGATAAATTTGTGAAAAAACAGATAATATTCTGTAAAAATCATATAAATATGTCAAGAGAATCAGCGAAAACTATATCAGGACACATATTTTACAATTCATTCACAATTTAATTCATTCATCGATTCAGAAATTTTGACAATTAAATTGCCAAAGTTGTTTCCCTTACATTCATTGTTCAAAAGTATACATTCACAAGTATGTTGCAATGGTTCTTTTCATATTACAGAGAAATACATGAATTTGGCTTATGTTTACTGTGACATAACCCTGTTTCGAACCCTATGTCACTGTTCGAAATCATCATCAGCACCTTCTCTCATTGCATGGAAGTTTTGAATTGACCAGCAGTGATGCATGTCATTGAGGAATTTGGTAACTATCTCTCTTCTCAAATCATCAATGATGTTCTGTTGCAGCTTCGAAGCAATTGGTTGTTTGTGTGTAATTTACCTCATGATGTAGCAAACAATGACGCCGCAATCGACACTGTAAAAGAAGATGATGTTGGTACTTTAAAATGAATTGAATCAGTGTTTATGCAAAATGATACTTACGATCCCATTTTCTGTTGCGGGGCGTCTTCCACGCTTATCAATGGAGCTCCATATGGCTGAGTTTCTTCAATATTTACATAATTGTAGTTCTCCACATATTGTTTCTGCAGAAATAAAAGAAATTGATACAGTTAATGGGTGGGTGTTTATTGTTATGGGCAGTAGTCTGTATTTAATGATTATGTGAATGAGACATACCAGAATTCGTGCATCTTCAAAGTAATGATCGACTGTTTTAGCTAATCTCGGTCTTAAGGAATTGTAATGTAGCCAATCCCCCTCTTTCTGATTCAGCACCAACAGTGTCCAATGAAATGGTTCAGCATTTTTCCTTTTTCCATTTGAATTCATTGAAAAGTGCACGAATTTGTGGTTGGCAGTTCTGCTTGGGGAGATTTGTTTGTGTAAAATCTTTTCTCTCATTTCTGATGTGTTTGCTGTAACAAATTTCTGCATTAATTTTAGTTTAGTAACTGTTTATTATATTGTAAAACAAAGTAAAATGTTACTTTATTAATTAAGATTCATTGTATTTTACCCAGCATAAACTTGATACGAAGATTGATTTTTCTTGGGGCAGCAGGCCTTGCTGATTGCTTGTTGTGAGTTGTTGTTGGATTTCTTCCTGTTCTTTGTATAACAACTCATCATATCCGTCAATAACCTATTCAATTTGAAGCAGATAATGTTAGTTATATTAATTGAATATGACCATTGTTGTTATATTACAAAAATGAAGCAATAGTATGGATAGTTTATTTGTTTGGATGTTTACATTGCTGGAGAATTCTGCTTTGTTGAGGATTGCAATGATGTCCTCGTATGATACAGCAGATATGCCCTTACCTCCCCAAACTAGCGCCCTGCAAATGCAATTGTAAAAAGTGCTTAAGTTGTTGTCATTTTGATTAATTTTTTTTACAACAAGAGCTGTGTTGCTTAGTTGCATAGGACTGTTACTTACTCATTGCCTTCTGCTTCGTAGATTTGTTTCAGCTTTTCGATGTCGGGCTCAATCATTTGCTTAGTGACTATATTTCTGGGGAGTCTGAAGGGTGCAGCTGTTTCAATCATTTTCCTTGTTTTCCTCCTTTTTTTAATTCTTTTTATCATGGAGGATTGTTCCACCTCCTCAACTGGCTTGATTTGTGTGTCAGAGTAGTTGATCTGATTAATCATTCACACAAACAAATATAGATTAAATAAATTGAAATATATACAAGGTGAGATAAATTCAATGCAACATCAGATAAAATTGATGGAAAGTCAATTAAATTCACAAAGAACAAAGATAAATTTGATGAGATATGTTACAAGTTCAGTCAGAATTCAGATAAATTTGTTAGAGAGTCAGATAATTTGAAAGAGAGTCATATATTTTGCATACTAAAAGTCAGGTAAGATAGCATTGCAATCCAAAGAATAATCTTCTAAAAAAATATGGAAGTGTAAATAAATTACCTCATCAGCATTCTCTTCAATTTTCTGATCTGCTGCAGACCCCTCCGCTTCTTTCTGCGCCATTCTAGACCCTATTTGTTCTGAAATTATTTTTTTGGAGACTGGAAGATATCATCCAATGTCTTTCCAGCCCACTCCAATTCTTTCTCTACATAATCAAGTGTCATTTCCTTTAACAGCTGCCATAATTTCATGTTGTTCGATTCTAAATTTATTATTTTTTTCTTCAGCTCCTTCCCCTCATTTTCTGCCTTTGCAGCTCTTGAGGACTGTATATCTGACACACTCATAGTATGTTTGAGCTGCTCTTTTAAGGAGTTTACCATTCTAGAAGTATCTTCTACAGTTTGATCGGTTTTGATGTCACATGTTTCAAGGGAATTCTTCTCCTTTGTCAACTGCTCACAGTGTCTCTTTCTTTAAGCAAGCTTTCTATTCTTTTTTCCATTTCAAGCATTTCCTTTTTCAGACTGTTGTTTTCTACTGATGTCCTTTCAAGTTCAATAGCCATCCTTTGAATCTGTTCTTGTAAATCTTTATTATCCTTGGTCAGTTGGTTGGCTAATGAAGTTGCCCTGTCACGCTCTTCAGTTAGATTTTGTAGTTCGTTGTTTTTGATTGACTGTGACGGGTTACTAGGAGAAGGCACAATGTCAGCAGCTTCTTGTTCTGTTCCAGATATTGTTTCAGATGTCACATTGGTTGCTGCGTTGGTGGCATTTCCAATTATGTCAGCTAAAATGTTGGCAACGACCAGGTCTGTCTCTAGAGCCATTTGGTCATAATCAGTCATCTCCACACCAAAGGAGACAAACTGGGTTGCCACACCAGCATAAGTTGTTTCTTCACCGTTGTTTTGTTCTCTCTGCTCTTCCAATTCAGATATGACCAATGTCTCTATCATCATGTCTGTATCAGACTGTTTGCCTTCATTCATTTTATTATCTGATTCCTTTTCTCCTTTTTCCTTTTGTTGTTCTTCTTCTTCATCTAGTTCCTCTTGCTCCTCTCCTTCATTCTCATTTTCTCCTTCTGCTTCTTCTACTGCTACATGGACTTCTTTCTCGTTTTGATGTTCTTCATCTTCATGTCCTTCCTCTTGCTCCTCTCCTTCATTGCTTTCTTCTTCTTCTGCTACAACTACATGTTGTGATACATTTTTATTTTTTTCTTCTTCACCCTCTTCATTATCTTCTACTTTCTTTTCTTCTTGAATTTTTTCTGTTTCTTTTACCTATTCTTTTCCTTCTATCTGCATTAACCACCCTTCAGCCCCACTGACACTGCCCAACAAAGACAGGAATCGCTGCGATTCAAGCAGCGTGCTCTCTAATGTGTCACCAAGGACCTGCAGTTGGTAACAGTGTTAGATTGAACATGTCAGATTAAGATATTAGATAAATTTAGATAGTGAAAACCAAGATAACAAATAATTATCTATATAATAGAGTACCTCATTAACTTTTAGTGTATGAAGGGGTTTTTTCCTAAGTGCCATACTCACAGCACTTAGATCCCACTTTAGTATCCTTGGGAAATGCAAAGACTCATTTGGGCTGACAATTGTTGTATGCTCACACAGCCAATACTGTTACAAAATTAGAAAAGTCATATGTTAATATGTCATTATTTCTAAACTTGAATTAATGTTTAGTATGAGTTATATACCGGTAATGCAATAAGGCAGCCAATTACTCTATCAGAACTACGGCTCCTACTATGTACTGATTCCATTAAAGACTTTGATATTTCTTCTGCTTAGGCATAGTTCTTCATATCCATGTACTTTTCAACGTAGCCCACGTAAGCCCACCCTATTGTGTTGCCGTGGGTTAAAAAAAAAAGAACCACAAGGATATACAAGCATATTAGCCTGGCAACATCAGCAATGTCAATTTCTGTTGATCCACTCAATGCAAGATGTAGCTGTTCCTTAACTTTGGCGCTGAAACCCTCGCAAGACCTTGGAATCTCCTAGATATGAATTCAGATCCTTTTCTCTTTGCATATTTCAAATCAAGTGGTCTTGATCCATTTGGTATGCCAAATATGTGTGATATGTCATTCACAGTGAATGACACATAGGATTTTCCTATTTTGAACTGCCTCTTCTTGCTGTTGTATGTATCGAGGATCAACATAATGTCATTGTCATACTTTCTGCAAACCTTTTCTGAGAATGTGCCATCCAGAATGCACTCAATTAGGCTCCAGAAAGGTGTCTTTTTCAATTCAGCTTTATGTAATTCTGAGATCAAATTCTTTATGCCATTATCTAGTCTGACGACTGACACCAAGTTAGATCTGAATTGGTAATGGCTTGTATCCTTCTCAACCTTCTTTTTCTTCTTCCCTTGTATGTTCTTCGATGAATTTTCCTCTTGCCTCTTTCTTTTGCTTATTTTTCTTGCTGCATACAGTAAAATTACACAGATAGATATTATCTTTAATCTAAACAAGTGTATTCAAATTCAGAAGAATTACATTTACAGACAGTTACAGTTCATAGAAACTATGTTAAAGTACTAGTAAAATATTGAACTGTTCTACTGAATTCTGTTAAATGTACTATGAACTAGTTAAAAAATACAATTAATTCGTGTATTTATTCTTTTAACACACAATGGCAATATTAAAATCATACACACATAAGTGAAAATGAAACAAATATAGAAATTATCTGAGTTCTTTATCAAAGTTTTCTGAATTAGAATGAATAAATATAGATAACTTTTATATAAATTCAGATAAATTTGTTAAGAAATCAGATAAATTTGTTCAAAAATGAGATAAAATTATACAGAATTCAGATAACTTTGTGAATAACATGTGTCTATTTTACATTCTGCACACAGTTATAAATAAATTACAATCCGAACCAATTCTCATTCGTAACTCAGTTGCATTCTAATTACGTAATATCAGATAAATTCAACATAAATTCATTTAAGGTAAATTCATCCAGAAGTTAGATAGATTCAGTTACATGGAAATAGTAAGAAAAAATCTATTTGCTACTACGCGAGCAAAATTTATTAAAATAACTCTGATAAACTTACTTATTGATGGACCGCGCTCCTGCTTGGTTCTACCGAGGTCGGCGGACGTGGGAGTCCGTCGGGTCCGACCCTTTCGTAACCGGGGGGCAGGGGCGTGCATCAACATTTCTTTTTTTGTGGGTGTGCCAGATTTTCTATTTTTACTTGGAATTGCAAGTGGTGATCCGGAGATCATCCTTCGCAAGTAAAAAGGAAATCAACTTCTTTCAAGTTTTCCATTGCACATATATTTAAGAAAAGAGACATTTTCTTGATTTGCCGTGAAAGGCGATTTTTTTGGCATTTATAGCCGATTTTGGCGTTTATAGCCGATTTTGGCGTTTATAGCCGATTTACAATCCTTATCAATAATGAAAGACAAGAATTGTGATTTTTGTCTCTTTTGAAGAAAATACAAACTACAATGAAAAGCAAGAAAAGGAGGATCTAACTTCTCAGGAGATTGTGGGGGACTTGTTTAGATTGACGGTCGCAAGCCATATGTGGGCTTCGCCATCATCCATGCAGATGAGAACAGAGGATGCTATTGATTCGCTTGGCTTGGCTATAACCTCAGGTTTTTAGAGGACAAAGACCAAAGGAAGGTCCTATATCCAATAAAAAGCCGAGTAGACGGGCTGAAAAGCCATATCTAAGCCATTGGAGGCAGGAGGAGAAGGCAAGGACCTTGGGGGGGGGGGTACCCCCCAAGGGACTTTTGTCACCTTGTTGCGGTGGCCGATGTAGAACTTCCGTAGAGTTTTCTCTCTTTTTCTTTTCTCTGGATTTCTGACTGCTGTCTGTTGATGTTCGTTGTTTTTTTCTTCTTGGAGAGCCCTCCTATTTATAGGCTTTTAGGTAGCCTTTTAGGTGGGTTTATGGGCTTTTATTGTCATTAAGCCGCATAATGGGAGGAGTTACAAAATTGAATTGTTTATTTTGTAACTCCTTTTTCTTGGCTTCTGATTGGCCGGAGGAGATTGAGGGCATTTAATCGCCTTTGATCGCCATGATGGGAGGAGTTTCATGGGTTAAATGCCATGAATTTCTTGACTTGTAACTCCCGAATGCTTGCTTCTGATTGGGTCGTCCAAAGAAAAGGATTAATGACTGTAATAAAGCTAGTCAATTAATCGCATTAAGTGGTCGCCGAGCAGCTGAAGAGTCGCGGGCCGTGCCACGTCTTTTGGAATTCTTCTGTCGATGATCATCGATGGATCTTCATGTAGATCGACATCAGATGATCATGTAATTTCAGGTGTTTGTTGCCAACAGCGGGTCGGTGCCATCTGTCCTGTCGATTTCTCGATCGGTCGGGTGGAAAGCACACTTTTTTTGGTTGACCGGGTGGCGATCAATACTGTCTTCGATACTCTTGATGATTTACCCGTGTTTTGGACGGATATCAGAGGACTTGGTGTCTCAAAAGCATGAATTTTGGAAAGTACCAGAGGCTGGGCTCCTCGAATCGCAAAAAAACGGCGAAAATCGGGGTTTCCGGGGCTTTCCCGGCGACCCCGGGGTCCAAGGTCGCCGGCGACCCTGGCCCAGGGTTGCAGGGGTCTGCGACCCTGGGGGGTTTTCCCCCTTTCGTGTCCCGTTTTGCGTCCGTTTTTGCTGTTTTTCGATTCTTTTTTCTTCTGTACTTTTCCTTGACATTTTGACCATTTATTGGCCTGATTTCTTTGTAGGAAACCTGATGAGAATCCTTGCATTTTATTTTGCAAAGTTTCCAATTTCCTGAGAAAGCCGAAGACTTTGTCGCGCAGAGCTTGCCGATTTTCCGTCAGAAGCTGAAACTGGGCCAAACGATGTCGGAATGACCTGAAATTTGGTGTGAAGCCTCCTGAGCAATAAATAAGACCAACCATAGGCTTTTGTTTGAGTTTCGAAGCCGTTTGGGGTCCTATCACCTGCAGACTTGCTTTTTGTCGCGATGAAGATGTCGCGGTTTGATGTTTGGTCAACCGATGTCCGATTGACTTGAAATTTGACAGGGAACCTATTGGAGTCATTTTAAGATGATCCATAGGTTCTGTCTTGGAAACCATGGTCCCGGAGAGCTTTTGTCGCCGAGAGCTCCTTTTCGGCTGTCGAAGAAGCGAAGTTAGGCCAAATGATTTTGAAATGGCCCGAAACTTCTTGTGTACTCCTCTTTTGGCTGTCTGGAAGAATCTTGCAGTTTTTGTTTGATTCTGACAAGATTTGATTTTTGGAAGCAGCATTGCCTATTTATGGCAGGTTGCGACTTCATGTAGCTCTTTGGATCTTGAAAAGGCAAAGTGACTTTTTTGGTGTCAACAAATGCCCCCTCGAGGTACAGCGGCGAGTTGCTTAACTTTTATAGTCGATGTGCCTCGAAGAGATTTTTTGAAGGAGAGCCTGTGACTTGACCAAGAGTCTTTGAGCAGTCTTTCTTTTTGGTATTTGTAGCCTTTTGAGCTTCCAGGGGAATTTTATGGTAGTGAAAGGGATCACGTACCATCTCGAGGCAAAGTTTTGAAGATGACATCAGGGATGTGGATTTGGGTTTTGACCTTGTGACCTAACAGGCTATATGTGGCAGGTTAGGGGGTCGGGTTTGGTTTTGATCGTGTGACCCAACAAGCTGTATGTGGAATGTTGGGGGATCAATTTTGTTTTTGATCTTGTGACCTAACAGGCTGTATGTGGCAAGTTAGGGGATCAGGTTTTGGTTTTTGGTTTTGGTCTTGTGACCTAACAGGCTGTATGTGGCAAGTTAGGGGACCAGGATTTGGTTTGATGGAATGTCAATTTCAAGAATTTGGCTCAATTTGGTAGATGAGGCTGGATGGCTTGATTTTTGGAAGCTCATGGGGCTTGGAATTTTCTTTTGTATGGTCCAATCAACTCAAAAGAGGCATGGAACCATTTTTGTATGCTCTTGGTAAGAGGGATTTCTCTTTGACTAAAAGCCCAAAAAAAAAAAATTTTCTTTTTTTTTTTTTGTGTGCCTAGGTGGTCAAACCTGGCTCATATGGGCTAACCCATGGGACCTTAAGCTTTTGAAATGGCTTAGATCTCATATGGTGTCATTTTTGTAAAGAATATCCAAAAATATCTCATTTGGATAGAGAATATCCAAGAATATCTTTACTTGGAGAGAATCTCTCATGATCCCTTTATTTTTGGGATAGAATATCTCAAGATATCTTTCTTTTGGGAAAGAATCCGTCATAGATTATATCTTTTAGGAGAAAATCTCTCATTGATTTCTTTTTGGGAGAGAATCCCTCAAGATATCTTTCTTTTGGGAAAGAATCTTTCTAATTTCTTTCTTTTGGTAAGGTTACTAATTAGTAACACTTACCTCTTTCTTCTTTCCTTCTTTGGTTTGCTCTCCTCTATAAAAGCAAGGAGAAGGTTGGATCTCTTGCTCTTATTACTTTCTTTTGCAATAATCTCAAGAGGGCTTCAAGACCAAAAGTTCTTCTTCTTCAAGATCTTCAAGACTTTTCTTCTTCTTCTCCATCAATGGCTTCAAGTAAGTTCCCTTTTTTTTCAAGAAAACTCCATTGTAGGAAAAAAAAAAGTTCTTCTTTCTTTTCTTCTTATTTTCTTTTTTTCACGTGTTTTCTTCTTTCTCTTTTTTTTTTTACACGTTTTCTTTTTTTTTTCTTTCTTTTCTTTTTTTTTTCATGTTTTTTTTTTTTGTGGGCCGTACGGACATATCCGTACGGATCTGGCCGTACGGCCACGTGGCCTGTGGGCCAGCCCCTCTTTTTTTTTTCTTCTTTTTTTTTTTTCTTTCCCTCCCTTTTTTTTTGAGAGATTTTCGTTTCTTTCTTTTTTTTTTTGTTTTCTTTCCCCTCCTTTTTTTTTAGAGAAAGTTTCTTTTCTTTTTTTTTTGCTCATTATGATAATGCATTTTTTTTTCGCAAACCAAGATGTTCATGCATGCATTCAATTTGTAAATTAAATTTGTAACATGATGTGATAGCATACCTGAAAGTTTTTGCAAATTTGGGAACTTGGAGCTCGCAGTGATGTTGAGCCCTTCCTGATTTTGCGGAGACTTTTAGGTTTCGAAAGTTTGGAGTTTCGGAGCTCGCAGCGATGTTGAGCCCATCTTCAAGCTTTCTATTTCTTTCGGGATAGCTCCTTTTCTTCGGAATTGCCCCGTCATCATGTCAAAATTTCGCCAGATTTTTTTTAGCGAGATTCTGTCATTTTGATGTTTGATCTTTTTCTTTTCCATCCTTTTCAGGTGGTTCCTCCAGAGCGAACAAGGGTAAAGAGCCTGCTACAAGCGTACCTCGTCGATCTTCTAGATCTTCTAATCCGGCTGTTCAGCAGGCTTTTGAGAAGGTCCAGTATGTTGAGAGAAATCTGGAAGAGTGCGACTCCCTCAACAGAGATGAGATGAGGCAGCGACTGATCACTCTCAAGGGAGAGGAATTCTATAAGATCATGGTAAGCAGTCGTCCATGGGTGATGGAAGATCAGAGCGTTTTGCCCAAGCCTACCTTCTTCTTTGGTGATGCAGTCCCTGATGACATGACATACCAGAGGAGATCTTTTCAGTTTTCCTTCACAGCAGATGGTGAGAAGAAGACTATTACTACCCGGTCGATGTTTGATCGCACCGTCTCGATTCTGAGCCTTGCCCCCACGTGCCCTAAGAGGGAAGATCCTCCAAGTTGGGTGAGAAGGACAAATGTAATCAAGACCGGGGTTTTTGTTGGCGGTTCTCCTGGATATACGGAGAGGTCGCCTGTTGACATGGACTTGTTGATGCCATCAAGCGGCTACCAGGGCTCTGATTATCCGTCGGTCGATTTGAGACCAGTGGGCCTTGGTATTTTCAGCGGTGACGGCAGCAATTGGATCAAGCCTTTTCGACTTCGAGGTCGTTTCAATGCTGACTCCGAGTGGAAGTCGTGGACTGATTGCGTCCTGCTGATTGGTGGCGCCGTTTTGAAGGAAGCCGGGATTTTTGATGCGGTCCGCGCCTTTAGGGAGACCGTGATCTTTTCCGACGAGGCCTTCATGGCTATGCTGGAGTCATTCCTCCCACAAACCAATACCTTCGTTGTGACGAATGGTGAGATTGGTTTTTCTTTGAAGGAGCTGAGCGCTATTACTGGATTGCCCATCCTCGGCAAACTCTATGAGGAGTTTATGCCGATTGACAGCGTCCTCGAGGGGCAGTCTGAGGAGTTCAGGCTTTTATACTTTCAGCTCGTCGCCTTCTATGATTTTTTGAAGGAGAAGGGGGGTTCGAAAGTTAGATCCAGCAGTTGGAAGAGTTTTTGCTCTTCATTCCCCAACTTTTTTGATAGTAGGGAGTCTTCTGATAGCGTGACCCAGGAAGCTGGAGCTCAGGATCCAAGTTCAAAGAAGATCTTGGCCATGCAAGAAGAGTTGAGAGATTTCTGTGCAAGTACAAACGCCATATGTCCTGACATTGCACTGCGGAGAGATCTCGCTGTTTACCTCACTTATTGGCTTGGTGAGGCTGTATTTGCTGGAGGAGATGGAACGCACATCAGGCCGCATTGTATTTTTCCGGCTTGTCAGATGGCGTTTGGAGAGCAGCTTGCTTTGGTGCCAGCTCTTTACTCCTACCTGTGTACCGAACTGCAGGCTGCTGCTTTTTTGGTTCGGCTTGGGCTTCCCATGAATAGGGTATTTTCAGCCCATATCTTTTATTCGTGGTATGTATACCACTGTCCTGGCTTCCATCGGCTGGGTGCTGCACAGGATGATGATCCTCTGATGATTCGACTGGCTAAGGGCAAAGCCGTGTCCGAATCACTTTTGTTTTCCCGCATGAGGATCCGACGGTTCAGGGACGTCGAGATGGGGCAATCTTCAGTAAAGCTTTCTCCGGAGTTGCGGAAGAAGGCTTTTGATTTTGGTGCCTCCCGAGATTCTACCAGGGCGGGGTCGGGAAGGCATTATTCCTTGACAAATGCAGAGAGAGAGTGGCTTTTTAGCATACGTGTCGGCACAATGGTGTACCACAGACATCTTTTCGTCGACATCCAGCCGTATGTACCCTCTCGCTTTGCTTTGCAGCTTGGCTTTTCTCAAGGCGTTGTTGGAGCGCCTTCAAGCATGGTGAAGCGCTTTGGAGGCTTACAGGACGGGAGAAATGCATGGGCTTTTTATAGTGCTGAAGACACTACAGCCATGATTTCTTATCCTGTGTTGTTGACTTCCCGGACTGCCGGCTTTGCGAAGTGGTTCGCGGAGAGCTTTTCGGCATATCGGGGGCTTTCCAAGAAGGAGCTTGATGTGAAGCTGGCATCTGGAAAGGGCCTTGGAAAGTCGGATGGCATCCGGCGAGAGGAAGTTTGGGCCTTCCTTTCTGGAGAGAAGCACAAGATAGGCTTTCTTGGTGACCAGGGCGTCATCGGTTCTGAAGCTATTCGAGAGATACCTGATGAGGCTTTGGAGCAGCTAGAACAGGAGGAAGCCGAACTTGGTGCTTGGATGTAAGCGGCACAGAGGCAAGCTTCCATGGAGTCTACTGGCAAGAGCAAACCATCCAGTGAGGAGTCAAGTGGGAAACCTGACTCTGACAGCGGGGTAGGTTCTTCTAAGAAGCGAGCCCGCAGAGGTAAGAGGAGGAGGAGTCATCATAGTAGCAAGGGGCAGCATGAGGACTCTCCTAACTTGGAAGTTCCTCTTACTATCAATGAGGATGTGCCAGTGGATGCTGACGAGCCTCCGGAGAAGAGAAGCCGAGAAGAAGAGACCGTCGGTGAAGGTATGATTCTTCCTTTTTCTCTTTCCATTTCTTTTCATGGGATTTTTTTCATGTTATGATTTGCTTCTTGTTTCTGCTTTTCTTCTTTTTTTTTTTTAGCAGAGGAAGACTTGGTGATGCCGGAGGTCCCAACCGATGAGGTGGTGATGGATCCTGTTGAGGCACCTGAAGAAGAACCGAGGGACTCTGGAGTAAATCCAGAATCTCCAATTGGTACGACTTCTTTTGATCTTTTTTTTTTTTTTTTTTTTTTTTTGAGTTTGTGACTCGGTTTGCTAACACATTTTTTTGTCAGCTGACTTGCCACAGGATTCCGATGACTTTGAACCATCGATAGACGCAAATGTTGATGATGCTTTCGATGAGTTCATGGAGGAGGAAAGTGTTCCACCAGTCGTCGAAGAAGGTATTTTGTAGTTATAACTCTGATAATGATTTTCAAACAGGGTCATATTCATACCTTTTTGTGTTTCCTTTGCAGGTTTTGAAGTGGCAGAGGAGGATCCGTCGCTTCCAGAGCAAGAGATGCCAGAGGTTGATCCAGAGGTAGATATTCCTGGGACCAGCTCTGACAATATTGAGGAGATTCCTCGCGCTGAGATTCCTTCCCGAGCAGGAGCAGCTTCAACTGGAAAGAGTTCTTTTGTTACTCTTTGAACAGATGATAACATGAGTAGCCGACCAACGGAGTTGGGTGAATCTTCAGCTGGGCCATCTCTTCTTTTTGCGAAGAAGGTGGTGGTGCGAGTTCTGAGCTCTTGGATTGAGACTCTCTTCTCTGGGCACTTGGAAGTCGGATTTGGCATGATCCAGCATGTGCAGGAGATTCTCAGTGATGCTGAAGAGGCTGGTCTGGATGTCACAGGTGCCAGGGCGATCGTTGATAGGATCATTGCACTGGGGTGACAAGTGGTTTGAGACCGTGAGTTTGGCTGATGACCAGTTCTTCAAGGAGATGTTCCTGGACCCTGCTGATAAGGCTAAGTCTGACCTGGATGAGGCTACAGAAAGCAGGAAGCAGGCAGTCCGAAAGAGGAACTTAGAAGAGATAGCCATCATCAGGCTGACACATGACCTCAACATCCTTGACAGGGAGGTCGATGAGGCCAGGAAACGCCTTGAGCATTTGCAGGCACAAGTCGCTGCCAAGTGGACTGCCATAATAGAGGCTCGCGACAGGGAGAGTGCCCTGATTCACCAGGTTGCAGATGCCGAACGGGTTCTCAAAAGGAAGTCTGATGAGGATGAACAATGGCAAACTGCTCGAGGTAAGCTTCCTGGTGTGAGAGAAGGGGTACAGCCCACTCCAGCATCTCATGGCAAGTTCCTGAAGAAGCGTGCCTTGGAATCCTTGACGGCTGAGGCTAAAAGTTTGCTTGGGGAGCTGAACTCTTGGCTGGAGACCATTTTTGATTGAGCTCCTGTATATATATATTTTTTTTACAGAAACCATCCTTCTTTCTTTTCTTTTTTTTTTTGGTACCACTTGTATTTTTTTGGTACTTATTTTTTTGTAGTGCTTGTGAACACTTTTTTTTTGGTACCACATGTATTTTTGGTACTCTTTTTTTTTGTGTAGTGCTTGTGAACACTTTCTTTTTTTTTTTTTGTTATCCCTACGCTCACTTTAATCTTTTTGTGATAAAAGTAATTGCTAAATGGGATGCTTTTCTTTTTTTGTTATCCCTACGCTCACTTGAATCTTTTTGTGATAAAAGTAATTGCTAAATGGGATTTGATCAAAAGGTTGTCATTTTGTGAAAATCTTTTGTCAAGTGATTGTTTTGGCATGAAAACCAGGTTTTTGTTTGTGGCATGGAAGCCAATTTTGGCATGAGAGCCAGCTTTTCTTGTGGCATTGATAGCCGAGTTTTTTTTTGTGGCATCTATAGCCAGTTTTGGTGGCATTGATAGCCGGTTTGTGGCATTGATAGCCTGTTTTGTTTTGGTGGCATTGATAGCCTGTTTTGTTTTGGTGGCATTGATAGCCGGTTTTTTTTTTTTTGGTGGCATTGATAGCCGGGTTTTTTTTTGAAATCCAAGTTTTTTTTTTTGTGTGGCATTGATAGCTGGTTTTGTTTTTGGTGGCATTGATAGCCGGTTTGTGGCATTTATAGCCTATTTTGATTTCAAAAAAAATGCAAGTATCGACTAAAAGTCGCCTCCCTGCTGAATGTTCTTGCAAGTATCGATGGAATGTCGCATCCTTGCTCATTCGATTGCGAGTATCGATGGAATGTCGCATCCTCGCGGATTTGGGTGCAAGTATCGATGGAATGTCGCATCCTTGCTTTTCAAAAATTTTGGTTTTGCGGGTACTGACTTGATGTCGTTTCCCCACGATTTTTGAAATTTGTGGTTTTCTCGAACCTTTGGGTTATGGATATCAACTGAAATGTTGCGTCTCCACAGTTTTTTAGGTTTTTTCGAACCTTTGAAATTTGGGTTGTGGATATCAACTGAAATGTTGCGTTTCCACGGTTTTGGATTTTGCAAGTATCGACGAAATGTCGCTTCCCTGCGATTTTGGAAGTGTCGAACGTGGTTCGCTTGCTTCCGATTTGTGCGAGTATCGACTAAGTATCGCTTCCTCGCGGTTTTTGAAAAACCATTTTTTTTTCTTTGTTTAAAGACACGAGGGTCATAAATTTTGACCTAAAACCATTTTGGCGGTAAAAGGCAGGGTGGACTAGGGTGGAAATCCCTGAATCCGGATTTTTGTTTCAAACCATGAATTTTGGGTTCAAGGGTTGAAAATTTTGGTCAAGTTAGGGAAAGGTTCCTAAACTTGGAAATTTTTTTTTTTGTTGAACAATGAAACGTGTACCTGGAAACCGGTTTTGGCCATACAGGCATTGCTCTTACCCAGTTGGGTAAGTCTTCAAGGGTAGTACCGCTTTAAGAACTTGCCATTGATGGGCAGCATACATCTGTCACCTTCCATGTTTAGGAGTGCGTATGCGCCATTGGAGAAAACTTTGTCGATGACGTAGGGTCCCTCCCATTTCGGCTCAAATTTGCCTTTGGACTTGTGAGCGAAGACCATTGGTCTTTTTTTACCGCAAGAACCAAGTCATTCTTTTTGTAGGCGCGTTGCCTGACCTTTTTATCGAAAGATCCTGCCATACGTGCTTGGTAAAGTTCAATGCTTTGTTGAGCTTCGAGCCGTCTCTCATTGAGATTGTCCAGCTCATGGAGTCGCAATTTGACATTGCTTTCTTGAGTCATGTCATTTTGCAAGGATACCCTCAAGGAAGGAATTTGTACTTCCAAGGGCACGACAGCTTCGCATCCATAGACCAAGGAGAATGGTGTGCTATGGGTTGGTCCTCGAACGGTGGTTCGATAGGCCCACAAAGCTTCAGACATTTTGTCGCTCCAGTCTCTTTTGTGATTAGAGACCATTTTTTTGAGGATTTTGCAGAGTGTCTTGTTGAAAGCTTCTGCTAACCCGTTTGCTGCCGGATTGTATGGAGTCGAAGGACAGCTTTGAATTTTGTATTTGTCGCAGAACCTGTAGAATCGATGATCCCGGAACTGTGGTCCGTTATCATGGACGAATCTTTTGGGTATACCGAAACGACAAATGATGTTGGTGCGTAGGAACTGAAGGACTGATGAGGTTTTCATTTCGTTAAACGCAAATGCTTCTGACCACTTGGAGAAATAATCCGTAGCGGCGAAGATGAAGCGATGACCTTTGCTTGAAGGGGGAGAAATAGGACCTATGATGTCCATACCCCAGGCTTCGAAAGGCCATGAGATCGCTGTAGGATGTAGCCATTCTGGAGGCATGTGAATGTAATCTCCATGAACTTGGCATTGTTGGCAGTGCTTAGCAAATTGCATTGCATCAGCTACCATGGTAGGCCAGTAATATCCTAACCTTTTTATCTGATCATAGAGCTTAGGTCCAGCCTGATGAGCTCCACAAAGACCAGCATGAACTTCTTTGAGTGTTTCTTCAGCCTCTTGTTGTGACAAGCAGCGTAGAAGTACTCCGTTGAAGGATTTCCTGTAAAGGATTTTTGAAGGAATATCCAAATGGAAGCTTGGGGTTCGCCTTTGGATGCTTACCCGTTCTTTTGGATCTTCAGGTAGGATTCCGAACATAATGTAATCAATGAACGGATCCCTCCAGTCGCCAATTGAAGTTTGAAGGATTGAAATCCGACTTCCGACCACTTGGTGGCATTCAGCAACTGCTTGGTGTGTGTTAAGAGGAGGAAGGATTCTCCTTTCGCACACTGTGATTTGCATGTTTTCCCCTTCCTGGATTGCCATGGATGCGGCAAGTCCGGCTAGGGCATCTGCACGTATATTTTCACCTCTACGAATGTGGGTGATGTGACAGATGTCAAACTTTTGCAGAAGTGATTGTGCCTTGTTGTAGTAGGGCAACAAATCTGGCTTCCTGACTTCAAATTTCTGATTCATCTGGTTGACGATCAGTTGAGAGTCTCCAAAGACTTCCAGCATGGTGATACCGGATTCGATGGCGAGTTCCAATCCTAAGATCAGAGCTTGATATTCACCTGCATTGTTTGTGCATGGTTCCAGTAGCGAGAAAGCGTGTGGAATCATGTATTTGTCGGGGCTAACAAAGAGGATGCCAACTCCTGAGATCAGCTGTCTTTTTTCATTTGTCCTGGTTGCACCGTCAAAGTACATGTCCCAGGAGGCACTTTGTGAGAAAGTCTCCACATTGTAGACTGGTTCGTCTGGGAGATCATCTCTGAGTGGAGAATCTTTAGGCAATGGATGCTCTGCGAGGAAGTCCGCTAGAGCTTGCCCTTTGATTGCTTTTTGTGGTACATACCTAATATCAAATTGTGACAGAAGGATGGACCATTTTGCCAGTCGAGCATTGAGAGAACCTGCCTTTGTGACAAGGACCTTCAAGAGGTTGACCCACGAGACCAGGTAGACTGTATTGGAAAGCAAGTAGTGACGCAGCTTTTGTACGGCGAAAATCACTGCAAGACATTCTTTTTCGACTGGGGAGTAGCGATGCTCTGCACCTACTAGCATGCGGCTGAGGTAATATAGAGCAGCTTCTTTTCTTTGATCATTTTCTTGCGCAAGCAGAGCTCCCAGAGAGTGATCAAGGGCTCTTGTGTACAAGATGAATGGTTTTCCAGTGGTAGGAGCAGCTAACACTGGAGGTTTTGTCAGGTATGACTTGATGTCTTGGAAAGCAGCTTCACAGTCAGCATCCCAGACAAAGTTTACACCTTTTTTCATCAACCGGGAGAATGGACGGCATTTCCCCGAAAGATTGGAGATGAACCGTCTGATGTAGGCCAATCTCCCTTGAAGCCCTTTGAGTTCTCTCAAGGTTCTTGGAGAGGGCATTTCTAGGATGGCTTTGACTTTTATGGGGTCAAGCTCTATTCCAGCTTTCCGAACTAAGAATCCGAGGAACTTACCCGACGAGACGCCGAAGAAGCATTTCAATGGATTCATTCGCAGTTTGTGTTTGCGAAGCCGGAGGAAGACTTCTCGAAGGTTTTCGAGATGATCTTCTTTTCTTTTGCTTTTGACGGCGACGTCATCAACGTAACATTCAACCGTCTTGTGCTGCATATCTTGGAATATTTTCATCATAGCCCTCTGATATGTGGCACCAGCATTCTTCAGACCAAATGGCATGACAGTGTAGCAATACACGCCAAATGGGGTTCGAAAGGATGTATGTTTTTCATCCTCAGGATGCATCTTTATCTGATTGTAGCCAGAGAAACCATCCATGAATGTCATTCGCTCGAATCCACAGGTATTATCAATCATTACCTCTGGTATGGGGAGCGGAAATTCATCTTTTGGGCATGCGCCATTCAGGTCTCTATAGTCAATACAGACCCTGATCTGCCCATTTTTCTTTGTCACGGGGACAATGTTGGCCAACCATTCAGGATGTTGTTCCTCACGGATGAAGCCTACGCTTTTGAGTTTTTGAACTTCTTGTTCAATTTTATCCATCACATCTGGACGGAATCTTCTTTGGCCTTGCTTGACAGGCTTGATGTCTTCTTGAAGATTGAGTTTGTGAACTGCTATTTTGGGGTCTAAGCCTGGCATTTCAGCATAAGACCATGCAAAGCAATCAACGAACTCACGAAGAAAGGCGATATACTCGGGTAACTCATCATCCTTTATATTCTTGCTTATGAATACAGGACGTGGGTTATCTGGTGTTCCCAAGTGTCACGCCCTGAAACCGAGGTCCTGTAGTGATCCGATCTCGGGGAGCGTGATTTGGGGTTAATTAAAAATTTATATTTCTCCCCAGGATCCGCGTGTGTGAGGAAAGAAAATTTTCCAAACACATCAAAATATTTCGCGGAAGCTTACAAGGCATTGCGACCCGGAGTCCATGGCCATTGGATTCCGCATCGCACTCAACCTACCAGCGTAAAACTGTCATAACAATATTCAGACTTAGACTGGAGCAAATCATAATATCAGAATATACAAAGCTGACGGTAACAGGTTAATCCTTACCCGAACATATTCAAGTTACAAATTAACAAGTGCATTAATTACATTCCCAAGATAAAGGCTAACAGAAGCCGTACAAAATATCAAGCTAAGAACATATACTACCCAGGGGTGAAACGTAGCTCCGGAGTCAAGCATGACGTCTACATGACATCGCTGACACACCAAGTCTGCAAAACTCGTGGCTCAAAAGCCAACTACACATGAACCAGCTCAATACGAAAACCTGCTACCTAGAGCACCAAAGTGTAGAATATCAGACACAACGGTCTGGCAGGTGATCAATTTAGGCATGAGTATAAACAACAACCAAAGCTTAAAAGAAACAATACTTAAAACCTTTTTACTGAACTTGAAACATATTTACAAGGTTTAAAACAATGCATGAACAAGATGCTTATCAAGAAAACAAGGATGCGCGAATGATATACGAACAAAACTAACATGAATACATATAATATCATGAATAGTAATCCACAAAGAGCCCATCCTTTCTCCATCATTCATGATGATTAGAGCAAGCACGCACGACAAGCACGACACGCAAGAACACGAACCCACGCTACACGAGGTAGACGGGGAAACCGGCCGCGAAACCGGAACACGCACGATGTGTATAAAATACACGACTAGTCTGCAGACAGTCCACAAGTTTAAGGACCCCCGGACAGTGGATCAAACTGAAGGGGCAGTCCAAGCTCAGTGGTATTTACTTAAATTCATGAATGCACGAGACAAAATATACTTGCGTGACAAATCCCACAAAAAGGAGAAAACTACTTGTCAAGCTAGTAGAGACTCGCCGTTTGAAGCCCGTGGTTGACACGCTTCGCCCCATGGTTAAGGGTGCCGCCCGGACCAAGTTCTTATACTTTTCCTCATCGACCACGCACAAGGTGGACGATGTAAGCAAGACAAGACAAGACACGATAGCATGAACTAGTAACACGTCAAAGACACAAAAGTAGTCCCCTTGTTTATTCTTAAAACAAATCTTCGGATAAACTTGTACTTGAAATCTCAAAGCGAATACACAATGATATATATTCAAAAACATGTCAAAATAAGGGAAAACCACTTATCAAACGAGACACGGCAAGACTAACAAAATAACATAAAATATATGTTTAACAAACTTAGGAGGTGATCCCAATATTCATTCTAAAACAATCCCAAATAAAATTATACTTGAAATTCAAAACAATACACGAATATATCTTTGGATATCAAAACTATGGTTCGAAGAGCAAGGTCTATCAAGCATGTGCTAAAGGCTCCCATTGATTCTTGTGTATTTGAAATCCAATGTCGGAAGAATAGGAATGAAATCGGTGCCTCCGAAGTTAGGACACTTTTAAGTTTCAAGTGCGCAACATTCAATAGAAGTCTCTTAACATTATCTAGAGTTTTCAATCCTCGAGAAACCATGAAAGCATGTAAATCAGTCCAAGAATCAATTCAGGCCTCAAAAATTAGTGTAAACACATAAAACAGGCCCACAAAAATGAAAGGGCAGAAACTGGGCTCGCTCAACCGGGCATGGGTCTGGTTGAGCTAGCCTGCAATCTGCCTGGCCCGCCTGGAAGTGCATTTCTGCACTGTTTTGGGGCTCTTTTGCACTTCTTTGAATCTTTTCTTCCTTCCTTCATCAAACATCATTCTAAATCATTAAAAACTGAATTGATTCATGTCCAACCATTTTTCATTCATCACTAAATTAAAACATTACTTTTCATTTTCAAAAATCAACATGGAAAATCATAAATAGTCATAAGAAATATACAAATTCTGATTTGAGCTCTTTTCAATGAGATGACACTAATAAAAGAAAGAACTTCTCATATCAATCTAATTAAAAATCAAGTCCAAGATGAGCATAGATTTGAAGAGCATGAACATGGCATAAACTAAGAGTTTGAGCAATAAAATCATACATTTCAAAAATGAAAACATTCCATAAAACCACATACACATAAAACCTATAGAGATTACTTGCCTTTGCCTCAATGCCAAGCAAAACTTCACACAAATCCAAATCAAGGAAGAAGTCCACGAAATCTACACAACACCCCCAAATAGAACATACAAAAAATCATATTTTTGGTCACCATAAATCCCCATTTCGAAAATGGGTTTGATAGTATGAAAGACAAGCTCTATGTGAGCTAAAAGGACAATAATGAAAAGATGGGTTCAAGCTCTAACCTTTTGCTAGTCAAACAAGGAGAAGAGAGCTAGAAGATGATGAATAGTAGTAGGGATTTGTCCCAAAAAAGAGTCCAGCTGAAGCTTGAGAAGAGAGGAAGAGTTTGACGGAGTCGGATTGAGATTTGGAGCCTTCTAGTTAGATCAATCCCATGGAAGAAGACTAAGGGGAAAGCTTTTCCTCTCTTTGCTCTAGGGTTAGAAAAGTTGCAGGAATTTGGTAAAGGTGAGAGAGAGAATAAGAGGATATTTATAGCTTTTGAAAGTGGGTCCCCTTTCAGCTGAAACTTGAAACGATTAAAACATGGTCTTGTGGACCCCGGATGAGATTGACGAAGAAGAACAAAACGATCGTCAATATATCTAATTTCAGAAAAGTGTAATTTTGACATGGTTTTGAGATTTCGAAATTTGTGCCCAGATTTAGCATGAAAAGTCATATTTACCCTTTTTCTCGAAAAACGCAATTTCTGAGTCTCAAACCCAAACGGAATAAAACATGAAAGTTGTTGAGATCGATAAAATGAGTCAAAAGGAATAAAAATTAGAGTTTTTTAGAAATCAAGAATAATTTATCACAAAAATACATTTCACAAAGGCCGGGTCAAACCAAAGTCAACGGTCCTTAAAATCTCCAAAGTTACGAAAAATCTATCAAATTCAAAAGCCAAGTCAAACCCACTACTAATCTTACTCAAAAAGCAAAACCACAATTAAAATAACACTAAACCCAAAAATTGGGGGTCGGGGTCTTACATCCTCCCCCCCTTAGAACCCATTTGGTCCTCCAAATGGTCTAAACCAATTAAAAATCAAAAACTCAAAAGATCAAACAAAACACTGACACTCTACGCTGATCCTCGATAATTGTGATACTCTTTGATCAAGCCTAACTTTGAGATGTGCCTGCAAACAACATATCTGATTCGGGTGAAGGCTTCACACTATCACATACATCTACAAAAAAAATGAACTCCTATGACAAATCTGATGTTCAATCATTTCCTCTAGTCATTCCTTTGTGATCATCTGGTATCCTTGCACTGGATCAATTCTTTTCACTTACCTTGTCAATCACTGTAGGTCCAAGAAACTATAAGTTCTGCCTCCTTCTATTACCCTGGAATTCTGTGCCTCAAGTCATACAAAGCTACACGCGGTGATCCTGACACTTGTATGAAGTTGTGATCGTAGACATGCATTCTCTGAATTTATCAATTCTTCGGAATATTGTCTTGTTCTTTTGTCTACCCTTGGCTTCAGAAAATTGGTGACGCTGAGTACTACTAGATGTCTCTTACCTCTTGCAATGTCGTCTAGTCCTTGGTACACTTCTGCCATCTCTATCTACTCACTGAAATCACAAGGTTTACAACTCTGTAGGTTTCCAACTCTGACCAAACCTGCTAACACTCTAACTGTCATGCTATTCCACATGTCCAAACTTCTTAAGATGTGCTTTTGTCAAACTCTGTCTCTGTCTTCTGGTCTTCTGCTCAGGCATACATAGTTAACCGTGCTAGTTCAATTCATGTCCACAATCCTAGAATAAAGTCTTTCTTCAACTACCCAAAAGTTCTTGTTACTCTGATCCTTTCTACCTAATTGCCATTGGTCCTCTGTATAATGATCGATTCTTAGCCAAACGTGTTTGTCCACTTCACATCACACCTCAAACGGTTACAATTCCGCATTCAAATCTCAAATCTATTCCAATCAAACCTTGGTTGCCCAATTTTCTGCCTCTGTTCCAAGTTCCCTGTCCTCAAGTCTTACACATACGTCATTCTTTTCTAGAACTTTCAACTGACCTTGTCCATAGGTTGTGATTCTCAATCTCGTATCTGCACTCTGCCCCAAACTGATGTTTTACAAGTCAGTAGAAACCACAAAATTTACTCCATCACATGACCAGGTAATAATTAATTCTGCATACAACTCTCTACATTGCTGCCGAAAACTAACTTCCTATGCTTTTAACCACCCACTGACACACCCTACTGAGTCGGTTTCATCACCATAGCCATAATTTTTGGACCTCCTTGAGCAATTCTCTGCCACAAGTTCATCAATATTCATGAAATTTCTAACCTTTTCACATCTTCTTGGAGCTGTACCACTGAAAATCACTTCAAACTTCGTAAAGTCCACCACTTATCCGGCTTCTGGAGTCTTCTGACTTAGGAAAACAGTCCAAGTTTATCCAAAAATTTGCACTTACTTGTTTAACACACCATCTGCGACAACGAAGAGCTGAAAATTCTGCCAAAATCCTTCGAGAACCACATGCTAAGTCCACAAAACATCACAAAACACTGACTCTCCGACACGAAAACAAGCAAAAGATACAAAATATGGGTACGGAGACATTAAATTCTCCCCCACTAGAAAAGAATTTGGTCCTCCAAATTCCCTAACAACAAGGACAAGAAGACGAGACAAAAAGGTCTCCCCCACTAGAAGAAAAACAAACAAACTGAACTGACAAAAAAACAATGGCTAGCCAAAACAAAATCCACACGGTCTAAAGAGTCCTCACCACACGTCTTAAGGTTACTAGAGTGTTTTATTTCCTAGAAACCTGCCCGCTCTGATACCAGTCTGTCACGCCCTGAAACCGAGGTCCTGTAGTGATCCGATCTCGGGGAGCGTGATTTGGGGTTAATTAAAAATTTATATTTCTCCCCAGGATCCGCGTGTGTGAGGAAAGAAAATTTTCCAAACACATCAAAATATTTCGCGGAAGCTTACAAGGCATTGCGACCCGGAGTCCATGGCCATTGGATTCCGCATCGCACTCAACCTACCAGCGTAAAACTGTCATAACAATATTCAGACTTAGACTGGAGCAAATCATAATATCAGAATATACAAAGCTGACGGTAACAGGTTAATCCTTACCCGAACATATTCAAGTTACAAATTAACAAGTGCATTAATTACATTCCCAAGATAAAGGCTAACAGAAGCCGTACAAAATATCAAGCTAAGAACATATACTACCCAGGGGTGAAACGTAGCTCCGGAGTCAAGCATGACGTCTACATGACATCGCTGACACACCAAGTCTGCAAAACTCGTGGCTCAAAAGCCAACTACACATGAACCAGCTCAATACGAAAACCTGCTACCTAGAGCACCAAAGTGTAGAATATCAGACACAACGGTCTGGCAGGTGATCAATTTAGGCATGAGTATAAACAACAACCAAAGCTTAAAAGAAACAATACTTAAAACCTTTTTACTGAACTTGAAACATATTTACAAGGTTTAAAACAATGCATGAACAAGATGCTTATCAAGAAAACAAGGATGCGCGAATGATATACGAACAAAACTAACATGAATACATATAATATCATGAATAGTAATCCACAAAGAGCCCATCCTTTCTCCATCATTCATGATGATTAGAGCAAGCACGCACGACAAGCACGACACGCAAGAACACGAACCCACGCTACACGAGGTAGACGGGGAAAACCGGCCGCGAAACCGGAACACGCACGATGTGTATAAAATACACGACTAGTCTGCAGACAGTCCACAAGTTTAAGGACCCCCGGACAGTGGATCAAACTGAAGGGGCAGTCCAAGCTCAGTGGTATTTACTTAAATTCATGAATGCACGAGACAAAATATACTTGCGTGACAAATCCCACAAAAAGGAGAAAACTACTTGTCAAGCTAGTAGAGACTCGCCGTTTGAAGCCCGTGGTTGACACGCTTCGCCCCATGGTTAAGGGTGCCGCCCGGACCAAGTTCTTATACTTTTCCTCATCGACCACGCACAAGGTGGACGATGTAAGCAAGACAAGACAAGACACGATAGCATGAACTAGTAACACGTCAAAGACACAAAAGTAGTCCCCTTGTTTATTCTTAAAACAAATCTTCGGATAAACTTGTACTTGAAATTTCAAAGCGAATACACAATGATATATATTCAAAACATGTCAAAATAAGGGAAAACCACTTATCAAACGAGACACGGCAAGACTAACAAAATAACATAAAATATATGTTTAACAAACTTAGGAGGTGATCCCAATATTCATTCTAAAACAATCCCAAATAAAATTATACTTGAAATTCAAAACAATACACGAATATATCTTTGGATATCAAAACTATGGTTCGAAGAGCAAGGTCTATCAAGCATGTGCTAAAGGCTCCCATTGATTCTTGTGTATTTGAAATCCAATGTCGGAAGAATAGGAATGAAATCGGTGCCTCCGAAGTTAGGACACTTTTAAGTTTCAAGTGCGCAACATTCAATAGAAGTCTCTTAACATTATCTAGAGTTTTCAATCCTCGAGAAACCATGAAAGCATGTAAATCAGTCCAAGAATCAATTCAGGCCTCAAAAATTAGTGTAAACACATAAAACAGGCCCACAAAAATGAAAGGGCAGAAACTGGGCTCGCTCAACCGGGCATGGGTCTGGTTGAGCTAGCCTGCAATCTGCCTGGCCCGCCTGGAAGTGCATTTCTGCACTGTTTTGGGGCTCTTTTGCACTTCTTTGAATCTTTTCTTCCTTCCTTCATCAAACATCATTCTAAATCATTAAAAACTGAATTGATTCATGTCCAACCATTTTTCATTCATCACTAAATTAAAACATTACTTTTCATTTTCAAAAATCAACATGGAAAATCATAAATAGTCATAAGAAATATACAAATTCTGATTTGAGCTCTTTTCAATGAGATGACACTAATAAAAGAAAAGAACTTCTCATATCAATCTAATTAAAAATCAAGTCCAAGATGAGCATAGATTTGAAGAGCATGAACATGGCATAAACTAAGAGTTTGAGCAATAAAATCATACATTTCAAAAATGAAAACATTCCATAAAACCACATACACATAAAACCTATAGAGATTACTTGCCTTTGCCTCAATGCCAAGCAAAACTTCACACAAATCCAAATCAAGGAAGAAGTCCACGAAATCTACACAACACCCCCAAATAGAACATACAAAAAATCATATTTTTGGTCACCATAAATCCCCATTTCGAAAATGGGTTGATAGTATGAAAGACAAGCTCTATGTGAGCTAAAAGGACAATAATGAAAAGATGGGTTCAAGCTCTAACCTTTTGCTAGTCAAACAAGGAGAAGAGAGCTAGAAGATGATGAATAGTAGTAGGGATTTGTCCCAAAAAAGAGTCCAGCTGAAGCTTGAGAAGAGAGGAAGAGTTTGACGGAGTCGGATTGAGATTTGGAGCCTTCTAGTTAGATCAATCCCATGGAAGAAGACTAAGGGGAAAGCTTTTCCTCTCTTTGCTCTAGGGTTAGAAAAGTTGCAGGAATTTGGTAAAGGTGAGAGAGAGAATAAGAGGATATTTATAGCTTTTGAAAGTGGGTCCCCTTTCAGCTGAAACTTGAAACGATTAAAACATGGTCTTGTGGACCCCGGATGAGATTGACGAAGAAGAACAAAACGATCGTCAATATATCTAATTTCAGAAAAGTGTAATTTTGACATGGTTTTGAGATTTCGAAATTTGTGCCCAGATTTAGCATGAAAAGTCATATTTACCCTTTTTCTCGAAAAACGCAATTTCTGAGTCTCAAACCCAAACGGATAAAACATGAAAGTTGTTGAGATCAATAAAATGAGTCAAAAGGAATAAAAATTAGAGTTTTTTTAGAAATCAAGAATAATTTATCACAAAAATACATTTCACAAAGGCCGGGTCAAACCAAAGTCAACGGTCCTTAAAATCTCCAAAGTTACGAAAAATCTATCAAATTCAAAAGCCAAGTCAAACCCACTACTAATCTTACTCAAAAAGTAAAACCACAATTAAAATAACACTAAACCCAAAAATTGGGGGTCGGGGTCTTACACCAAGTCTATCTTTTGAACAGGATCTTCTGTTGGAAGGTTCGAAGGTGGTTCCTCCACAATATTTTCGGAGGCTTCCAGCTCAACGAAACCTTCTGGGGTTTCAAGGGCATTTCCAGACCAAGGTTTTGTTCCTTTCCACAGGACTTCTTGATCGGTAACTTTCCCAAGGCTTGCTATGAGATGATCCCAATCGCCTGTTGAAACCGAGTCGAAGTAGGCTACTTCTTTTGGAGATGAGGGTTCTTCTGGGTCAGAAGTCCACACGTCTGTGCCATCGGACAACTCCTCTTCATTTTCGGAGAAATCGTGCCAATTGGATGAGCTTCCTGGATCTTTGTCAGGTGACTCATCAAAGAGATATCCAGGGAGATCGATGTCTTCATGGATTTGAGATGTTGAGGCTTGGTCAGTATATTGACTTTTAAGCCTTTGTGTCAACTGTCTCAAGGGAGTGTCAGGATCATACCCTAACCCGTGTGAAGACTTTTCTACATAGCCGTAGAGTCTCCAATCTTCCAGCTGGCTTTTGGTCAAGACGGGCCCCAATGGCGTGAGAATACCGCGTCCTTCTCCCAAACCGACTGGGTTTTGAGCGTCATAGCCCATTTTCTTCATAATAGCTTGTGCCACAGAACTGTATAAGGATAGTTGAGGCATACCTTTATTTTGGAAAGGTTCAAGCATGGAGTTTGATGAAGAAGCACCCGATCTATGGAAGAAGATCGGCTTTTCCTTTGCTGAAGTTGCTGGAACAACGAAGGAAGCTGACGTAGGATCTTCTATGTCAGAAGTTGTCTCCATTGGAGTAAGAGCAGGCTGAACTTGCTGAATGTCAGCTTGGCTTGACGATGTGTCGTCTTCTGGCTCTGAATCCGAGTCCGTGTCTTGCATGATAGACACGAAAGAGACAACAAATTTGCCCCCAGGCTTTTGTTTTGCCTTCTTCACTTTAGTTGTGATGACCAAAGGCTTTGAAGATTTGAGGGAGATGATGAAGGGAGTTTGCATGCTCTCTTCAGATTTACCGGATGGTTTGTTTTCTTCCGGTGATTGTTGAGGAGCTTTGCCTTTATCTTTCTGGAGATTTTCGGCAAAGGATGCTGTATGCTTCTCCTCTTCTTGTTTTTCACCTTCATACATTTGTGAGTCTGCGAAGTGGATTTCTTTACCTTTGAAGGGTTTTCTGTCCGCAAAGACTCGATGTATCATGCCGTCGTCGCCAACAAACTTGATGCATTGATGTAGAGTTGAAGGGACAACACCATTCTCATGGATCCAAGGGCGTCCGAGAAGGATGTTGTAGCATGAAGGGGTCTTTATTGCATATACTGTGACCTCAGAGATAAGATCACCGATCTGCAACTTGAACCTGATTTTGCCGATAGGCCTTTGAGTACTCCCATCGTATCCAAAGATAGATACCGATGTGTGGCTCAGTTTGCTGGGTGGGATGCCCAACTCCTCAAGAGCCGATGTGGAGATGAGGTTGAGTGCAGAACCTGGGTCGATCTGAACTCTATGCATAGGCATTTCCTTGATATACCCTGTGAAGTACAGGGGTCGGTTATGCCTGGTTTCGCCAAGTAGGAGGTCATCCTTTGTGAAGGCGATGGTTGCACTGGCTGCTTTTTTAACCGAGAGGCATTCAATGCATGATCCCTCAGTTTTCTTCTTTTCTCCCTTTGAGGAGGCTTCTGAGTTTTTGACCCGGTAATCCATTTCAATTTGGAGGACTTGCGGGGCATGTTTGTCGACATCCTCATTCAGCTTTTGTAATTCTGAGATGAGATTATCACGAGTGTGCGGAGACATTCGCAACAAATCTAGGATGTGCAGACGTGCAGGTATGTGCTTGAAGTGTTCAATCAAGTCATACTTGAAAGCCTCCTTAGGGCCTGCATGTTCATCATTGTTGCCACTAGGGGCGCTTACAACATTTTTTCCCGAAGGATTTACATATGTAAAAGAAGATTGGTTGTAATTTTTGTGGTAGTCCCGGCCAGAGCGGGTGCCTCTACCAACTTCGAGAGCTTCTTGAGAAGGGTCTTCGTTTGGAAGATTGTCTTCAGGATCAAGAGGCTGTCGTTTTTCATTTGCTGAGGATGCATCAGCAGCAGAGTTACCATCCTCAGTGATTGTGTTGCATGGAGCATTTTCCGGGAACAAGTCCTGAACAGCATCCAGCAATCTTTCTTCTTCGTTGACTAATTCATCGTCCCAAGCATCAATGGCTGGGAATTCTTCAGTCAGGAAGGGTGTGAACTTTGAAGTCACAGTCTCAGGAGAAGAAACCTGAGAGGGTGTCATCTCAGTGAAAGTCACGTGAGACGAGGTGGCTCCAGAAGATACATTGCTAGGCGTCGCCGGAGTGTAAGTGCTCTCATCAGACGATGCTTCGGAAGAGCTATAATCCCGAATTATCACATTACAGGAAGCTCTGACGGGAGACGTTGCCTGATCGGAGTCAGACTCATCCTCGGATGTGAGAGGATCGTCTATCCAGCAATTTTCTCCATTTTCAGGAGTTAAGGGAGGATGTACCTGGTGGTCTTCAGGGACTTCAGGCTCTGGATTGCGAGGAGGCTCATTGACGCGTTCTTGCTCTTGTTCTAGAGCGAGTCGCTGCAAGATCCTTGCATATTCTTCAAGATCAGGCATGGGAGCCGGATCTTCTTCCTCATCATCTCTTTGTGGCTCAACATTGTTGATTTCCACTGGAGTGATGAGAGGTGCTGGGTCAGCAGCATTTTCTTGTACAGCCTCTTGGTCTTCTTCATCATCAGACCAGGATCCTTGTGGCTGTAGGGGGTTATACCAGATTACTGGCATAAGATGAGACTCAGGAACCCATTCTTCATCGGAGAGATATTCTCCTATTTCAAGGGATTCCTCCCACTCATCTGTGTAGTTGGATTCGAATCCATCATCGGTGTCGCTGGACTCGTATCCATCAATGGAGAATCTAACTACTGAATTGCAAGAGTATGATGCCTCCTGCATGGCTTCTTTAAATTGAGGTGGCATGAAATCACTGAGAGTGAATTTCCTTACCCCCTTTGAAGTCTCTGGAAGGGATGTTTTTGTTACCTCCAGTGAAGCGGTAGAGGAAGCCTCTGCCTTTTCTTTGACCTCTAGTTTTGGCTGGGTCTTCTCTTGCCGTTTGAGCTTGAGGAGATGTTTCCTAGCCTGCCTTCGCTGTCGAGCTGTAGGCTTTATTTTCACGACCTCCCAATTTTCATCTTCCAGGAGATCGGGATGTACCCATATCGGTTGTCCGTCTGGTGTCGGGTAAGGAACCAGTTCCTCGGACGCTTCGATTGAGTTTATCACCTTGAAGGAAGTAGTGATCTTCTTCTTCGGTGATCTTGATGTTTGTCCACATGTCACCATGTTGACGGAGGCAGACCCATAGTTTTTGTCAAAGGTGATGACTCCGTTTTTCCACATCTCATTTATTTTCTCTCTCACAACGAAGCATTGATTGAGAGGATGCGAGATCATCTGGTGGTATGGACAGTACCGAGGATCGTTGGTTTTGCCAACATCACCCGGTCTTTTTGGTTCAGGCAAGGTGAGCTTGCCGTTTGCCACAAGAGCCCCGAAGATTTCATCAACATCTTCATCAAACGGGTATTTCTTCTCTACTCGTTCTTTGAAGGCGTCAGAGAGTTCAGGTCTCTTACCAGCAGCTTTGTTTTCAGCTTTCTTTGGTGGCTGAGGAGCTGGCTTGGTCTGCACATTGAGGACCTCTTTCTTCTTTGGTTTAGAGGTTGCAATGGCGGTTGGCTCTTTTCTTGATGATTTCTGACTGTTGAGGTCTTTAATCACCGTTTCAGCTTCCATGGAAGCTTCTAGGAGTTCTCCCAGGTTTTTTGATTTGTTGCCGATGATCATGGAGCGGATTCTGGCTCTCATGTTGTTTCGGCAGATGTCGACTAGCGACGCTTGTGGCAATACATCAGAGCATTTGTATGCCATTGCTTTCCACTTGTGAATGAAGTCATATGTTGATTCATTCTCCCCCTGTTTTAGGCTGCACAGCTGAGCCATAGTAGCGGGGTGATCCTCACCTTTGAAGTGAGTCAGGAAGCGTGTCTCTAGCATGGCCCAGTTTTGGATTGAGTCCTCCGGCAGAGTGGAGTACCAATCGAAGGCCGTACCTTTTAGGGTACTTGCAAAGAGGCGGATCTTGAGTGCATCTTGATCCGCGATAGCTCCCGTCAGGATCTTGAAGTGGATGACGTGCTGTCTGGCTGATCCTTTCCCCGTATATGTTTGGAGAGTAGGATGCTTGAATTTGGTGGGGAACGGGACCGAGTCCATCCATAAGGGATATGGTGGCTTGATCCCATGCTCTTTGAGTATATCCTCTTCTTTTGCTTTGGCGAGGATACCGTCTACGTCCTTTTTGGTAAGGGCGCGTGACTCATTTTCTTCTCTATTAACCTCGTCGTCCTGATGATTCGGAGGAGGTTCATTGTTCGCCTGATTTTGGAAGGCGAGGAGAAGGTTTTCCATCAGAGTTTCAATCCTCTGCTGGCCCTGTTCCAACTGCTGGATGCGGGTGATCGCATCTTCTGGAGGTGGATTGTGGGGTGGTGGCTCAGAATTTGTAGCCAAGACATTCATCCTTCGTGATTCGAACGAAGAAACTGTCCTGGTGACTGAGCTGGGGCTCATTCTTTTTGAAGAAGAGCTTGAGGAAGGATCACTCTGCTGTCCTTTGCTTGAAGGAGCAGGGGATTCTTCTGAATGTCTTCTTGTCCTGGAGACGCTGCAGGTCATTGGACGTCGGACATGGATTTTTGTTGCTGATTTTTGGCGCCTTCTGGTTTTTCCAACCATATGGACGGCAGCAACTTGGTTGGGTCTTTCTTTTTCGACCCATTTGGGAGAGACTTGAAGTGTGGGAGGCTGGGTCCTTTGCTTCTGTAGTCTCTTTTGTCGGTATGACGCGCGGCGGCGTATACGGCGAGCAATTTGAGCTTCGGTAAGCTCTGATTGGGCTTTGACGATGAAGGATGTGCTCCCTCGGGCGCAGCAGCCGAGCCTGTCTTCTCTGTAGCTGGGCAAGGATAGGATGCGAACCCTATCCTTCGCCAGTTGCAGCGAAGCTTTGAATTTTTGAAGTTCGGCCCCTGTAGATATGAAGGGTCGAACTGCAGATTTGTAGGCCTTAGCAGATGCTTGTGGAGGCCTTGTGATGCATGACTTGATTTTGGGCTTGTAGGAACAAGCCGGCTCATGCTGGGATGACTTGGAAGTCAGGTTGGAGATGGGTCTCTCCTCTTTCATGTAAGCAAGAGGATAGAACTGGTTCTCCTTGAGTGGGGCCAGGAATGCTGGCTTAGTGGATGCCTGGGACCTTCTCTGTTTTGGTGAAGGTCTTGGGGACCAAGTCTTGGGGTAGACCTGGTTGTTTGCAGGTTGAGGCTTCGTGGGGCTGCCACGGGCTTCAGGCCTTCTGGTGCTCGCCTTTGGTGTCACGGTAGTGACACGTTGAGAGGCGAGTTTCTGCTTCTTGGAGGGAGCAGTTTGTTCCTCAGGAAGTGGGAATGGTCCCAGCGTCCCGAAGACGATAGTCCGGGGAGTCGAGGTCGACCCGGAGTTCAGAGAGTTGCCGAGGGAGTTGACACTTCGGCAGCTGATGGGGCGCTTGTAGGTGCGCGTGGTTTGCTTCTGTTGAAGCATAAGTTGGTGCTTGTTTTCGTCGAAAGTAATGGTTAGTGAAGCTGCCATTGTTAGTTTTCGAAAATTTCTGAAACAAGACCACATCCATTAGTAATCACAAGAATATAATGATCATAAATGGGAAGTTCTATGATTTCGTCTTTTCAAATTGCTCGAGGTAGATGACCCAATCAATATGAGGAAGGCAAAAATGCCATAGAAGGTACAATTGTTCTGATCGCAGGTATGGTAAGCCCAGAATGGGCATCCCAGTGACTGCTATAAGCAATTGTGAACTTAAATTCGACTTATCGAGAAGCAGAGCTTGCTCGAGGTAAGAAGAATATAAAGTTGGAGTTACAGATGTGCCGGTCGCAATACAGTAGACCCTGAAAGGGCGTACTAGTACCGCTAGACACAAATGTTTTGAGACCGCATCTATGAGATGAGATTCTCTGTTTTGAAAGGTCAAGATTGGATTCATCAAAGAGAGCAGATGGTATTCTAATCTGAACACGGGCTCAGCGATTTCCGCGAGCGCCAGTGCTCAGAAAGAAATGAACCATGATTTCTCGGATCTGAATCTAAAAATGACGAGTTTTTTTTTTTGAAAGGCCAATATCGGGTTTATCAAAGAGAGCAAAAGGCACTCCAATCTGAACACGGTCTCGGCGATTTCCGCGAGCGCCAGTGCCCAGAAAGGAGAAGACCAAGATTTCTCTAATCTAAACCCAAAATGACGGAAGTTTTTTTTTTTTTTTTGAAGATTTTGAAGATTTTTTTTGTTTTAAAAAAAATATTTTTTTTTTTATTTTTTTTAAGATTTTTTTTTTGAAATTTTTTTTTTATTTTTTATTTTTTATTTTAAAATTTTTTATTTTTAAAAATTTTATTTTTGAAAAAAATTTATTTAAAAGACGAGAGAGTACACATAGGCCTCCTAACCTGGTCTTATGAAATCTTGATTGATAGAATTGCCCCCAGGTAAGGGTAGGATTACTTAATGAACCCGTTTGGAGGACCCTTGCCTAGAACAGTCAAGCTGTTTCCACACTCTGGACAAGGCTTTTCTTTGAATCAACCATGATCAAAGAACACAGTTGGTTTAACCTTAGTGGTCTATGTCTTTTTTTTTATATATTTTTTATTTTATTTTTATTTTTATGAATTCATCGAAGAGAAACAATGGCCCAAAACCTTAGTCGAACAGGCTCAACATTTCTGCAAGCGCGATGAACGATAGGAACGGATCAAGGTTTCTCAATTTTGAATCCAAATTGAGAAATCTAAAAAAAAATTTTTATATATATATATATTTTTTTAGATTTTTAATGAACTCATCGAAGAGAAACAATGGCCCAAAACCTTAGTCGAACAGGCTCAACATTTCTGCAAGCGCGATGAACGATAGGAACGGATCAAGGTTTCTCAATTTTGAATCCAAATTGAGAAATCTAAAATTTTTACTTTTTTATATATATATATTTTTTTTAGATTTTTAATGAACTCATCGAAGAGAAACAATGGCCCAACCCCTGATCCGAACACGGTCTCGGCGATTTCCGCGAGCGCCAGTGCCCAGAAGGGAAAGGATCAAGGTTTCTCAATTTTGAATCCAAAAATGAAAAATCTGATTTTTTTTTACTTTTTTATATATTTTTTTTATTTTTAATGAACTCATCGAAGAGAAACAATGGCCCAACCCCTGATCCGAACACGGTCTCGGCGATTTCCGCGAGCGCCAGTGCCCAGAAGGGAAAGGATCAAAGTTTCTCAATTTTGAATCCAAAAATGAAAAATCTGATTTTTTTTGTTTTTTTTTTTAATTTTTTTTTTGAAAAGAGAAAGAGTGGAAATAAATTCAAAGAATTAGAAATTTCCAAACAAAAAATCTCATCTCATTTTTTTTATTATGCGGAATTCAACATAGGCCACCAATTATAAAGTAGCCAAGGAATCAAGAAAAGAAATATAAGCATAGAGCAAAATATATGATATGCAAATATTTCATTTCTAGCATCGTGTTCTCAAATAAACGAGTCCCACCGGGTGATGCCAGCTTGATGGACCGCGCTCCTGCTTGGTTCTACCGAGGTCGGCAGACGTGGGAGTCCGTCGGGTCCGACCCTTTCGTAACCGGGGGGCAGGGGCGTGCATCAACATTTCTTTTATTGTGGGTGTGCCAGATTTTCTATTTTTACTTGGAATTGCAAGTGGTGATCCGGAGATCATCCTTCGCAAGTAAAAAGGAAATCAACTTCTTTCAAGTTTTCCATTGCACATATATTTAAGAAAAGAGACATTTTCTTAATTTGCCGTGAAAGGCGATTTTTTTGGCATTTATAGCCGATTTGGCGTTTATAGCCGATTTTTGGCGTTTATAGCCGATTTGGCGTTATAGCCGATTTACAATCCTTATCAATAATGAAAGACAAGAATTGTGATTTTTGTCTCTTTTGAAGAAAATACAAACTACAATGAAAAGCAAGAAAAGGAAGATCTAACTTCTCAGGAGATTGTGGGGGACTCGTTTAGATTGACGGTCGCAAGCCATATGTGGGCTTCGCTATCATCCATGCAGATGAGAACAGAGGATGCTATTGATTCGCTTGGCTTGGCTATAACCTCAGGTTTTTAGAGGACAAAGACCAAAGGAAGGTCCTATGTCCAATAAAAAGCCGAGTAGACGGGCTGAAAAGCCATATCTAAGCCATTGGAGGCAGGAGGAGAAGGCAAGGACCTTGGGGGGGGGGGGGTACCCCCCAAGGGACTTTTGTCACCTTGTTGCGGTGGCCGATGTAGAACTTCCGCAGAGTTTTCTCTCTTTTTCTTTTCTCTGGATTTCTGACTGCTGTCTGTTGATGTTCGTTGTTTTTTTCTTCTTGGAGAGCCCTCCTATTTATAGGCTTTTAGGTAGCCTTTTAGGTGGGTTTATGGGCTTTTATTGTCATTAAGCCGCATAATGGGAGGAGTTACAAAATTGAATTGTTTATTTTGTAACTCCTTTTTCTTGGCTTCTGATTGGCCGGAGGAGATTGAGGGCATTTAATCGCCTTTAATCGCCATGATGGGAGGAGTTTCATGGGTTAAATGCCATGAATTTCTTGACTTGTAACTCCCGAATGCTTGCTTCTGATTGGGTCGTCCAAAGAAATGGATTAATGACTGTAATAAAGCTAGTCAATTAATCGCATTAAGTGGTCGCCGAGCAGCTGAAGAGTCGCGGGCCGTGCCACGTCTTTTGGAATTCTTCTGTCGATGATCATCGATGGATCTTCATGTAGATCGACATCAGATGATCATGTAATTTCAGGTGTTTGTTGCCAACAGCGGGTCGGTGCCATCTGTCCTGTCGATTTCTCGATCGGTCGGGTGGAAAGCACACTTTTTTTGGTTGACCGGGTGGCGATCAATACTGTCTTCGATACTCTTGATGATTTACCCATGTTTTGGACGGATATCAGAGGACTTGGTGTCTCAAAAGCATGAATTTTGGAAAGTACCAGAGGCTGGGCTCCTCGAATCGCAAAAAAACGGCGAAAACCGGGGTTTCCGGGGCTTTCCCGGCGACCCCGGGGTCCAAGGTCGCCGGCGACCCTGGCCCAGGGTCGCAGGGGTCTGCGACCCTGGGGGGGTTTTCCCCCTTTCGTGTCCCGTTTTGCGTCCGTTTTTGCTGTTTTTCGATTCTTTTTTCTTCTGTACTTTTCCTTGACATTTTGACCATTTATTGGCCTGATTTCTTTGTAGGAAACCTGATGAGAATCCTTGCATTTTATTTTGCAAAGTTTCCAATTTCCTGAGAAAGCCGAAGACTTTGTCGCGTAGAGCTGCCGATTTTCCGTCAGAAGCTGAAACTGGGCCAAACGATGTCGGAATGACCTGAAATTTGGTGTGAAGCCTCCTGAGCAATAAATAAGACCAACCATAGGCTTTTGTTTGAGTTTCGAAGCCGTTTGGGGTCCTATCACCTGCAGACTTGCTTTTTATCGCGATGAAGATGTCGCGGTTTGATATGTGGTCAACCGATGTCCGATTGACTTGAAATTTGACAGGGAACCTATTGGAGTCATTTTAAGATGATCCATTGGTTCTGTCTTGGAAACCATGGTCCCGGAGAGCTTTTGTCGCCGAGAGCTCCTTTTCGGCTGTCGAAGAAGCGAAGTTAGGCCAAATGATTTTGAAATGGCCTGAAACTTCTTGTGTACTCCTCTTTTGGCTATCTGGAAGAATCTTGCAGTTTTTGTTTGATTCTGACAAGATTTGATTTTTGGAAGCAGCATTGCCTATTTATGGCAGGTTGCGACTTCATGTAGCTCTTTGGATCTTGAAAAGGCAAAGTGACTTTTTTGGTGTCAACACTTATATTTGGTCTAGTAGCAGTGATTCTGTGACATTTTGGCTGAACATTTCAAAATTTTATAAAAGCATTGGAAAATATGTTTTTTGAACTGACAATCTCAATTAAAATCATATATACATAAGTTAAAACGAAAAAGATATATATATTATCTGAGTTCTATATTGAAGTTATCTGATTTGTAATGAATAAAGGTAGATAAAATTATATAAATTTGTTCAGACTTCAGATAATTTTGTTCAAATATCAGATAATTTTTTTCATAAATTAGATAAAATTGTTAAGAACTCAGATAAATCTTTAAAAAACATGTGTGTATTTTACATTATGTAGGTAGGTATAAATACATTATAAATTCTACTAATTTTGATTCGAGACTCAGTTGCATTCCAATTACGGAATTTCAGATAAATCCAACATAAACCCTGTTAAGTTAAATACATCCAGAACTTAGATAGAATCAGTTACATGTATTTCTCAAAATAACTCAGATAAACTTATTTATAGTTGGACAAGTACGTAGCAGTGATTGTGTTACATTTTGGTTAAACATTTCAAAAATTTATAAAAGCATTGGGAAAATATGTTTTTTAAACTCACAATCTCAATAAAAATCATATATATATAAGTGAAAACGTAAAAGATATAGATATAATATGAGTTCTGAATCGAATTTATCTGAGTTCTAATGAAGAAATGTAGATAAAATTATATAAATCTAGATAAACTTGATCAGAAATCAGATAATTTTGTTCAAATAATAGATAATTTTGTTCAGAACATAGATAAAATTGTGAAGAAATTAGATGAATTTTTGTAGAGCATGTGTTTATCTTAAATTTTGCTTGTAGATATAAATATATTATAATTCAACTAATTTTGATTCGAAACTCAGTTGCATTCCAATTACGGAATCTCAGATAAATTCAACATAAATTCAATTAAGATAAATACATCCAGAACTCAGATAGATTCAGTTGAATGATATTTCTGAAAAAAAATTGAGATAAACTTATTTATATTTGGACAAGTAGTAGTGATTGTGTGACATTTGTTTAAACATATTAGAAATTTACAATAGTATTCTTCAAAACTTCATACAGTAAAAGAGATTGAGAGAATTGTTTATTGACCTTCTTCTCCTTCTTTCTTCTGATGCTCTTGTTCTGCAAGAATGGCAGACTTCGATCTTGCCATTTTCCTGAATAAATTTTTGGATTTAGAAAAATAATGAGAGAAAATGAAGCAAAAACATCGCAAATGTGGTTGAAAAGAAACATAGGGTTTTGAAACATTGATGATTTCTCCGATTTGAAAAGGACGGAATAATAAACTTACAATAGAAATCGATTGTTTGTAGTTTCTTTTCTCTTTTTTGCAATCACGTTTGCACTGAAATCCACGACGTTTGCAAGTAGGGTTTGAATCTCTTCTTTTTTGCAGTTCTTCTCTCCGAAATGAAATCGTAGATGCAGAGTATAACAGACAATGAAACAGTTATTATATGGAAACTATTCAAAAATTTGATCTAAGTGCTTCTTCTTCGCTGCATGAACCATCAATCGCCGAAAATCACCTTCGTTTTCGTCGGTTTATCGATTTGGAAGATGAGTCCAAGATTTGTATCCATATCGGGCGACATCAGCCTTTGTTTTAAATTAATAAAGCTAGATTTTAGAAAGGGGCAAATTAGTTTTTTCAGGTATGTAAAAGTGTGAGAGGGACCTTTGGCAACATGATTTTTTTTGTGGACTGTTAGCAACAAAGTGATGTTATGAGGGACCTCCTGCCAAAGCTCCATTTAAAATACAAGCAGGTTTAGGACAACAAAAATTTATACAAGAGGGTATTCTGTATTTTGAGCAAAGTACAGGTAGGTATTCTGATATTATCCCAAAATCAAATTGCATAAAATCAATCTGATGTGACCTCATAGAGATGCTTTTTAAAAATAAAACTATAAAAATCAATTTGGTTTTCAAAATAATTCTGATGCACATCTTAGTTGAAAAGAGAAATCATCATTGTAGAATCTAGTTTTGCACAAAATCAATCTGATTTTTAAAACCATTTTGATGCGGGCTCACCTAAAAATTGTGCTCTTTTGAAAATTCAATTGCACAAAATGACTTTGATTTTCAAAATCAATCTGATTTATGCTTGCCTGATAAACATTATGTTCTTTTGAAAACCAAATTGCATAAAATCAATCATATTTTAAAAATCATTATGATGTAGGCCCACCTTAGAAAAAGAGAAGCTATTATTATGCAATCTAATTTTCAAAATCAATTTGACGTGGGTACACCTTATAGACGCACTCTTTTGAAAATAAAATTGCCCTTCTTGTTTTTTTAGATGGGCCTGTATCTAAAAGTACTCATTTTTTCTTTAAAAGTTTTCATAATTTGGTGCATTTTTCGATAAATAATTAAAAAGGTAAAGTATTTTAATTTGATAGTAGGTCCCACCTTAGGGGATCAAAACTTGGCCTATCAATAATAAAGGTTACTTTCATAAATACAAAAGTTAGAGAAAATTAGCGAAAGGTCCCCCAAGTGGATTGTATCCAGCCTCCAATCCAAGCAAAAACTTATTAAGGCCTCTGGTCCACTCAACTAGACTATTTGCAGCCTTAAGTCCCTTAATGCACATGTTCTCATTTTTTAGGACTAAATTACCCTTTCAACCCTTTTAGGCATAAAATTTTGAAATCTCAAATTTCAAATCTTTCCTCCTCCCTCCTTCCTAAATTATTTCGATCTGTGCATTTGACGGTTCGGATCTTGCGATAAAGCGATGGATTGCGGATCTAAGAACTTCTTCATCCTGTTTCTTTCGGTTGCACTTTGCTCTCTGCAACAGGGTTTGAAGGAGACGACTGTTGCACTCGATTTGCGAGGATGAGACACGAGGAGGAAACATGGAAGACTTGCTCTCGTTTGGCGTGCGTTGTAAGCATCATGTTTTGCACAAAAGGAAGCATCAGAAGCTATCTCTTACATCTTTTTTTTTCGGTTTGCGCACCGGACAAGGACAGATCATGTGGGTTGTTTTTTTTTAAAGATTATATATTTTTTCCCCTTCCGTCCATTTGGCATGCAAGTGCACTCTTGGTTTGCCTCGGGATTAGCGCCAAGAAAGAGAGACTGGCCGATTCTGGATGCAGCATGTGCTGCTGTAGTTTTTCACTTCGGGAGTCGCGCCAAAAAAGAACTCATGTAGCCAAGTGGACCGGAGTAGATCTGGTGTCCATCGCCATCGCCTGAAAAGAGTTATTGTTTCCGGATTGAAGACCGGAATTGAAGCACAGATCGAGGTCCCAGTGGAGGTTTATCTTCGTTGTTTTCGGAGAAGAACGACAGTGGGCTTGCTGCGCACAGAGGGCTGTCATCATTGCCGCCATCGGCACCGGACCAGAGGAAGACTACATCTTTGTTGGGGACGGAGACAAACAGGGGATCGTTTTCCCTTGGCTGGCCGCCTGGGTTCTTGATTTGTAGGATCAGAACCGGACCCACATCGCTGGACTTCCTGCGTGTCGTCAGAGAAGGAGGATCGCAACCGTACGCGCGCTGTGCCATCGCGGGACTCGAGGAACGAGAAAGTAACAGAGGACTTCTTGTTGCAGCCGCTGATTTTGATTGCATGGGAATAAGGGCTTCACTCAGTTGCAGATCACCGAACGAAACAGAGGACCGCTTGGGCTACTATTAAATTTATTTGAGTTTTTCCCATTGCCGGAGGTTGATTTTTGCAAATTCATCTGAGTCTTTGATAAGTTTATCTGAGTTTTTTACAAATATATCTGAGTTTCTAACAAATTTATCTGAGTTTCTATCAAACTTATCTGAGTTTTTATCAAATTTAGCTGAGTTTTTGTCAAATTTATCTGTGTTTTTGGATATTTATCTAAGTTCTGGAACAAATTTATCCGAGTTCTAAACAAATCTATTTGATTTTTTGTCAAATTTATTTGAATTTTTGAAAAATATAGCCGAGTTTCTGACAAATTTATCTCCATTTTGACATTTTAACTGAGTTTTTGAATGAATATTTCTGTATTTTGGCAAATTTATTTGTATTTTCTTAGATCTATTTGTGTTTTTTAATTTTATTTATGATTTTTGAAATTTAGTTATATTTTTTTTTTTTATTTAGAGCAAGGTACCGTGCGTTTCGACGGTTTGGATCGCGAAGTCGTGGTTTAGATCGGACTAGATCTAAGGTTTTCGTTGGACTCAAGCCGCCTTCGTTTTTCTCTGCAAACCGAAGTTGGGAAGAAGATGAAGTTGTAATGCCTCGAGTTCCGCGCGTCATAAGGAAAAGAGAAGACAACGACGTGCATGATACCATTCTTTTGGTGGAAATCAGGACCACCAAAGCACTTGGGTTCCGTGCACTCTCTCCTATTTTTCTTTCTTACAGCGAAAGAGAAGAGAAGAACTGTGCCGTTCCCTTCTTTTCTCGCATTATTAATGGGATATCCCACCAATTATAGGAATGGTAAATTAGACAGGTATGAAAAAGTGTGAGAGGAACCTTTGGCTATATGACTTTTTTTTTTTGTGGACTGTTTGCAAGAAAGTTATGCTTTGAGGTACCTCCGGCCGAAGCCCCCAAAAAGTCATAAGGATAATCTTGAACAAAGATTCTAAAAGGGTATTTTTGGAAGAGACTATTAGCTTGATAAAGCATCTTTTTCCGGCGAAGATCTTGGAAATTGGTTTAAATCCACTTGATGTGGATAATGGACATTGGTGGGGATTGGTGCTGCATTATACTCGCTGCACTGTAGCCCGGTCCATACCTAATAAAAGTAGAAGGGAGGGGCTTGGGTGCAGCATGCTCTAGTATACTATAGTGCAGCTGCCTGCTTACCCCATTGGCCTATGGCACATTAGCCTTCAGGAAGGAATTTAATCCAATGGCCTATGCCACATTAGCCTTCAGGAAGGAATTTAAAAGTACTCCTAAAATCTCTCTCCCAAAGCAACCGTATTTATTAAACCATATCCACTTCCAATAACACCCTTCACAATCTGTTTCCAAATTATCCTTACATATATTTCTTTCCAACTCCATTTTTTTTATAATTTAGGCCAAATACCATTGTGCTTGGGTCGGGCCTATTATCGGGTTTGATGTATTAAGAGATTAGTTGAGTGATTAGATAATAAAAGGGTTTACATTTTAAATGAATAATTGAGAGATTGAATAGTAAAAGATATTTAGTACATTTTAAGTAATAAGTAAGTGATTAAATAATAAAAACATTTTTCATTTTTCATATTTTATTATTTTATTATAATCTTATGATAAAAAGCATGATCAATCTACCAGTTTGAGATACTCCACTCTTCTTTGAGTTGGGCCCACCATCAGGTTTGATTTATTAGGTGATTCATAAAGTGATTAAACAATAAAATTATGCTGTACATTTTAAATGAATAATTAAGAGATTAATTAATAAATCTCATGCCTACCTTGTTGTTGAATCCAACCATCCTTTCTTCTTGATCTCAGCTCCTTACATCCAGGCCTGTCAATTTAGCCCGTTTAAATGGGTACCCAGCCCGGCCCAAGCCCGAGAACACATGGCATTTAAAGAAATTTGAGCTCAGTGAGCTGGGCTTGGACAATTATTTAAAAGCCCGGCCAAAATGGGACTGAGAATGGGCAGAGCATGGCCTACCCGTCCAGACTCGGGCTGGCCGCGAGGATGTTTTACAAATTTTTATATGTTTTTTCTGAAACTGCCCCCCCATAATAGTTAAAAAAAGGCTAATTAAGAGGGTTATTTTTGTAATTATGCCCTCATAAATTTCCCCATAAAAGGTCATCCCCCCTCAAGACGATGATTGGTTTAGTCACGACCCAACTAGTGATGATGATTCATACAATGATGGGAATGCACATACTGATCTTTTAGACATATTAAAATAAAAATAATTTCTATTGAGTTCTTTTAGACATTACTTGACCAACATATGATACTCATTTCTATTGATTTTCTGATATACTACTGTCACCGGCAAAATCTTTCTTTATAACTCCATTGTGAGGCCCCACCCCTGGTGGGCCCTCAATTTGAATTTGAATATTATATATTAGCCTAAGTATTTTAATTATACTAATTATGGGGTTTAGATAAGGGTAGTTATGTATTTTTCTAGGTTTAGTCTAGTTGTGTAATTAGTAGAGTCAATAGGGTGTCTTTTGTTAATTTTAGAGTTAGTTAGTTTGTTAGAGGCCCTAGCTAGAAATTTGTGTTTTCTATAGGGGGTTTGCACCAAAGAATCTTCTAAAAGCCCACCTAAAGACCTAAGTACCCTCTACCCTAACCCTAATCCTATTCTAACCCCAAGGGCATTTTTGTCCCTAGCCTAAAAACCCAACCTATTTAAACTAAGCCCTCCTGCCCAAGCAATCACTGTTCATCTCCTCTCTCTCAATTCATATCTCTTTCTCTTTTCTTCTTCCCTACTTCTCTCCAACAAGCCCTCATCTTCCCTCCAATTCCTATCTCTCTCCCTCTCTCTTTCTCTCCCCAGAATTTCCAATAGTAGGCCAACCCCAGCTAAAACCCCAAGACTGATCTGCAACGGAGGAGCCCTACTGCTAAAACCCCTGGTTACTAATTGGTTCTCTGTTGTTTTCTCTCTTTTCCTTCTACCTTCAATAGATCAGGCAAGTGCCCTATGCTGATAGTCTAGATTGCATGTTTTCCTTCTTTGATTTGCAATTACAATTCCAATTGCTGTATCTACATGTTAGATCCTTATTGAGCCTGTCTTTTGGTTTTCCTCGACCATTGATGGATGACGTTACCTCATTTGGATGATCAATGGTCCGGTTGATGGATGGTTGATATAGAAGTGATTTTTCTTCTTTAATTATGTTTCTGTGATGGTCTGAGGAGAAGTCCAGGGGGATTGGAGTCGCTGTACCAAATTCCCGGAGGTGGTATTGTGAAAACCCGTCTTGCTGCGTCGAGACCGGGACCGAGGTGGGACCACCTTTGGAAAATCAGGACCCCACATCTGATGGAGGGGCCCAGGTAGATCCCTGATTTCAGACCTGGTCCAGATATAGAATCATGAAATTCTCCTCAAACCCATAGCTCAGCGATGGCCGAGCTCAGCATTGATCGAGCCCAGTGATGGCCGAGCTCAGCACTGGCAGAGCCCAGCGATGGCCGAGCTCAGCACTGACCGAACTCAGCAATGGCCGAGCTCAGCATTGGCAGAGCTCAACGATGGCTGGATTCAACACTAGCCGAACTCAGTGTTCTGTCGAGCACAATGCTCAGGTTGAGATCCGCGTTTTAGCCGAGCTCAGTGTCTAGGCCGAGTTCAGTGTTATGGCCGAGCTCAGTGTTTTACCTAGCTCAGTGCCAGACCGGGCTCCGTGCTTTACCGAGCTAAGAGCTTGACCGACCTCAATGCCTGGCCGAGCTCAATGCTTTACCGAACTCAGCTGAATGACCGAACTGAGCTAGGTGCTTTGCCGAGCTGAGTTGGGTGACCGAGCTGAGTGTTCAATTGAGCTTAAGTGCTTAGTCGAACTCCGAGCTGGATTCCGAAGAAGGCTGGATTCCAACAAAGGAGACTAGAACCGGGGACATTCCCTTCAGCCAGAATTCTTAGTGTGCACGGTCAACTACCCAGGCCAGGGGGTTAGCCGAACTCACAGGAAGTTCTGGACAATCAGGCTTTGCCTGCAGGGTGTTGCTTCTCTGATCCTAGTGCGCCGAGCTGACCGCCCAGGCCAGGAGGTCGGCTGAGCACACTGTGTACATAACTTCTGAGCACCAAACACAGTATTCTTTAGCATCTGTGGTTTCACTTAAAGATCGAATTATCTGAGATAGACCTGAATCTGAAGTGGATCATTTACTTAGGTTGGACTGTTGATATGTCCCATTGACCCTTGTACTTGGAGATTCATCTCCCTCATATCATTACTATCACTCTATTGTCCTTATTATTGCTTATACCTGTTAATTAAATGGAAAATGGAGGACCCGAACCTAGGACTACTTAGAGGTGACCCGGTAATATGATTGGGTGAACATTGACCCGTGTCTGTGGCTAGGCGGACTCTTTTATGGACTAAGTTTGGATGAGAATTACCCTAAACTGGAGAGGTTAGATTGTATGGGCTTGTGACCCGTTATGGATGTAAATGGATCATATGTTATTGAACATGGACTTGTAACTCATATGGACTGTTATAGACCAGGCCATGTATTTGGTGGGCCTTGGTATGGATCCGTTGACTGGACTTGGATCTGGATTATGATCCATGGATGCTTGGACCTCTTAGGAACTTTGTTAGGACCTTGTCCACGCAAGGCAAAGCCTAGACAGACACAGACCTTTATTATTTCCTGAGTCGGCATAGACATTCACTCAGTTGATCTAAGCTAAGCCAGTTGGACTGATCATCACTGGTAGGAGCTATTGAAAGTGTTGTGTGGCTATCATGATGAGCATTGTTGGAGACGGACGGTGCGATACCGAGTCCGGTCTCAGTGTGTGTTGATGGATGATGATTATTTGCGGGGCTAGATAATCCCCAGCACTGTGAGATTTTCCCCGCCGCGACTGTGTTCAGTATGGGAGGGCCGTGGCATAATATCCCACGGTATCCAGCTTTTGTGAGTGTGCCATTTTGTGTAGGTTTATTATATTATGTTTATCTTGATTCTTTTTGTTTATCTTGCTCAACTGCCTAAGATCTGTACCATTGCTATTCTCCTAACTTTATTACTGTCTCTACTCATTTGATGCATACATTCTATATTATTAGCATACTGTGACTTGCCAGATCTTTAGATCTGATCCACTCTTGGTGCTTAGGTCCTGACCCCGAGTTCGAGGGCGATACGTATGCACTCGTAGAGGTGCCTGTAGTAGGTGACTACGGATGGGGACCGGCCGACCAAGAGGTCGAGCCGGAAGGTGGAGAGCCGGCACCAGTGGAAGGGGCTTGAGTGTCTATTTGTTTGGGATTTTGAGAGATTTTTGTAGTGAGTTGGGTAAGGTTGGAAATATGTAATTAAACTTTGGTTTTTATCACTTGTCATTTTAGGCTGGATAAGCCCGTTATACATGATATGATTTTGATGATACCTTATGCTTGTATTGCTTCTGCTTATTTCTTTATGTTTCCGCAATATTAACTGTTATTATAATATTGCTCAAAAAGTTTTAAATTGGACCTCACTGCGGACCTACGATCTTGGAAGTTCTCGAATTTTCCGGGAAGTAGCGCGCCAATTTCGGTACTTTGACGATTTTCTCAGTATCCGGAATTGGGGCGTTACATTTTATGGTATCAGAGCGGTAAGGTCGATGGATCGGGTAGAATCAGTGTAGTCTTAAGTGTTGGGCTTGAACTAACCCAATTTCTTTCTCTTGACAGATGTCTGGAGAAGGTTCTCCACCACATATGATACCAGCGGTCAGTGGCCAGCCCGACTTTGAGCAGCATTTCCAGAGATTCCTACAGGCCTTCCTTGTTTCTCAGGAGGCCCAGGCTTCGGCGCAGCAGCAACAGGCCGAGGACTTTGCGCAGTTTCAGGCGCAAACTCTGGATGTCATCGAGAGGGTGCCTCAGCCAGGTATAGCAGCGGCACCTGTTCGGGAGGTAGACCCGAACATCATCTTTGAGAGGTTCCTCAAGAGGGGACCACCTGAGTTCACTGGCGCAGATGATCCGCTCGTGGCCGAGGGACCACCTGAGTTCACTGGCGCAGATGATCCGCTCGTGGCCGATGACTGGATCGTACGGATGGAGAAGATCTTCAGAGTCTTTGAGTGCACCGGCCAGCAGAGGGTGCAGCTAGCTGCTTACATGTTCCGGGGAGTCGCGGAGGACTGGTGGAGGACAGTTCAGCGACATTTCGAGCTGATCGGAGACGAGATTGCTTGGACTGCCTTCAGAGCGGACTTCCTCCGGAAGTTCATACCAGCTCACGTCAGAGACCGCAAGCTGCGGGAGTTTCAGGCACTGGTGCAGGGCAGCATGACTGTCTACCAGTATGAGGTTCGCTTCACCCAGCTTTCTCGCTTTGCAGAGGCTCTGGTCATGCCTAAGTCAGAGAGGATTCGGCGGTTCGTCGAGGGACTGAGAGACGACATCCAACTTAACATGTCTTGCATTGAGATTCACACTTATGAGGAGGCTTTGAGGAGGGCTTACTGGGCAGAGGAGCGTCTGCAGCGGATTGAGGCCAGTCAGCAGCAGAGATGGGTCGGGGTTGCTCTGGTCAGACCGCAGCCTGTGCCCCTACAGCGGCAGCCATTCCAGAGACAAAGGCCAGCTGGGCAGTATCATCAGCATCAGCATCAGCAGCAGTAGCAGTAGCGTGGGCCCAGAGTGTGCTATGACTGCGGGGAGCCAGGGTACATCTCTAGAGTTTGCCCACTACGAGGAGGACAGCACCCGATGCTCCAGCTTCCAGCACCTCCTAGAGCTCCAGCTCCAGCTCCACCTGCTCCGCGGATTGCACCGGCACCTCAGCTACCTCAGCAGCAGTACCATGCCCAACAGCAGGTACATGGACCCCAGCAGCCCAGGGGACAGCACTATCAGAGGGGACGACACCAGAGGCCCCATGGACAGCAGCGACAGCAGCAGAGACCTCAGGCCGCAGGTCAGGCATTTGCACTCACACATGAGTAGGCCGAAGCTGCAGGGAACGTCATTGAAGGTACTCTTTCTATTTGTGATCAGATTGCTAGAGTATTGTTTGATCCTGGTGCGACACATTCCTATGTGTCTTCTGCTTTTGCTTTAGTTCTTGGTGGGCTAGGAGAGGAGTTGCCTTGCACGCTAGTTATGTCTACGCCCGTGGGCAAGAGGGTAGTGTGTCAGACTTACCACCCCAGATGCCGAGTGCAGATCGGGGAGTACATTATGTTTGCAGATTTGATCGTGTTACCCATGCATGACTTCGACGTTATCTTGGGGATGGATTGGTTGGCCAGATACCGAGCAGTGATGGATTGCTTCGAGAAGATAGTCAGACTTAGCATCAACAATTCAGATGACACAATCGAGTTTGTAGGCGAGAAGAAGCCACACAGTACCAGGTTGATTTCAGCACTGAAGGCAGAGAGGCTAGTGAGATCAGGTTGCGAGGGCTACATCGCATTCATCTCAGAGGACAAGAAGTCTGAGGGAGTCGAGGAGATTCCGGTTGTTTGTGAGTTTCCAGACGTGTTTCCCGACGAGATCCCATGATTGCCTCCAGTCAGAGAGATCGACTTCACCATCGAGCTTGTGCCAGGCACCGCACCGATTTCCAGAGCTCCTTACCGCATGGCTCCAGCAGAGCTGCGAGAGTTGAAGACCCAGTTGCAAGAGTTGATAGACAAGGGCTTCATCAGACTAAGCATGTCACCTTGGGGAGCACCTGTGCTTTTCGTGAAAAAGAAGGATGGATCGATGAGGATGTGCATCGACTACAGGCAGTTGAACCAGGCAACAGTGAAGAACAAGTATCCTCTTCCCCGGATCGACGAGCTCTTCGACCAGCTTCAGGGAGCGCAATACTTTTCAAAGGTGGACCTGAGATCGGGATATCATCAGCTGCAAGTCAGAGAGTAGGATGTGCAGAAGACGGCGTTTCGTACTCATTACGGGCACTATGAGTTCCTTGTGATGCCGTTCGGGTTGACGAATGCGCCGGCAGTGTTCATGGCTTTGATGAACAAGATATTCGCTCTGTACCTCGATAGCTTCACGGTGGTGTTCATCGACGACGTGTTGGTCTACTCCAAGTCCAGAGAGGAGCACGAGTAGTATTTGAGAACGTCTCTACAGTTGTTGCGTGACAACCAGCTATACGCGAAGCTCAGCAAGTGCGAGTTCTGGTTAGAGCAGGTAGTCTTCCTCGGACATATCATCTCCAGAGACATCCTAGCAGTGGATCCAGCGAAGATCGAGGTAGTAGTAACTGGGAGAGACCGAAGAATGTCACAGAAGTTCGGAGTCTCCTTGGCTTAGCAGGCTACTACCGCAGATTCGTCAAGAGCTTCTCTTCAATTTCAGCCCCTTTGACCAAGCTGACAAGGAAGGATGTACCGTTCGTATGGATAGATGCTTGTGAGAACAGCTTCCAAGAGCTGAAGGAGAGACTGACGACAGCACCGATCTTATCTTTACCTTCTGGTACAGGTGGTTTTGTTGTCTTCACCGATGCTTCAGGGACCGGTCTTGGTTGTGTTTTGATGCAGGAGGGCAAAGTCATTGCCTATGGATCACGCCAGCTGAAGGAACATGAGAAGAAGTATGCTACTCACGATCTAGAGCTTGCAGCAGTCGTGTTTGCACTGAAGATGTGGCGGCACTACCTCCACGAAGAGAAGTTCGAAGTCCATTCAGATCATCGCAGCTTGCAATACCTGTTCAATCAGCATGATCTCAACAACCGTCAGAGGCGTTGGATGGAGTACATCAAGGATTACGACTTCCCTATCAAATACCACCCGGGAAAGGCGAACGTCGTAGCAGATGCTTTGAGCAGGAAGACCGCCCTAGTCAGTTTTCTAGCAGCAGAAGGTGTGTGGACCGATGTCTTCAGTGACTTGGATGTCCAGTTTCAGTTACTTAGCGATAGAGTTATGCTTGCCACCATGTCCGCATGGGAACTAGAGTTGCTTGGAGAGGTCAAGGACAGTCAACGCAGCGATCCCAAGCTTGTTAGAGTGATCGAGCAGATTGACCAGAGGCCCAAGTTCAGGCTGATTGGAGGAGTGCTCTACTATCAAGACAGGCTGTGTACCAGACATTCAAGAGTTGAAGGACCAGATCTTAGCAGATGCACACCATAGTAGATATTCGATTCACCCGGACAGCACCAAGATGTATAGGAACCTGAGGAGCTACTACTGGTGGAACAACATGAAGAAAGAGATTGCAGGCTATGTGGCAAGATGTCTGACATGTCAGCAGATCAAGGCCGAGCACCAGAAGCCACCAGAGCTACTTCATCAGCTCGAGATACCTCAGTGGAAGTGGGAGCATATTACCATGGATTTTATTGCAGGACTTCCAGCTACCAAGAGATGCAGTGATGGCATTTGGGTGATCATGGAAAGATTGACCAAGTCAGCTCATTTCTTGCCAGTGTCGATGGGAGCAGGACTCGACATCCTTGCTAAGCTGTACGTGGACAAGATTGTCCCTTTGCATGGAGTTCCAACTTCGATTGTTTCAGACAGAGATCCACGCTTCACATCTCACTTCTGGGAGAGTCTACAACAGGCCTTGGGTACCAAGTTCAGCTTCAGCACAGCCTACCATCCTCAGACAGACGGACAGACAGAGCGCACCAACCAAACCTTGGAGGACATGTTGCGAGCTTGTGTCCTAGATTACAAGGAGAACTGGGAGGATTCTTTGCCACTCTGTGAGTTTGCTTACAATAACAGTTACCACTCGAGCATCAAGATGGCACCGTTCGAAGCGTTGTACGGCAGGAAGTGCAAGACCCCAGTCTGTTGGGAGGAAGTTGGTGTCAGGAGTTTCTATGGACCATTTATCGTCGGCGACACCAGTGAGAAGATCCACCAGATAGTAGAGAACCTGAAGATTAGCCGCAGTCGACAGAAGAGCTATGCAGACAACCGGCGCAGACCACTTGAGTTTCAGAAGGGAGACCGTGTATTCTTGAAGGTTTCCCCAGCTCGAGGCACCCTCAGATTCGGCGAGAAGGGCAAGTTAGCATGGAGGTACGTCGGACCCTTTGAGATCAAGGTCGGGATCGGAGATGTCGCCTACAGACTTCAGTTGCCAGCAGAGTTATCAAGTGTGCACGACGTCTTCCATGTCTCGATGTTGAGGAAGTATGTGGAGGACCCTACCCACATTCTGCATCACCAGCCGCTCGACATCCAGCCCGACGCGTCCTACATCGCCAAGCCAGTCGCCGTCATCGACACCAAGGAGAAGGTGCTTCGGGACCGAACCATTCAGTTTGTGAAGGTTCGGTGGGAGCATCACACCCCAGCTGAGGCTACTTGGGAGCTACGAGACCAGGTGGAGAGAGATTATCCACATCTTCTACCGTAGGTATGTTCTTACTTTGTTTTTACATTTGGGGACCAAATGTCTTTAACGAGGGAGAAATGTGAGGCCCCACCCCTGGTGGGCCCTCAATTTGAATTTGAATATTATATATTAGCCTAATTATTTTAATTATACTAATTATGGGGTTTAGATAAGGGTAGTTATGTATTTTACTAGGTTTAGTCTAGTTGTGTAATTAGTATAGTCAATATGGTGTCTTTTGTTAATTTTAGAGTTAGTTAGTTTGTTAGAGGCCCAAGCTAGAAATTTGTGTTTACTATAGGGGGTTTGCACCAAAGAATCTTCTAGAAGCCCACCTAAAGACATAAGTACCCTCTACCCTAACCCTAATCCTATTCTAACCCCAAGGGCATTTTTGTCCCTAGCCCAAAAACCCAACCTATTTAAACTAAACCCTCCTTGCCCAAGCAATCACTGTTCATCTCCTCTCTCTCAATTCCTATCTCTTTCTCTCTTCTTCTTCCCCACTTCTCTCCAACGAAACCTCATCTTCCCTCCAATTCCTATCTATCTCCCTCTCTCTTTCTCTCCCCAGAATTTCCAATAGTAGGCCAACCCCAGCTAAAACCCCAGGACTGATCTACAATGGAGGAGCCCTACTGCTGAAACCCCTGGTTACTAATTGATTCTCTATTGTTTTCTCTCTTTTCCTTCTACCTTCAATAGATCAGGCAAGTGCCCTATGCTGATAGTCTAGATTGCATGTTTTCCTTCTTTGACTTGCAATTACAATTCTAATTGTTGTATGTACATGTTAGATCCTTATTGAGCCTGTCTTTTGGTTTTCCTCGACCATTGATGATGAGGTTACCTCATTTGGATGATCAATCGTCCGGTTGATGGATGGTTGATATAGAAGTGATTTTTCTTCTTTGATTACGTTTCTGTGATGGTTTGAGGAGAAGTCCAGGGGATCGAGCCCAGCGATGGCCGAGCTCAGCACTGGCAGAGCCCAGCGATGGTCGAGCTCAGCACTGACCGAACTCAGCGATGGCCGAGCTCAGCATTGGCAGAGCTCAACGATGGCTAGATTCAACACTAGCCGAACTCAGTGTTCTGCCGAGCACAATGCTCAGGTTGAGATCCGCGTTTTAGCCGAGCTCAGTATCTAGGCCGAGTTCAGTGTTATGGCCGAGCTCAGTGTTTTACCTAGCTCAGTGCCAGACCGGGATCTGTGCTTAACCGAGCTCAGCGCTTAACTGAGCTAAAAGCTTGACCGACCTCAATGCCTGGCCGAGCTTAATGCTTTACCGAACTCAGCTGGATGACCGAACTGAGCTAGGTACTTTGCCGAGCTGAGTTGGGTGACCGAGCTGAGTGTTCAATTGAGTTCAAGTGCTTAGCCGAACTCCGAGCTAGATTCCGAAGAAGGCCGGATTCCAACAAAGGAGACTAGAACCGGGGACATTCCCTTCAGCCAGAATTCTTAGTGTGCACGGTCAACTACCCAGGCCAGGGGTTTAGCCGAACCCACAAGAAGTTCTGGACAATCAGGCTTTGCCTGCAGGGTGTTGCTTCTCTGATCCCAGTGTGCCGAGTTGACCGCCCAGGCCAGGAGGTCGGCTGAGCACACTGTGTACAGTGACACTTCCCAGATTCTAATTTCTATTGTTGTAATCATATGTAGGACCCATTGGCCATCCAAATAGACTTCCATCACTGTGTCAACCACGAGTCGATGGTGTGGCTCAACCTTGACTCATGGGGTCCACTAATTAAGGTCCAGGTTATGTAATCTAAGATGATTCGACCATTATACGTTACCAAGTGATGCACATAACTTCTGGGCACCAAACATAGTATTCTTTAGCATCTGTGGTTTCACTTAAAGATCGAATTATCTGAGATAGACCTGAATCTGAAGTGGATCATTTACTTAGGTTGGACTGTTGATATCTCCCATTGACCCTTGTACTTGGAGATTCATCTCCCTCATATTATTACTATCACTCTATTGTCCTCATTATTGCTTATACCTGTTAATTAAATGGAAAATGGAGGACCCGAACCTAGGACTACTTAGAGGTGATCCGGTAATATGATTGGGTGAACATTGACCCGTGTCTGTGGCTAGGCGGGCCCTTTTATGGCCTAAGTTTGGATGAGAATTACCCTAAACTGTAGAGGTTAGATTGTATGGGCTTGTGACCCGTTATGGATGTAAATGGATCATGTGTTATTGAACATGGACTTGTAACTCATATGGATTGTTATAGACTGGGCCATGTATTTGTTGGGCCTTGGTATGGATCCGTTGACTGGACTTGGACCTGGATTATCCATGGATGCTTGGACCTCTTAGGGACTTTGTTGGGATCTTGTTCACGCAAGGCAAAGCCTAGACAGACACAGACCTTTATTGTTTCCTGAGTCAGCATAGACATTCACTCAGTTGATCTAAGCTCAGCCAGTTGGACTGATCATCACTGGTAGGAGCTATTGAGAGTGTTGTGTGGCTATCATGATGAGCATTGTTGGAGACGGACGGTGCGATACCGAGTCCGGTCTCAGTGTGTGTTTATGGATGATGATTATTTGCGGAGCTAAATAATCCCCAGCACTGTGAGATTTTCCCCGCCGCGACTATGTTCAGTATGGGAGGGCCGCGGCATAATATCCTGCGGTATCCAGCTTGTGTGAGTGTGCCATTTTGTGTAGGTTTATTATATTATGTTTATCTTGATTCTATTTGTTTATCTTGCTCAACTGCCTAGGATCTGTACCATTGTTATTCTCCTAACTTTATTACTGTCTCTACTCATTTGATGCATACATTCTATATTATTAGCATACTATGACTTGCCAGATCTTTAGATCTGATCCACTCTTGGTGCTTAGATCCTGACCCCGAGTTCGAGGGCGATGCGTACGCACTCGTAGAGGTGCCCGTAGTAGGTGACTACGGATGGGGACCGGCCGACCAAGTGGTCGAGCCGAAAGGTGGAGAACCGGCACCAGTGGAAGGGGCAGTGTCTATTTGTTTGGGATTTTGAGAGATTTTTGTAGTGAGTTGGGTAAGGTTGGAAATATATAATTAAACTTTGGTTTTTATCGCTTGTCATTTTAGGCTGGATAAGCCCGTTATACATGATATGATTTTGATGATACCTTATGCTTCCGCTATCTCTGTATTGCTTCTGCTTATTTCTTTATGCTTCCGCAATATTAACTGTTGTTATAATATTGTTCAAAAAGTTTTAAATTGGACCTCACTGCGGACCTACGATCTTAGAAGTTCTCGGATTTTCCGGGAAGTAGCGCGCCAATTTCGGTACTTTGATGATTTTCATAGTATCCGGAATTGGGGCGTTACATCCACAATGTTGCTTGTTGCATTGCATTGCCGGTCCCAAGCTTAGAAAAAAGGAGGGCTTAAAGTCCAGATGACAGTATATGAATAATTAGAGAATGTTGATACTATATTCAAGATCGTGCTAAAGCTCAAGCCCGGCCTGAGACCGCACGGGATGAGATTTGACATAGGCCCGCTCAATTTAGGGTCGGGATTGGACAATCACTGACAGGCCCGTCCAATATTCAGGACAGGATGGGACAACCCATGCCCAGGCTCGACCCTTTCCATTGACAGGTCCGCTTATATCTCTTACAGGTCTTACTTAGATCATGAACTTGAATTCTAAGACACGAGTTTTCTGTAGAGGATCGTATTAGCATAAATCAAATGGAGAATATGCATATATAAATTGGATCTAATTCGGCATAATCAAACTTTGAATCAGAACTGCAATCAACCATCCATCAAAGAACAATGAAAATAGAAATTATGCTCAGTCTTGGTACAAATCTGCTTATTAGCAAAAAAAGAAAAAGAAGGAAAATCCTCTCACCTAGACAATGAAACTACAACAATGGTTAGACGTCCAAATCAACAGAAAACCATTATTCCTCATAAACCATTTTCATTTCAGATCATTATCCTAACTTTCACTACTATGAACAAGACCTCATGCATTTATATGGATGAGACTTGAGAGATACATAAAAAATACGCATGGGCATCAAAATGATGGAGGAGACATTGAAAAGTGATGGATAGAAGCATTTCTAATGTTGTTTTGTGCATGAACTCAAAAGAATCTAGGATTTGGAAGCATTCCATATCTGGGAATTTCTCGGTCAAAGCTTTTATCTTAGACTTGGAAGGAACGTAACTTGGTTAGGTCTTGCTCCTCCTTGGGTTGAGGCATTTTGTTCATTAGCTTGGTTAGGTCTTGCTCCTCCTTGGGTTGAGGCATTTTGTTCATTAGCTATCACTGGGAAGATTTCTACGACGGACAAGTTAAGAAGAAAAGGTCTTACATTGGCAAACTTCTCAGATATTTGTGTGACGTGTCATAAAGAAGAGGAAACAATAGGCAAAGTACCCTCATAATTGAGGAACCCTAATTCTAACCCTAACTCATCTTAAGTGGGCATCCACCCAAGATCTATATCTCAAAACACTCCCCCTTGAATGACCACCATTCAAAGACAGTTGCCTCATTAAAAACCTTGCTAAGGAAAACCCAGTGGGAAAAAACCAAAGCAAAGAGAAAAAGAGTACAACATTCTTCAAGATCATTGAACTGATGTTGGACGTGCATAATGCTGCCTCGTTAAAACCTTAACTGGCCAGTGGGATAAAACCAAGAGAAGGAAAAAGAGTACATCGCACAAATGTTCTGGGTAGTATACTTTAAGATGCTCCCTGATAAACCACTCCCCCTGATGATAGCAACCATTTACATAGTTTGATGATGAACTCTACGCATGCCAATCTCATATACAAACTTCTGGAATACTGATTTTGGCAAAGATTTGGTAAATAGATCAGCCAGGTTATTACTCGAACAAGCTTGCTTGACTTCAATTTCATTGTTCTTATGAAGTTCATGAGTGAAGAATAACTTCGGTGCTATATGCTTAGTCTTGTCTCCTTTAATGAAACCTTCTCAAACCTGTTTTATGCATGCTTCATTATCTTCATAGATAATATTTGGGATACCTGCGATAGAAGGTAATTGACAATAACTACGAACATGCTGAATCAAAGATCTTCATAAAGAAACAAAATCTCAACATGGTTGGAGGAAGTAGCTACCAAAGTCCGTTTAGTGCAACACCAAGAAATGACAGCACTATTTAGAAACACATAACCTGTCTGTGATCGACCTTTATGAGGATCAGAGAGATAACCTAAATCTGCATATCCTACAAAACTGGAATCTTTACGATCATAAGAATAAAATATTCCTAAATCAGTCGTTCCACGCAAATATCATAGGATGTGTTTAATACCAATCCAGTGCCTTTGAGTTGGTGCGGAGCTATATTTGGCAAGTAGATTCACAAAAAATGCAATATCAGGTCTAGTGCATTGTGCCAAGTAGATCAGGGCTCCAATAACACTTAAGTATGGTACTTCTGGACCCAATACCTTTTCATTTTTCTCGATGGGACTGTATGGGTCTTTCTTTGTATCAAGAGACCGGACGACCATGGGTGTGCTTTCTTCATACCAAATCATTTTAAAACCTTCTCGGTATAATTAGATTGATGGACTAACATCCCATTAGAATTTCTCTGGATTTGCAAGCCGAGACAGAATCTCGTTTTTCCAAGGTCTTTCATTTCAAATTCTTTCTTTAAATAATTAGCAGTTTATTCGAGCTCTCTGGAGTCCCTACCAAATTTATATCATCCATATAAACTGCTAATATTACAAATCCCTTCAAGAACTTCTTTATAAATAGACACGGGCAAATATGATCGTTTGCATACCCCCTTTTAGACATGTATTCACTAAGACGATTGTACCACAATGTTCCGGATTGCTTCAGGCTGTACATTGATTGCCTCAATTTGACTAAGTACGTACTCGAAAAAAATTGGCTTTACTTCAGGCAAAGGAAATCCTTCCGGGATTTTCATGTGAGTTTTTGTGTCTAAGTCCCCATACAAGTAGGCAATTACAACATCCATGAGTCTCATTTCTAGATTTTGAGGAACTACTAAACTTATCAAATATCTGAAAGTTGTTGTATTTATGACAGGGGAGTATATTTCATCATAATCAATCCCAGGTTTTTGTAGGAAACCTTGTGCCACTAATTGTGCCTTATATTGGGTAATTTCATTCATTTCATTCCTTTTTCTTCCAAACACCCACTTGTAACACACAGGGTTAACATCCTTTGGGATTTGTACTATAGGTCCGAACACACCACGTTTATTGAGAGACTCTAACTCTGCTTTGATTGCACTTCCCCATTTTGGCCAATCCTTTCTTTGTCAACATTCATTTATAGAACGTGGTTTTGTGTCCCAATCATCATCATCATTTTCTTTTGATATTTGTGTAGCTACCGCATATGCAAATCCGTCATCGATGACAATATTATTTCTATTCCATCTCTCTCTTTAATAATTATAAAGTATAGAGATCTCTTCATTATCCGGTACCGGTGCCTCTTCAGGGGCTTCCAAAGTCTCACTAAAGACTTCCATTATTCTAGAGAGAACGAGTTTTACCATAACCTCTTCAGGAGCGTTACGTGCCTCTTTGGGAGGAAATGATGATGATTGCTCATTTCTCCTTTTCCACGGAGCTGAGTCCTTTGAACTTATAGGTCTGCCACGCTTCTGGCGTATTGCAGATTCTTTTGTTGTTGTATTTTGACTTTGTCCTACAGGAACATAAATCCTGGCAGCTGCATTCATAGCTGGCACATGTGATTTTGTCAACTTTGCTGCATCGGTAAATGCATCAGGTAATTTGTTTACAATTTCTTGTAAGTGCACGATTCTCAGTACTTCATTTTCACATTGTGCAGTTCGTTGATCCAGATGAGGCAGAGTGGAAGTATTCCATGTTAATTCTCGCCGTTCTTCAGGAACGGGTTGTTCTACAGGAACAATACATTCTTCAGGAACTATCTTAAGGAACAATATATTCTTCAGGAACTATCTTATCTCCCCCTAACGGCGGGAATATTGTTTCATCAAATTGACAATCGGGAAAATGAGCAGTGAAGACATCTCCTGTCATTGGTTCTAGTTATCGAATAATCGAGGGAGAGTCATAACCTACATAGATTGTCAATCTACATTATGGTCCCATCTTAGTACACTTAGGAGGTGGTATTGGGACTCGAACTGCACAACGAAACTTGCGCAAGTGAGAGATATTGGGTTGATGTCCTGATGTAAGTTATGTAGGAGAATATTGATGATAGGCCGTTGGTCGAAGTTGAATTAACATTGATGCATGCAACACAGCATGTCCCCGGGCACTAATTGACAATTTGGATTGCATCAGCAGAGTCCTAGAAATGAGTTGGATGCACTTAATCATGGATTCAGCTAAGCCATTATGGGTAGGGACATGGTGAATAGGATGTTCGACAACAATTCCTATAGATGAACAAAAATCATCAAAAACATGTGATGTAATTCACCTGCATTGTCAAGTTTTACAAACTTAATGGGATAATCATGGAAATGAGCCCTAAATTTGATTATTTGAGTTAATAGACGGGCAAAGGCTATGTTCCTAGTTGAAAGTAGGCAAACATCCGACCAACGGGTGGAGGCATCAATCAAGACCATAAAATACCTAAAAGGTCCACTAGGGGGATTTATGGGTCCACAAATGTCACCTTGTATCCTTTGCAGAAAGGATGGGGATTCGTATGCAACCTTAGCAAAAGAAGGTAGTGTAATCAATCTTCCTTGTGAACACGGGGTACATAAGTACCCACTAGGTATGGTCAATTGATGGTTCTCTAAAGAATGCCCAAAAGAGTTATCTATGATTTTTCTCAACATAGTAGCCCCAGGGTGACCTAACCTATCAAGCCAAAGCTGTAAAGCCTTAGGATCACTAAGCTTTGGGCTTGACTTTTTTGTTTTGCTCATAACCGAATGTAATTCAGCATTGGAGATTGTCGTATAATATAACCCTGAGGAGAGTGCACTTAGTTTTTCTAGTATTTGATTTTGGCTTCCAATACTAGTAACAATGCATAAGTATTTCTTGTTACCTTCACTTACAGTCTCAATGTGGTACTCATTCATTATGATGTCTTTGAGACTAATCAAGTTTCTTCTGGAACTTTTTGAGAACAAAGCATCTTTAATGAATAGGTGGGTACCATTAGGTAACATCATATGAGCTCTTCCAGAGCCTTCAATTATTTGCGCGGTCCAGTTATGGTGGATATCTTTCATGGAATGATTATCAATTCTGAGAAAAATTCCTGAATTTTCAGAATGGTGTGTGTTGTGGCACTATCTACCAAACAGAGATTGTCCTCAGTTCCATGATCCATGCCTTAAACAAAATAATAAACCAATATAACTATGCAATCATATGATAAAACTAAAATAATTAAATCATTCACCATAAATTAGGATATTAATGAAAAGTCTAAGAAACATGCATCTCAAATAAGTTGGCCAATAAAAAGTTAGAACATTAGGTTCTTAACTTTGAGAATCAGAATGGCGGATTTTGTCAAGACTTCAGGCTTGATTTAGAACTTCAGGTTCATAATACATGAAATTAGAACTGTAGGTTCTGTCAAATCTTCAGGTTTGAAGTAGCACTTCAGATTCATAATATATGAAACTAGAACTGCAGGTTCTGTTAAATCTTCATGTTTGAAGTAGAACTTCTGATTTTGTCAAATCTTAAGGTTTGAAGTAGAACTTCTGGTTTTGTCAAATCTTCGGGTTTAAAGAAGTAGAACTTCTGGTTCTAACAATTTATCAGAACTTCGGGTTTGAAGTAGAACTTCGATCTGGTTCTAATAATTGATTAGAACTTCTTGTTCTAACAATTGATCAGAACTTCTGGTTCTGTTAAATCTTCAAGTTTAAAGTAGAACTTCTGGTTCTAACAAATTTATCAGAACTTCTGGTTCTATCAAAACTTCAGGTTTAATCTCATGGCCTTATAATTTTATGGATATGAATCTACAAGTTCATATCAGTATTCCAACTTTTAGGACTTCTGGTCCATATATTAATGAACTTTGGGTTCAAATTTATAACTCCTGGTTCTATTTTGTGATCCATTCATGGTATTGATAAATAAAAAACATGTAAGAGGATGAACAGTAATCAAAATACTATGAATACTATAAACAAGCATTATAAACTGATTATATGCATTCTAATAAATCTTAAATATGGTTTAAATACTACTTACCGTAATCATAGTTCATAAAAAATTTATGACCATTGAAATTCTGATATGTTGAGTCTATTACGTAATGCTCGTCGCCACGAATCTGTAGAATCAAACCGTTCGTCGATCGGAGGTAGGATGAGGAAGTTATGGCCAGTCAAAGATTCTGTTGACCGAAGAGACTGGACCCGTGCTTGCGTCAGCAATACAGCAACAGTAAGAAAAAAAAATCCAGCACTCATCCTGAGGTGGAAGAGAAAGGAGAAAAAAAAACTAATTTCCATGATGACTTTTCAACTTGTAACAACACACAAATCGAACAATATATGTTTCTTGTAAACAGAAACCAGAAGAGTATGCAAACAGTATGCAAACACAAAGTCCTTGTTTCTTCCACGCATGTAAACCAAAAAAAAAATTGCTATAGTATGCAAACCGAGGCAAAGTTTGCTATAGTTGCATGAAAACCGATTGAGGCTGGAAAAAAATCGAGGCTGCTTCTTGGGTTTTTTTTTTTCTTCTTTATGCTGATAACGTGTTAGAAAAAAAAGAGACTAAGAGAAAGGAGATTAGAGGGAGAAGAGAGAGCTTTTCTGTTATCTTATTAACTATGCACAAATACAAAGGAGAGAGAGCCTATTTATAGGCAAAGTACCCTCATAATTGAGGAACCCTAATCCTAACCCTAACTCATCTTAAGTGGGCATCTACCCAAGATCCATATCTCATAACACTTTTCTATTTTATGGGCTATTTGGAGGGAAAGGAATGATAGAATATCCAGGGGTATCTCCTCTCTAGTTAAATTAATTGAACGTGTCACCCTTAGAATTGCTAAATGGGCTATGTTAAGAAAGGAGGTTTCCAATTTCTCCATTAACGATATCTTTGTAAATTGGGAAGCTTGTATGGTGTGTGGTCCACCTAGCGTAAGGAGATCTACTATTTGGCCTCCCACTCCTCTTGGTGTGCTCAAACTTAATGTGGACGGAGCTGCAAGTGGGAAGTCGGGACCCGTGGGTATTGGAGGGATGCTTCGCAACAACATAGGGGAAGTCTTATTTATATTCTCTAAGCATGTAGATGTTTGTGATTCTAATGAAGCAGAGGTGCGAGCTATCTTGGAAGCTCTTCAGTGTTTCTCAAGATCTTTTTATGAAAGCCTTATTATGGAGAGCGACTCTTCGAATGCAGTTTCATGGGCGTCTAATTGGAAAGTGAATCCCTGAAAATCTCAATTTTTCTTCAATGAAATCCGTGCTCTATCATCTTTCCATCAATGTTGCCTTTCACCATGAGTCTAGATCAGCCAACTCTGTGGCAGACGCTCTGGGAAAACAGGTGGTTGAGAGATCTACCCTATGGGAGGGGGTTGTTATGTAATTGTGAGGTGAGTGGGGTACATCTCTCTTGTACCTGCTTGCTCTTCTCCTTATTTCTCTTTGTATCTTTCGTCTCTTTTAATGAAATTTATTGTTGCCATTTTTTTTTAAAAAAAGTGACAGATAGTTGTAAGAAGAAAAAGAAATAAAAGCATGTCAAAGGCAACTTATTTGACCATTTCTAATGATCTCTTATCAAGAAGTTGATGCAAAATGAGGGGACCATTGTAGCTATCCAGCATAAGAGTAAACAAAATGAAATTAGATATTAAGAAATATTGGCAAATACTAGATATTGTTACTACAATTTCTCAGTGTAAGATCTCACCGACCCAAAGTAGAATAAAAAAAAACAAAAATAAAATAGAAAAGAACAAGAAGACACAAACATAGATATGGTTAAGATGCAGGTGGAGCCCACTTTTCAACACTCCCCCTTAGGTGGAACCCGAAGGCACACATTTTTTTTGGGCCGAGTCGTTCCGCCTGGGATTCGAACCCGCGCCCGGTTTGCTCTGATACCATCTTAAATTTCTTCAACTAACCATTGCTACCAAAACCCCGAGGCGTTAGTTGAGGCAGCAGAAATACTTTTTAATATTCTCCTTTGGGTGGAGCCCACTCTTCAACAAAACTATCAATAAAAACACAAACTACATGCAAACAACAACAACAATAATGCCTGAGATAAAGGGAAGATTTCTTTTGCAGAAATGGTAGTTTTACCTATGCTACCCAACTAAATAGCAGAGAGCAAACCCGAACAATTTACTAGTAAAACAAAAATCCAATAAAAATTGAACATAAGTTGCAAAAAAATCAAATACAAGAGACAAATCAAAATCCCCAACTCATATTGCAGAAAAATCCAATCTAATTCATAATAAAGCCAAGTTGCAGGAAAATTAATTGAATGAAACCCTAACGATTCAGAAGCCTTGTTGCAGATGGGGAAGCCTCGTTGTAGAGATGGATAAACGGAGATGGGAAAAATCACGAGAAAGATAAAAGAGGAAGATGGAGATGGGGAAGAGAAGAGAAGAGATGAAAATGGCGAAAATCATGAGGAAGAGAGAGGGAGATGGAGTTTTGGCTCTCAATGGAGAGGAAACGAATTGCTCTCCAGTGGGAGTAAAAGAGTTACATTTTTGTGTGGGGGTGTTTTCACTGAGCCAAGATCATCACTAGCCCAGGCCTCCAGACAGAATGATTATGCCTCCCCTAGGCCAAGGGTGACCACGGCTGAAGGACCGCGGCATTCGCCGAGGTGGAAGCTCCCGAACTCGGACCTATCCGACTTCGGCATCGACCCCGGCAATGCGGATTTGACAGAGATTGATGGGACCAGCGACAGAACGACGGCGCATGCTAAGGCATGCCCTGCAGATTATCATTACTGACAAAACGGCGTGTACAGGACACGTGCGCCCCCAGGGCATGGCTCCGGGCCAGGCCTGATGGGACCTGGCCCAAAAGTCAGAACTGCCGCCTGACCCAGCGAGCCTAGCATTTAATGAAGCATGGGTCAGCATTTAATGCATTATGGGCTGAGTGGACGCAGCCACTCGAGTGGCCGGCCCAGTCTTGGAACTCGCCCGCAATAGTCAACCCCATCGCCTATAAATAGCGCCTCCACCTCCATCCTAAAGGTACGCAACCCATAATACATACTCTTACTCTGCAATTTCCTCTCCTTCTCCCTTGCTCGTTCCCTGAACTAACTAAAGCATCGGAGAGCCTTGCGCTGCCTGCAGCCAGGGTCCTCTGACGTGTTTTCTTCTCTTCCTCCTCAGGTCCACTCGGAGCCACAGCAATCTTCATCCAAGCCACCTGAGTCAAGGGTCCTAACCCCTGATTTAAAGTCCTTAATTTTTAGGCACTTACAATTGGCGCCGTCTGTGGGAAAGTACTAACCCATACCCCAAAACCTTCCCCAAAACCTTTCTCAAAACCTTTCCCAAAACCCTTTCCAATCACCATGGCTCCGAGAAACAAGAGAGGCGCAGAGCACCCGAAGTCCCTCCCCGCAGGGCCACTGGTTCTCCCTGGGCCGTTGCCCTACGCATCGAGGGAGGCCGCAGAGGTAGAAAGCTACCACACCGAGTCCGCGTCATCCCCGCTAGAGGTGGAGGATCCACCGCGGCTGAACGCTCCCCTCCAGGAGCGCTTCTCGAAGGGCAAGGCCCCGGCAGCGGCGGGGTCACATCGATCCGGGCGCCACTTGGACCGCGAAGGCAACAGAGCCGACCCCGCTCAAGCGGCAATCAGGGCTCAGAATCTCGCCCTCCAGGAGAAAGACGATCTCATCCGCCAGCTTAGGAGGCAGCTCCGAGAGAAAGAAGTAGTCCCTGGGGGCGGTGATCCCGTAGGCAGGAAGGATCCCGTCACCGGCAAAGACTTAAGGGAGCATCTGAACGATAAAAGTCGCGAGCGGAGTCACGTCGGGAGTTCTTGCCATAACCACGAGGACAGTGGGTCGGTGCCGAGATCGGAGGCGGTAGATCAGCAGGCTCTGATCGACCGCCTGGTCAAACAGGCCATCCAGAATACCCTGAAGGAGGCAGGGCTCGCCCAAAATCAGCCAGACCTCCAGAGAAATAATCGAGTACCCCCTCCCTAAGAAGTTCAGCGTTCCGAGGTTCATACTCTATGATGGAACCTCGGATCCAGCAGCGCATCTCCGCCATTTCACCAAAAAACTGTCCGTCTGGGGCGACGTTGGGCACCTCAACTGCAGAGTCTTCTCCTCCAGCCTAGGGGACCTTCCACTCAAATGGTTCTGTGTGCTCCCCGAAGGATCGGTCACGAGCTGGGCTCAGTTGCGGGACTCCTTCCTTGGGAAATTCCAGGCGCACAGAGTCATTCCCAAGACCGACAGTGACATCATGGCCCTCAGGATGAGGTGGAGTGAAAGCATCACTCAATTCGCCAAAAGATTCTGGACGGTTTATAGTCAAATCGACAACTCCTCCGAAGATGTCGCGATCAAGTCCTTCCAGCACGCCCTCCTGCCAGGATGTGAGCTTCGGAAGGAGCTCGTCCGGAACCCTGTTCTCTATGTAACAGCCCTCATGGCAAGGGTGAACAAGTACATCGAGCAGGAGGAGGACGAAGCACGGGCCAATGAGAGCTTTGGCATTCCTAGGGGCAAGTCTCGGAACGAGAGCCGTCCTCGGCAGGAGGACCGACCGCGGCAGGAGGATCGATCTCGGCGGGAAGACCGAGCCTCTAGGGGGGAGAAGAGGACCTACCGCAGAGAAGAAACAAGCCGAGACCACCACTCGGGTGGCCAATCGTCGACCCCGACCCGCGCTCCAGGAGGAAGCAAGAGACATAGACCGTCCTACTCTTCCCGCGAGAGGGTCAATACGGTTTTCAAAGAGCCGATTCACCAGATACTGGAGAAGATCCAGGGAAAGCCATACTTTAAATGGCCATTCCCTATGAAGGGCGATCCCTCTACGAGGGATCAGACGAAGTTCTGCGCTTACCACAGGCAGAACGGGCATAACACTGAGGGCTGTTACTCCCTCAAGTATCATCTCGAAAGGCTCGTCAAGGATGGGCACCTGAAGGAGTACTACAAGGTAGCGAGCAGCGGGAGCAACGACCGACCTCGACGCCGAACTGAGGAGAATCACGACAGCGACGGGTCGGAGAGGATCATAAGCGTCATCCACCTGGCCCCTATCAAGCAGAGCAGCGGTCAGGCCCGCGCCGAGGCCAGGAGGGCCTCCCATGGGAAACAGGTCATGTCGGCCGAGCTCGAGCCATCCTCTAAAAAGGCTCGCAAAGAGAGGCCGAAGATTTGGTTCTCGGACGAGGACCTGAAGGGGGTTCAACTCCCTCACAATGACCCACTAATTATGACCCTGAAGTTGGGGAATTGCAAGGTGCAGAGGATCCTCGTCGACCCCGGCAGTTCGTCCGAGATCCTCTACTTCGACTGCTTTACCAAGATGGGGCTCACAGAAGAAGACCTCCAGGAGGCGCGGACCCCCCTGATAGGGTTCAGCGCCAAGCCCGTATACCCGAAAGGGAGAGTCTCCCTCAAAGTTCAAGTAGGGAGCACATCAGTGGTGGCTGATTTCCTCGTGGTAGACACGCCTTCTCCCTACAATGCCATTGTAGGGAGAAGCTGGCTACACCAGATAGAGGCCGTCCCCTCTTCCTACCATCAAAAGCTCAAATTCCCTTTGGAAAGGGGTGGCGGAGTTGAGATAGTCACAATCGACGGAGACCAGCAAATGGCCAAGCGGTGCATGATGGCCGTGGTGTCCGGTGAGGAAGAGCCGAAGCAAGTGCACATGGCAGAGCTAGAAGCAGAGCTAGACAGGGTCGGCCGCGATCCAGTAGAGAAGAGTATCGAGGACCTCACCGAGGTCAGGATCGACCCCAGTGATCCTGAGAGGCACTTCCTTCTTGGGAGTCAGCTCGCCGAGCAGGAGAGGTCCGAGCTGCTCGGTTTCCTATTGCAAAGCAGATACGTCTTCGCCTGGGCCCCGCAGGAGATGCCAGGCGTGGACCCCGAGGTTATGAGCCACAGGCTAAATGTAGACCCTCAAGTCAAGCCAGTAGTTCAGAAGGCGAGAAGGTCCGGGATCGACCAGTCTGCGGCCGTGGTCGAAGAGGTGGAAAAACTGCTAGAGGCGAGCGCCATCAGAGAGGTCCAGTACCCGAAATGGCTGGCGAATACCGTGGTAGTAAAGAAGAAGACCGGAAAATGGAGGGTCTGCGTCGACTTCACTGATCTCAACAAAGCATGTCCCAAAGACTGCTTCCCTCTCCCGAAGATCGACCAGATGATTGACGCCACCGCCGGTCACGAAAGGATGAGCTTTCTCGACGCCTACCGCGGTTATCATCAGATACCCATGTACGGACCAGATCAGGAAAAAACGGCATTCATCACTCCTAGGGGGACCTACTGCTATAAGGTAATGCTGTTCGGACTCAAAAATGCGGGGGCAACCTATCAGAGGTTGGTCACCAAAATGTTCCAGGAGCAGCTTGGCAAGACAGTCGAGGTATACATCGACGACATGGTCGTCAAATCCACCCAATCTCACGACCATCTGGCGGATCTCGGACAAGTTTTTGACGTTCTTCGGAAGTTCGGGCTGAAGCTGAACGCCTCCAAATGCGCCTTCGGGGTTGGGTCCGGCAAATTTTTAGGAAGCCTCGTCACGCGACGCGGTATTGAAGCAAACCCGGACCAGATCTCCGCGATCCTGGGAATTCAGAGCCCGGCAACGACGAAGCAGGTCCAAAGGCGCACCGGCATGGCCGCCGCCCTCAACCGCTTCATCAGCAAGTCTTCTGACAAGTGCCGCCCTTTCTTTCAATTGCTAAGAAAGAACCTGAGATTTGAGTGGACCCCAGAACGTGATTCGGCCCTCCAGGGACTCAAGGCCTACTTGGCCTCGCCTCCACTACTATCAACCCCGAAGAAGGCGAAACATTGTATTTATACTTGGCAGTCTCCAGCCATGCGGTGAGCTCGGTCCTGATCAGAGAAGATGAAGGGCAGCAAAAGCCCATCTACTATACAAGCAAGACCCTCCTCGACGCAAAAACCAGGTACCTGCCAATGGAGAAAACTCGCACTGGCCCTCGTCAGTGCCTCCCGGAAGCTCTCGCACTATTTCCAGGCCCACACAATAGTGGTGGTTACGGAGCACCAACTCAAGTCTGTCTTCCGGAAGGCCGACTTCTCTGGGCGAGTTTCGAGATGGGCCGTGGAGCTAGGGCAATACGATATCCAGTACCAGCCCCGAACAGCGATCAAAGCGCAGGTCCTGGCAGATTTCATCGTCGAGTTCACTTCTCCGAGTTCGGCGCCAAGCCCACTCGACCCCTAACTGGGGGGCAAGGGGCAGGATGGCCTGGTCCCGGAGACTGATTACGAGCAATCTCGGTACACCTCCCGAGATCCGGCTGGAAGGTCTTCGTTGACGGGTCTTCCACCTCTAGAAGGGCCGGCGTCGGCGTAGTCCTCCAGTCTCCAGAAGGGCTAGTAATCGAGCAAGCCCTGACCCTTGAC